>CM032765.1:0-419947 GCA_019155195.1 Avicennia marina
AAACCCTAACCCCTACCCCCTAAACCCTAAACCCTAAACCCGTAACCCGAAACCCTAAACCCTAACCCCTAACCCTTAACCCCTAAACCCCTAACCCCAAACCCTAAACAACCCTACCCCTAAGCCCTAAACCTAACCCTAAAAACCCTAACCCTAAAAACCTAAACCTAAGACCCTAAACCCTAAACCCGAAACCCTAAACCCCAAACCCGACACCAAACCCTAACCCGAAACCGCCAACCCAAACCCAACCCCAACCCCAAACCCCAACCGCCGCAAACCCCAAACCCCAAACCCAAACCCAAACCCCAAACCCTAAACCCTAAACCCTAAACCCTAAACCAAAAAACCGAATCATTCTGCACTTTTTTCAAATGCTCTCCCTTCTCTCTAGAAATTAGGCGATTTTCTCTCTCCAAAATGGCGATTTCGTGATTTGCCCCTTTTCCGGTCACCGCCGCCGGAAACCAACCCCCGGCTGTTGGTGCTCGTCCCTCGGCGACCCTTCGTTCCAAATTTTAGAAAAAAATTCAGCCGTTTGGCCCGTTTCGCGCGCTCCTCCGTCCTGCCGATATTTTCTTTTCTTCGATCCGCGCGTCTCCGGCAGCTTCGGCTGCCGGAAAGGTAGCCTCCAGCTCGCCTTGCTCTGGGCTCCCTTTCCCCCATATCAATTTCTATCGTCGCTTGGCCCTTCTCAGGTAATTGCAATTTTTCCTCCCGGCTTGTCGGTCCGCGCGCGATGATTTCTTTTTTCAATTCCATCCTTGTTCTGCATCGTTTTTCTAAATTGTTTGTTTTGTTGTGTTCGTTGTCTTGTGGGCTTTAATTTTCCGTTGTCGATTGCTCGTTTTTGGTATCTTTTTCCGGCCGGCTGCCTTCGCTTCGGCGTTGGCACTGTGCAGAGTGTACAGTAACTCTGCACAGTGTTTTCTGCCCTGTTCCATTCTACACGCCTGTTTCTTCCTCCTCATGGCTGATTCCACCCCCCTTTCTTCTTCCCCAAGACTTGGCACTGCAGGATTAATCAAAAACGTCCACAGGTCATTTGTTGAGGTTCTTCAAACTTCAACGACCCCCCTCCAACAACCTCCATCCCAAGCCAAAAAGCTCTTCTTTTCCAACTCGGATAAATCCTTTTTTTCCAGCCCCCCTCCAGCTAATATTGGCCATAAATCGTTCCATGAAGGTGATCCGATCATCTACTTCTCCGATCTCGAAACTCAAAGTCTAGCCAAACCTTTTGCTTTCGCTCTTGTGGGGAAATTCTCTCATGGTTACCCTTCTTGGGCTGAATTGCTCCAGCATTTCCAAGCCCTTAAGCTTAAAGGAAATTTTCTCATCCAATCTTTAAACCTCAAGCACATTCTCATCAACCTTTCCAATGATGAAGATTACTCGAGACTTTGGATGAGGGGAACTTGGTTCTTTCAAGGCTTCCCCATGAGAGTCTTTAAATGGTCACCTAATTTTAATCCCGGAGTGGAATCCCCTCTTGTTCCGATTTGGATCCAGCTCCCTTGTTTGCCGGTCCATTTGTTTGACAAGAATGCTCTCTTCTCCATTGCTAGTTTGATTGGGAAACCCCTTAGAGTTGATGACCCCACAGCTGCTAAATCTCGAATCAGTGCTGCTAGAATTTGCGTTGAAATTGATATTTCAGCACCTCTTCGCTCTTCTGTCAAGTTGGGGATTGGGGCAGATATTGTTGTTCAGAATATCATCTACGAGAATATCCCAAAGTATTGTTCCTCTTGCAAGCATTTGGGGCACAACTCAGAGGACTGCTTTGGTAACAAAAATGTCCCAAAACCAATGGAAAGGCAAGCTACAGAGGCTAAAAGGAACCATAGGAGACAGAAGCTTGATAACAAGGCCATCCCTCCCCTGTCTAAGAAGATCCCAACTGATGGCTTGGTGGATACATATAAGAATAAAGGTAAAGCCCCATTGATTTATCGTGCTAAAGAAAGTCGAGCTGCCACTACAACAGAAACAAATACTGTCCAAGTTTCAGGTATAAACATTTCCCTTAATAGATTTGACCCTCTTGCTGTTGTTGAGGGAAATAGTGTGGAGGATGTTGATGATATTATGGTGGATGGAGGTCTTGAAAATTCTGATTTCATTAATGCTTTGGATGAGGATAGTATTGATGGATTTATTGGAAAAAACAGCGCTGGGAAAGAGGCTGAGATTGTTCACATGGTTGATGGTTTTGATGAATCTTTACCAAATAAAACTGCTGTTAATGAAGTTGTGAATCAAAATGTTGTTGACAATTTCCGGTCCAAAAAAACTGATGTGGATGGCACTGTGGACAAGGATGATTTTTCTGGTCATTCTGTTGAAAAAACTTTTGATTATGGAGCTTTGGAGGTGGACGGTTTAGATGTTTTTTTTCGGCAAAATACTGCTGTGAAAGAGGTTGTGAATGAGGATTTTTCTGACGGATCCCCTGCTTTCAAAACTGCTGTGACTGATGCTGTCAAAGAAGATTTCTTGGCTGGTTTTCAATATGGAAAAACTGCTGTGAATGATGGTGTGGGTGAGGATGAGCTTCATGGTTTTCTTGCTGAAAATATTCCTATGAATGACCTTGAGTATGCTGAAAATTCTGCTGCCAAGAAAGCAGTACATGATGGAAAATTCTGTGCTGTTTATGAACGTTTGGGGGATAAACCTGATTTTATTCCAAGTGGTGTGAATTTGGAGTTGTTGAAGACAATGGCTGGAAATGCTGCTGATGCTGGAAATGCTGAAAGCAATGCAACCAATTCGGCCATCAATGATCATGAAGGTATACAGGATTTTGGTTTTGCTGGAAATGAGGGTAATGATGGAGAAAATGGAACTTCTCAGCACGATGGGAGTAGGCTTTTATTTGTGACTGAGTCTGGGGATCACGATGCTGTTAAGGAGACTGACCTGGTGGAATTTTATGTCCAGAGACACAGGTCAGCCCCTGTTTTGGACCAGACCATTCCTAACCTCTTACCAATGCAGTGTTGTGCTAATCTCATCCCAGGAGAGACTGACCCAGCATTAATCCCAAGTGTTGAGGAGTCATCATCTTCCAACACCACTGATCAGCCTCTGTCCTCTACAGAATGTTCATCATCTTCAGACCTTGATTCTGTAACCCTTGCTGAGTTACAAGAAGCCTCACTCAAAGCAAAACACAGGATTTGCAAGTCTATCCCTCCAAAAGCGAAGTCCAAAAGGATCAACACAAACTTACCTACATTTTCTGATGGCAGAAGGATCACAAGATCCATGTCAGACTCTTTCTCGCTCTCCCCATCTATATGAATATTTTGGTTTGGAATGTCAGAGGAGTTGGCAATAGCCGAACACAGAAACATACTCATCGGATTTGCAAAAAATATGGCATACAGGTTCTCATCATTTTTGAACCAATGATTGAGATCGATGAAAGATATTTTTGCAGGAGATTGGGATTCTCAAAAGTTACTGTTAACTTATCCAATAAGATTTCGGTTTTCTCTCAGCAAAAACTTGACATTGATATTATTTTGGATCATGAGCAGCTCCTTCACATTCAGATTTGCTCTCACTCACTCAGTTCACCTTTCTTTTTGACTGGTATTTATGCAAAATGCTGCTACATCCAGAGAAGAGCCCTTTGGAATACATTACAAGATATTGCTACTACAATGATGGATAAACCATGGCTCATTGGAGGAGATTTTAACTCTGTCTTGCATGTTTCAGAGAGAAGAGGAATTGGCAGACCTAAACTGAAAGGCATTGAGGAATTCGCTCAATTGGTCACAGATTGTGGTATAATTGAAGCAGGCTTTGAGGGCTCCCCTTTTACTTGGACTAACAAAAGGACGTGGGCACGCTTAGATAGGGTGCTATTCAACAACCATTGGATGGAATTCTCTTCGGCTACAAGAGTCACGCATCTTCCTAGAGCTACCTCAGATCACACTCCACTCCTTATTCAGGTTTCATTTAAGGAAAACAAGCCTAGGCCTTCTTTCAGATTTCAAAGCATGTGGACGAAGCACCATCTTTTCATGGAATCAGTGAAGCAAAATTGGATGGCTCCAACGCTTTACACAGGTCTCACCAACTTCCAACACAAGCTCTTTAGATTGAAAAAACATCTTAAGTGGTGGAATAAAAATATCTTTGGAAATATTTTTGATGGGGTCAAACAAGCAGAACATGAAGTTGCTGTGAGTGAAAGAAGATTTGATTGTGACCCGACAGATGAAAATCTTTTGGAAATGAACAGAAGTACAGCACTCCTTACTAAAGCCCTTACCTTTGAAGAAGAATATTGGAAACAAAAGGCAGCATGTAGGTGGATTGACAACGGAGAAAGGAATACCAAATTCTTTCACTCCCTTGTCAAAAAGAAAAGGTACATCTCTAAAATCCACTCCATTTCACATGAAGGGCAAATTTTTACTGATCAAGAGGATTTGAAACATTCAGCGGTTCATTTCTTCCGTTCTCTCCTCTCCAATGAGTCAGTCCAATTGCATGAGGCTAATCTGGATTGTATCCCGTCAATTATCTCTACAATTGAGAATGACTACCTTTGCAGTTGCCCAAACTTGGAAGAAATAAAGAAAGTTGTCTTTGATCTTAGAGCAGACAGTGTTGCGGGTCCCGATGGGTTCTCTGCCCTTTTTTTCCAGCATTGTTGGGACATCATTTGTGAGGACCTTCAAGCAGCAGTTGTTGAATTCTTCAAGGGTGCGCCGCTTTCCAAAAGTTTCACTTCAACCACGATTGTGCTCATTCCTAAGGTTGACAGCCCAAGTTCATGGAGTGACTTTAGACCAATCAGCCTTTGCAACGTGGTGTACAAAATCTTGTCCAAGCTCCTCAACAACAGATTGGCTCCACTGCTCCCTCGTATTATTTCTCCTTCTCAGAGTGGCTTTGTGGAAGGACGTGTTATTAGTGACAACATCCTCGCTCAAGAGCTTATTCATGATCTTAATCTTCCAAAGAAACACTCAAATGTGGTGCTGAAATTGGACATGGCTAAAGCATATGACAGAGTTCAATGGAGTTTCCTCTACAAAGTGCTTAGGAAATTTGGATTTTCTGAACACTTTATCCTGTTAGTCTCACATTGCATCCAACACTGTTTCTTCTCAGTCCTTGTGAATGGGGATATTAGCGGTTTTTTCCCGTCAAGCCGTGGTCTCAGACAAGGTGATCCTTTATCCCCCTCCTTGTTTATTATTGCTGCAGAATTCTTTTCTCGAGGATTGGAGAGGGTCTTCAATTCAAACAAAAGGATGTATTATCATTGTAAAGGACGCTACAAGATCTCTCACCTGTCCTATGCCGATGATGTGATTATCTTTACAAACAGTCGTCAGAGTAGTGTCAACAAGCTTCTTGATTTTCTCCATCACTATGAAGAAACCTCTGGGCAGCTGATTAACACCTCCAAGAGTCTTTTGGTTGTTGGCAAGAAATGCTCTCGGTTGACCTCCCAAAGGCTTACTCAAACCACAAGATTCACACTTAAGCCGCTTCCCATCACCTACCTTGGTACCCCTCTCTTTATAGGCAACAGAAAGGCTTCTCTCTTCTTTGACTTGATTGGAAAAATTCGGGCAAAGTTGCAAGGATGGGATAAAGCTACTCTTTCTCATGGAGGCAGGCTAGCTCTGATTAATAGTACCCTTTCTTCTATACCTCTCTATTTGATCCAAGTCATGCAACCCCCTTTTAATGTTCTTCACAAGATTGACCAACTTATGGCTAGATTTTTGTGGGGTTCCTCTGAGGGTCATAAGAAGCGTCACTGGTGCTCTTGGGATAATATTTGTCTCCTTACTAAAGAAGGTGGATTAGGGATTCGCAAGTCACTTGATATTGTTAAAGCCTTCGGTTGCAAACTCTGGTGGAGATTTAGGCAGCAAAAATCTCTTTGGGCTAATTTTTTATATGCAAAGTACTGTGGTGGGCTTCCCGGTAACCTTAAAGCTCACACGTATGACAGCCCAATTTGGAAAAGAATGCACAAACTTAAGGATTTTACTCAAGAGCAAATTTTTTGGGTGTTAGGAAGTGGTGACTGCTCTTTCTGGTTTGATCATTGGTGTGGCTCTAAACCTCTTGCCCAGTCCCTTTTTAGGGAACATGGCCCTGAAAAAGTGAATTACTATTGGAGCAATGGAGAATGGAACATTCAAAGACTTAAACAAATTCTCCCGGCAAATCTTTTGGAGCAAGTGTTGCATGTGCACATCTCTAATGCCAATGAAGATCTCATGATTTGGAAACCCTCTTCCAATGGCTGCTTTTCTTTTAAATCCGCTTGGAACCTGATTAGAGATCCATCAGTAACTCAGCACCTCTTTTTTGACTTGTGGACTCCTTTCCTTACTCCTACCATGTCCTTCTTTCTTTGGCGCCTCTTTCATAACTGGATTCCAGTTGACACCCGTATTCAAAGAATGGGCATCTCTCTTGCTTCTAAATGCTATTGCTGCCAGGATATCGAATCTATTCCTCATCTCTTTATTTTGGGCGAACAGGCTAATCACATTTGGAGTTTATTTTCTAATCTCTTTAATATCCCAAACCCCAATACCTCTAATTTACATATCCTTGCTAATTTTTGGAAATTCTCTTCTCTCTTTGCTCACAAATTACATGTCAGATCCCTTATCCCCTTGCTTGTCCTGTGGTTCATTTGGACCGAAAGGAACGACACCAAATACAGGACCAAAAAGTTCTCTTGGCACAAAGTTGTTTGGAAAATTTTTAATCATTTGCAGGTACTCTTCAAAAGCAAAAAGTTTGACAGACATCATTGGCGAGGAGATTTGAATTTGGCACATGATCTTGGCTTCCACTTTCCACCGAGTCCTCTTCCTCAACCATTTCCGGTCTATTGGAGAAAACCAGATCGTGGATGGTTCAAACTTAATACAGACGGTGCTGCAAAAACTTCTACAGGTACAGCAGGTGCGGGTGGGGTCATTCGGAACTCAGAAGGCAACGTCATTCTTGCCTTCCAAGATTATATTGGAGATGCTACCAATACATATGCTGAGATGTGGGCTCTTTTGAAAGGCTTGGAGCTTGCTTTAGACAGAGGCACTTCACCGCTTTGGGTTGAGGTGGACTCACAAGCCATCATCACCATCATCTCCTCTTCACAGGGACATTGGACTTTACAGAATTTGATTGGTAGAATCAACAGCATTAGGAACCAGATCCATGTACAGTTATCCCACATTTACAGGGAAGGAAACTCCGTTGCTGACTTCTTTGCTAACGAAGCTTGCTCCACACATTCTTCAGTCATTCTCCATCCAAACCAGCTTCAGGGAAAGGTGCTTGGTCTTATACGACTTGACAGACTTGGCCTTCCTAACTTTCGGTTTAGATGATCCCACATTCTTTTCTCATTTTGTTGGGATTTTTTTGTACTCATGTAAAGGGAGTAGTACTCCTCTTTTCACTTTGCACAGATTGTCTCTTGTACTTTCGACAAGTTCCTTTTATTTACAGGTTGGGGGTCTGGCCTTAACCCCTCACCCGTAGCGGTGTTTTTGATTTTAAAAAAAAAACCCTAAACCCTAAACCCTAAACCCTAAACCGTGTGCTCGTAATGATGCTAAATATCGAGGCATTCGCATGAAAGCTAACTCTATCATTCAAAAAGTTCACTCATATCTCCATTCTTTGACTGTTGGCAAGCTATGGAAGTTACCACACTGGAGAGGGGATCGCAATGTTGCTTCCCAATTTGGTGTTCCCTTACCTATACCTCACAAACATAGGCCTATTATCGTCACTTGGATGGCACCTTCTCCAGGTTGGCTTAAACTCAACACAGATGGGGCTTCAAAAGGTAATCCAGGAGTTAGTGGAGCAGGAGGCCTTCTCAGAAATCATCAAGGGAAGGTTATTTTCGCCTTTGCAAAACACATTCCCTTCAGCAATAACACATTGGCCGAGCTTACTGCACTTCACCTTGGTCTTGAACTCTGTTTGCAAAGAAACATTTTGAAGGTTTGGGTTGAAATTGATGCGTCATGCCTCATTACCATGATCTCTCATCATCAAGCTGGCTGTTGGAAATCTCAACACATGCTGAGTCGAATAAGGAATTCTTTGAGTATGATGGAGATCCACATTACACACATCTACAGAGAAGCTAACAAAGCAGCTGACTTCCTCGCCACATTTGCTTGCCACCACCACGGTATCACCATGCTTTCAGCTGACCAAATCCAGGGAGAACTCTTTGGAATTCTTAGATTAGATACTCTTAAAATTCCTTATGTCAGATTTCGCTAGTCTTGGCTTTTGGCCTAGCTTTGCTGTTGGAGTTTCTCTCCTTATTTTATACTTCTTCACCTCGTTGTAAATGGCTGCGTTATTTATGAAGATGGGATGAGGACTCCGAAAAGCTCCTCCCACCTCTTGGTGGTTTAATTTTTTTTAAAAAAAAAAAAAAACCCTAAACCCTAAACCCTAAACCCTAAACCCTAAACCCAGCCGATAAGCAAGCGCTTCATCCTGAGAGGAACATGAAACAAAGGGCTGAACACACTCTTAAGAGGAATCAAGCTGGCAATATTGGGGAGAGGCAAACTGATAAAGAAAAAGCCCCAATGATTTATCAAGCCAAGAATGACAAATGCAACACTGCTACTGAGAATAATAAGGAAAATTTTCCAGGTACAACCCTTCCCCTCAATAGATATGGTTTACTTGCTGAAGTTCCTCACAATTTTGCCATGGATGTTGGGATTGAATGTCTACCTCGTGATGCTGTGGATGTGAATAATCCTGTTGCTGAACTTGCTGAAAATTGTACTGCCACTGAGGGGATTGGTTGTCCTTTGGACAATGCTGTGAATGAGGTTATTACTGATGATGGTGTTGAAAATTTCGATAGGGTTCAAACTGTACAAACTGTTATTTCAGATGAAGGAGGTGTGGAGGGAAATGAAAAGAATACTCTTAAAGCTGTGAATGGAGAGAACCTTGAGACAGCATGCATCACTGGTGGTGACAATGTTTGTTTGGATGGGAAAAATGATCACATTGCTGCTGGTAGAACTGAGCATAATGAAGAGGATTTTTCTGGATCTTTGGGGTCTGGAGGTCACCCGGATAAAGAGGTGGATGAGGATGAACATACTGGTTTTGTGTCTGGAAAAACTGCTGCCAAACAGAATGAATTGATTGCTGGAAAAACTGGTTTTGTGTCTGGAAAAACTGCTGCCAAACAGAATGAATCTATTGCTGGAAAAACTCGTTTTGTGTCTGGAAAAACTGCTGCCAAACAGAATGAACTTATTGCTGGAAAAATGGTTTTGTGTCTGGAAAAACTGCTGCCAAACAGAATGAATCTATTGCTGGCAAAACTGGTTTTGTATCTGGAAAAACTGCCGCCAAACAGAATGAATTTATTGCTGGAAAACTGGTTTTGTATCTGGAAAAACTACTACCAAACAGAATGAATTTATTGCTGGAAAAACTGGTTTTGTTTCTGGAAAAACTGCTGCCAAACAGAATGAATTTATTGCTGGAAAAACTGGTTTTGTGTCTGGAAATACTGCTGCCAAACAGAATAAAAATGCTGCAGGAAAATCTGTTTTTTGGGCTAGGCTTGCTGTTACTGATCCTGATACAAATAATGGGGAGGAAGAAAACCTGTTACACAGTGGCACTAGTAAACACTTGCCTGATCAAAACTTGGAGACTGTCTGGGTGGGAAAAGAGTATGTGGAAGGGACAGAAGCAGCTTCTTTCGGACCACTTCAGAGTAACCCTGCTCCAGATTTGCACCAGAACCCTTCAACTGCATTGAACCTTCTTCCAGAAATTTGCAATATGAACCTCATCCCAGGAGAGCTGAGTGCTGGACTTATTCCCAGTGTTGAGGAGTCTTCATCTCCAAATTCACTGAAGCAGTCACATTCATTTTCAGACAGCTCCTCACCTTCTAACCTTGATAATATCACTCTTGCAGAACTTCAAGAAACCTCACACAAAGCAAAGCACAGGACCAGTAAGTCTATCCCCCCAAAAGTGAGGTCTAAGAGGATTCACACACCTTTTTCTACACTCCCCAATGGTAGAAGGATTACAAGATCCATGTCAGACTTGGTTTCACTCTCTCAGTCATTTTGAATATCGTAGTTTGGAATGCCAGAGGTGTTGGCAATAGCAAAACATAAAAACATACTCATCGTATAGTTAAAAAATATGGGATACAAGTTCTCATCATCATTGAGCTAATGGTGCAGCTTGATGATAAATATTTTTATAGAAGATTAGGTTTCTCTAAAGTGGTGGCCAATTCCTCCAACAAAATCTGGATCTTCTCGGCTCATGGAATAGGCACTGACATTGTTGTGGATCATAACCAACTCCTTCACCTCTAGATAAGCTCCCATTTACTCAAAACTCCTTTTTTTTTCTTACTGGGATATATGCAAAATGTTGTTATTTACGAAGAAGAGCCCTTTGGAGCAAGCTTTTTGATATTGCCTCTACTACCAGAAATGCCCCTTGGCTCATTAGAGGAGATTTAAACACAGTCCTCCACACTTCTGAAAGAAAAGGAATTGGAAGACCTAAACTGATTGCCATTGAGGAGTTTGCCCACATGACAGCAGATTGTGGATTAGTGGATGCTGGCTTTGAGGGATCCACATTCACTTGAACAAACAAAAGAACTTGGGAGCGGTTGGATAAGGTCTTTTTCAACAACGCTTGGATGAATTTCTCAACTGCTACAAGAGTCACACACCTGCCCAGAGTTTCATCCGACCACGCTCCGTTTCTTATTCAGATTTCTTTTAACGAGAATAAACCTAGGCCTTCCTTTAGATTCCAAAACATGTGGACCAAACACCGCCTTTTCCTTGATACAGTGAGACAAAACTGGATGACTCCTACGGATTACGCTGGCCTCACAAACTTCCAACACAAGTTATTCAGGCTGAAGAAGCATCTCAAGTGGTGGAACAAAACATCTTTGGGAATATTTTTGATGCAGTCAAGCAAGCTGAGCAGCAAGTCACAGTTTGTGAAAAACGTTTTGATCAAGACCCTTCAAATGAAAATCTTTTGGCCATGAACAAAAGCACAGCTTTGCTCACTAAAGCCCTCACTTTCGAAGAAGAATTCTGGAAACAAAAAACAGCTTGTAGATGGATTGAAAATGGAGAAAGGAATACAAAATTCTTCCATTCTGTGGTCAAGAAGAAAAGGTACATTTCTAAAATTCACTCCGTATCACATGAAGGACAAATCTTAACTCAACAAGAGGACTTGAAACAATCTGCTTCTCATTTATTTCATACACTTCTCTCTAATGATACCTTCCAACTCCATGAGGATGTTCTGGATTGCATTCCAACCCTTATATCCACAGCTGAGCATAACCTTTTCTATAGCCTTCCCTCTATGGAAGATACAAAGAAAGTGGTCTTTAACATTTGTGCAGAAAGTGTTGCTGGTCCTGATGGGTTTTCTGGCCTTTTTTTTCAATTTTGCTGGGACATCATTTGTGAAGATCTTCATGCAGCAGTATTGGAATTTTTCAAGGGTGCACCACTCCCTAGAAGCTTCACTGCTACTACTATTGTGTTGATTCCTAAGGTCGGCAGCCCTTCGTCTTAGAGCGATTTCAGACCAATTAGCCTTTGTAATGTGGTGAACGAAAAATCATGTTCAAGCTTCTCAACAACAAATTGGCTCCTTTTCTCCCTCGGATTATCTCTCCTTCTCAAAGTGGTTTTGTTAAAGGTCGGCTCATTAGTGATGACATCCTCTTGGCCCAAGAGCTTATTCATGATTTAAACCTTCCGAAGAAGCACTCAAACGTGGTGATGAAATTGGACATGACTAAAGCTTATGACAGGATTCAATGGAGCCTCTTATACAAAGTCCTCAAGAAATTTGGGTTCCCAGAACATTTTATTCTCTTTGTTTCACACTGCATTGAAAACTGTTTCTTCTCAGTGCTCGTTAATGGTGAAATTAGTGGTTTCTTCCCGTCTACTCGAGGCTTGAGACAAGGTGATCCTTTATCCCCATCTTTATTTATTATTACTGCAGAACTCTTGTCGAGGGGTTTAGAGAGGGTTTTCAGCTTAGATCAGAGAATGTTTTACTGTTGCAAAGGTCGATGCAAAGTTTCGCATCTCTTTTATGCCGATGATATTATTATCTTCACCAATAGCCGACAGAGCAGCATCAAGAAACTCCTTGATTTCCTTCATCAATACGAGAAAACCTCAGGCCAGGGTATCAATATCTCTAAGAGCTCTTTGATTGTCAGCAAAAAGTGCCCTATATTGACCTCCTAAAGGCTTACTCGAGTTACAGGTTTCTCCATTAAGGCTCTACCTATCACTTACCTCGGAGCCCCGCTCTTCACAGGTAACAGAAAAGCTTCCCTTTTCTATGATTTGATTGACAAGATCAAAGCAAAAATTCAGGGATGGGAAAAGTCTTCTCTCTCTCATGGTGGAAGGTTGGCACTCATCAAAAGCACCCTATCCTCAATGCCTCTCTACCTGATTCAAGTCCTTCAGTCTCCTTTGAACATACTTCAAAAGATTGATCAAATTATGACCAAATTCTTATTGGATTCCGCTGATGGACAAAAGAAGCGACATTATGAAGTTGTCCTTGCCCCGCCATGAATGTGCTTGGCCCTTTCACTACATACTACCTAGAGGAGTATAGTAATGTTTAAATATCAGGTCTACTAAATACCACTTATAGTCAGACATCATTTACACCAACTTGGATCAATCATGTTCCTTTAGTCGACAACGTTAAACCTACAAATTTTTAAATAGAATTTGAGTTTACATCATTTTAGTTTAGATATATAGTCCTACCAAGATTGCGCAACTTTAATGTATCATTATACATACTATTCATGAATTTCTCACCTTCTCCGTCACAAGATAAACAATATAAATGCATGACTCTGAAGATAGTACTACATCTGAAGTAGACTGAGGATGTCATCTATAATGCACTGTTGGATTGTTTATCACGATTGTTAAGTTTATGATTTAATTTTTTTAGATACCATATTTGTTTATGTATTGAATTGTACTTGTAAACTTATTATTGTTATTGTTTTGTATTGAACATTGCTACAACTTTGTAATTATATATTCAAATTTACAAATTTGAAATTTATTCATAATAATATAATTTTCTATATAATCAACCCTAAAAATTCTAAAAATTACACATAAAAAAAAACTTTAACTATTGAATATAACACAATAAACCACTATATATAAACCCTAAATTTTATACATAACATAATATTGTATTATTTGTACAACAATAAAATATATAATATTTTTTAATATTTTTATCAATTCAGCCTTCTATATAGGCAGAATTAGATAATACTTTTTTCTTTTCTTTTTTTGAATTCCACTCTCAATATAATTTTTTTTCTTTTTTTTGGATTCCACTCACGTAAGTTTTTTACAATTTTTTTATGCTTCCGCCGTTGGAGATGGCGGACAACAAAAATACAAAATTTGAACAATTCTACCGTTCCCAGCTACGAAATATCCTAGTTTGTTAAATGCTCGGTCAGTTTGATAAAATTTAATAAGATTGAAATATTGCATTAAAAGACTTGTCTTTTGCACTGAAATATTGCATTAAAAGACTTGTCTTTTGCACACCATTTAACTTAATCTATTTATTTCGTAAATTGCTGCCCAAACAATACATGATAACAATAGATATCTTAAAAGAAAATACATGATTTAAATAAATTTTTTATCTTACCAAACAAATAACAATTTATCTTTTTTACATTATTTCGTAATATTCTCACCTAGATGAGCCAATGCCGCGCAAAAAATAACTTAGCCATGGATTTTTGTTTTGAAACACCGATCCCATCCGCAACCAATCAGCATTAGTTGGAGGATTTGCCTAGGATAATGATTACAACCTCTCGACTCCCAACGACCCATAGCAACTCCCCGACGTCTCCGCGCCCCCACCAAAAAGAAAAAACAAAACCAAAAAAAAAATTTGACATTGAGGTCACTTCATTTAATCGACGGCTCAGCCAGCTGTCGTCGAAAATTGAATGGCCCGGGCCCCTTTCTTTTTCTTCTTAATTACTGTCTACCTAATCTCTTCCGCAACTACTCATCAAACTACGACTTACTAGCTTAACTCCAGCGTCACAATCCGTCCTTCACCCTCTCTGTTTTTGCTCCCAAATGGCCAAGCCCCTTTATCCACACCGTCCGGTACTCCCCTGGAAGACGCGGATAACTCTATTCTTCCTGAATACCTTGACTAACGCCTCCCTTCGCGGCGACGGCACCGTCAACCGTCGCGTTTTCCGTTTCTTGGATTCCCTCAGCCTCAGGACCGCACCTAACCCCAAACCCCGCCACGGCGTTAGCACCTCTGACATCGCTGTCGACGCTTCTCGCAACCTCTGGTTCAGAATCTTCGACCCTTCACATTCTCAATGTGAATCGAATCCTCAACTCCCCGTCGTTGTCTTCTTCCATGGCGGTGGCTTCGTCTTTCTCGCCCCCGATTTCAAGTCATACGACGACGTTTGCCGCCGTTTTGCACGCGAGTTCCCTTCCGTGGTTGTCTCCGTCAACTATCGTCTGGCCCCGGAACATCGTTACCCGGCTCAATACGAGGATGGATTCGACGTACTGAAGTTCCTGGACAACCAGAGTCATATTCTCCCAGAAATTGCTGACGTATCGCGTTGTTTTCTGGCAGGAGATAGTGCCGGAGGGAATCTGGCCCATCACGTCGCTAAACGTGCCTGCGAATCAAAATTTACTCGGCTCAAGGCAAGTGATCGGTACTCCACGCTTTAAGCACTTAACTTTTACATACGGGTTGATATTGGTAATACAGTAGATTTAAGTTAAATCAAATTTAATCTGACAGTATAGCGATTAATTACACATAGGCTATTGTGTTTGTTTCCATCTCCCAGCTCGTTAAATTTATATATAACACAGCAACATTTTCATTCTAATTAATTAATTATTATTTAATAATTATATTTATGTATAATTAAATTAATATTTAAGTCTATATTTATATTTATGTCTTAAAAATTAATTATTATTTATATATACTATTATATTATTTAATTATTATTATATATTTTATATATTTATTTAAATAAATTAAATTTTTAAATATCAAAAGGATACACGTTCTAATACAATTTCTATAAAACATATCTTCTACCAAAACTCATCTTCCAAACATGGTCATAGCAAACGTGAACGTATGTCCATGATGTTTTAAGTGTACAAAGACTTAAATATTTAATCTTAAACTATTAAATTGTTTTTATTTTTTATGTTTAATGTTATGTTTTAACTTTTTTCCTTCTTTTCTTTCAATAAAAATTTAAGTGGAGTTTCACTGCGAATATTGGAGTTCTCAAAATTGAGAATTACAATGAATTAATAATAGCCATTGAATTATTACAAATGAAATTTGAGAGTGATACCTTAAGATTTACTATGCTTTAATTTCTTGATAAGTAGAGAGTTTGAAGCAAAACTTAAATTGAATTTCAATGTAAGTTACTCTAATTTAAATATACTTGTATTTCTTCACACGCAAAATTTTTAATTTTAGTGTATTTTATTCTTTTCTTTTTTTCTTTCTTTTTTTTCTCTATATTCATCTTGCATATTAAAATATATTATTTTATTCTAAAATATTTTTTCTTTTTTATCTTTTGATATATTTTGTTCTTTCTCTTTTTCTTTATTGTTCATTTGACATTTTTTATCTAACATTTTAAAGGTTTTCATTTTTTTCAATTATACGTGGGGTTTAAATTAATCAATTTTTTCTTCATTTTTTTCCTTTTTTCTATTAATATAAAGTATTGAAATTTCTCTAAGATATTTTTGTTCAACTCTTTTTTATATTTTGTTTTACTTTCTAATGTTATTTTATGTTTAAATAATTTTATTTTATTTTTTGAAAAATATAATAATTTTACTATATATTTATTATTAATAGAAATATAAATTTTACATATAATTTACACATGTAGATTTTTATTTACAATGGTCTATTTTGAACTTTATACATGTCAAAATTAATATTAAAAATTTCTCAAATTCAATTAGAAGAGTTATTTTGTATTATTACTTCTACTTTTGTTTATATTATGTGTAAATTTTTAAAATATAATTTTAATTTGTCAATAATTTATTTTTGTTACTAAAATTCTAAAAAATATGATAATTTTATTTTTATTATGTCTAACTAAATTTGGTCATACCGAACCATGAAACGTGTCACCCATTTTCAGATTCCTTTTATTGTTAGCTTGTTAATGATTTTTCTTTTCTCTCCTTTTTTTTTTAATAGTCACCTAACATCGTTTAAACCATTTTATGAACATGTACAATAAAGTATTTGAGCTGTCATAGATTTTATCTTAAAAATAATGTTTTTGAAATATTTGAACAAAAATATTTTGATGGAGTTTATCACATGTTAGTGATAATAAATTTTAAGTGACTGATTGTTTATATCCCACTTAATTCGGTTGGTTTGGGGTTCAAAAGTAACAAAATTGGACATTAAAATTGTTAAAATGGAATTTCAATCATTCTTTTAGCTATTGCCCTTTTGAAAATGTCTTCTGTTACCGCGAAAATGGGTTTTTCATGACTGCCCGACTACCCGTAGGGCATCTGGTTACGTCCATGCTTCGCCTCCCGACTACTGAAGGTAGGGCCGTGCCTGCGGTAGTCTTTCTCGTGTTCGCGGTACTAGCTACAAAGTGTTTCAGAATTTGCTCGCTGCCCGCTTCGTGATTGCGAAGAGCCGCGTTGCGGTTGCGGGGGCTGCTGGCGCACTTGCGGCTTCAGCTGCGAAGCATATTGGGACCGCATGCAATCCCACCGGGACCATACTAGATGGCGTCATGACCACGATGACAGGCATGGTGCGAGTCTGTCAACGTGTAGACGTTGCATTTGGTTCCTAATTTGTTTCTACACATTTTTAATCCTTTCACTTGTTACGTAAGCATGTTCTAGGGGGTTTTAGGGCCTCTAAACCATATTTTGATCGTAAAAATTAAAACTTAACAAGTTCTCTCATGATTTCTCAAAGAAATTTAAAAATTCACTCAAGATTCAATATACTTTTGCTATACGTGATTTTATCTAATTTTCTACATGCGATTTAATTGGCATGGCCTCAATATTACATTCTAATTCTTGTTTATGTATTTCCTATAATTCATCATGCTTTTGGTGCCTAAATCATGTGTAAAATAAATTTCTATAACCTTCGTAAATTCTGAAAGATTATCTTGAGTCCCACAAATTTGGCCTCAAAATTTGGCCTCTCTCTGTGCTCCCTCGTTTTGGGCGGCGGCTTGAGGTTTTGGGGTGGAGAAAATATCTCTCTTCTAGGTTTATTTTTGTGTGTGTGTGTGTGTGTGTGTGGGAGGGGGGGGGGGGGTGAAACCAAGCTAGATATAGGACTTTCAACCTCTCAATCCTTGTGGAAAATTTTTACACGAATTTCTTGAGATTTGTCGCCCCAAATCAGCCTTAAATTTCCCATTTGACCACTTTGGGTGTATGGTAATTTTCTCAAGCCAATCTACCAACTTTTGATAACTTTCTATGCATGCATCTGTGCATATACGAACTTCCATACTCAGTTTTAATGCCCATGGCAATTCACCCAAAAATTAATAGTTAAATTGGTCAATTTAATAAACAAACCTCACACAAGACTTTCGAATACCATTATTTCATCATGAATATTTTCCAAAAATTTGGGTATTACAGTTTCATCTGCCAGCCAGCGGATTTGGATTTGTGTCCTGTAGAGTTTTGGGTAGTAATCTCATAGGCGATGTTTGGTTTCATTCTATACAAAAAGTACATATTTTAATCATTATATTTTTAAATATTTTTTCCTTACATTTCCACCAAATTTAAGAAAATATACCTATAAAGCACATCTACAGTCAAAACAAACACACCAATTCGTTTTATTGTGTTTATGTTACATTCTTTTGTTTTTCAATCCTTGCTTTCCTTTTCTCTTTGAACTTATTTTTATTTGTATTTTTCTGTCAAAATTTTCTCTCTTTTTAAATTCATTTAATCATTTAAATATTTTTATATTTAACTAATTCTAATTTTATTATGTAAAAAATATGATAATTTTATCATTTGTAAATAACTTTGAGTACTTATAAAGTGTGCGGCTTTTACTACTAAGAATATTACAATTTGGCATTTAGTTGTGTAATATTTAATCATTAGTTTTGTGTGTAATGTTATTTTTAGCTAATTGGTGATTTAGTTAATTTAAACTATTAGTTTGATCATTATAATACAAAAAAATGCTATGCTTTTCTAGCAACTATGAACTGTGATTCTCTATGAACTGTGATTCTCATGTTTTTTGATTTTTGGGACTCAGCTGGTACCATAGGACTTTTGTTGTTTACATGAGAACAAGTAGATCGTGTTTTTGTCTTTTAAAATTTAATTGTTAAAATAAAATTAAATATTTTTTTCTCTCTCCAACGAACACTCGCACAAGATGAGATGAGATGGAGTGAAATTATTTGACAGTGGACGAGACATGGGGAATCAATCCCACCTTGTTGCCATTCCTATTATGTGGCATACGTACCGTTGCATTATGCATGGGCCCTAGTGTAACACTTGGGATCCTTCTTCATGGCTTTCGCTTTCAATTTCTTTTCCATTTTGAGATAGCTATCGCAATTACTTTTCAACATATTTTTATACAACGCGTTTCTACTCACATATACGATTTTGGTCTATAGTTACGTTTGGAATTTTCTATAGACAAATTATTTGAGGGGACTTGAGCGGTTTCTTGAAAACTCACTTTTGATGCGAAACTTTAACTATTGAGATATGCACTTGTTATTTCCAATAAGAGGGCTTGGAAACAAATACAATATATTTTTAAATTGATTAATATAATTTAATTATATTGATATACTTTTTAGAAAAATTAAAAAAAGTAAACACAGGTCCAAAAATTTAAATATAAGTTTGACATTTTAGAAAAATTTTATTATATTTTCACAGATTAAGGTTTTACGTATTTGCTTCACTCACTAAAATCCTTAACCAAAGGAACTGAAGATACTTGGATTTCTTTAACCATTTTTTCCTTATCAAAATCCTAGTGCCAAAATGTTAAAAAATTGCTCTCAAAAAGAAGAAAAAAGTATCCATATTGGACAAGGAAAGATATGTTTGGTCTCGCCTTTGAATGCAGATAGTATCCCATTATTACATATATGTCAGAGCGTACCTAAAATTTGTTAATATGCATTCTACATATTTATACTATATTATTAAGTGTTTAACTCTATTTTAATGCACAATGTAAAAAGACACTTGTATTGCCATTTTAGTTTCGTTATGTAGATTATATGCTTATTCTTATTATAATTCTTTTGTTTTTTAACCTTTTATTTGTCCCTTTCTTTAAGCTTGTCTTTATTTGTGTTTTCTGTTTTATTTTCTCACTTTCAATTTTTTATCTTTTTATTTTCTAATTTTAAGTATTTTCTATATTTTAAATTTCAAATATTATAATTTATATTATTTAGAATGTAATAACTTAAATTTTATATATTGTTTAAAAAATGCAAATTTATTGATGATTGAAGGTAATTGGAGTGGTGGCCTTGCAACCATTTTTTGGAGGAGAGGAACGTACCAAGTCAGAGATAGAATTAGAGGAGGTTGATTTAATCGCGCCAATGAAGAGAACTGATTGGATGTGGAAAGCATTCATGCCACCCGGAGCGGGGATGGATCGTGACCACGAGGTGATCAATGTCAGTGGCCCCAGGGCGGCCGACATTTCGAAATTGGATTTTCCGGCGACAATGGTGGTGGTGGCTGGCTTTGACTCGCTCAAAGACTGGCAAAACCGCTATTATGAGTGGTTGAAGAAGTTAGGCAAAGAAGCCTATCTGGTCAAGTACCCTAATATGATTCATGCTTTTTACATTTTCCCCGAACTACCTGAATCTGCGCAGCTCATTAGGGAGGCCAAACAGTTTATCCACAAGCAGTGTTCCAGGGTTATGTAGACCCATAATCTTGCTCCGTTCGTCACTTCTTTGCATGTAGGTTCCTCATTTTGTACCTTCCGTTACTTTTATCATTTTCGTTTCCTAACGCAACAAAAGCTGCTTTACAATCACGGGAGATAGCCACATAAAGTTTCTATTTTAAATTAATATTCTGTACATTTCACACTTGCGGAACTTACAGAATTTATATATTATATTTCTAATAAAAAAAAAAAACAGAAGAGCATGTATACGTGAAATGGAATACAGCATAAAATATTAATTTTAAAATATGTAGCTCAAACAACAGAACAAAGCAGGAAGTGCTAACCATTAGTGTTAAGTGAAACGAGTCGGTAGGATTTGATGGCTCGTCTTTTACGTAATGTTTCAAATATATATTTTTTACAAAATTTAAAAATGTTTGCTGCATTCTTAAAAAATGAAACTTGTTCGATTTCCACCTTTCTTGAAACCTATAACCCTATAATTTTTTAAAATCAATAATTGAAAGTTTTAGGGTTGATGTTGCCAATGCGTTGAGAACAATTTCATGAGCAATTTATGCGTTGCAAAGTGTTCTAACAGACGTACCAACACAAACAAGAACTAAAATGAGACAACGATGTCTTTGCATAGTCCGGAGTAAATTTTTTTAACAACCGTGATGTCACGCTCATCTCAATTATTTTTCACTAACTCAAGATGATAAACACAATAGGTAATTCTTTTAATCAAATTTACTATCCCAA
Source organism: Avicennia marina (assembly GCA_019155195.1). NCBI lineage: Eukaryota > Viridiplantae > Streptophyta > Magnoliopsida > Lamiales > Acanthaceae > Avicennia > Avicennia marina. The sequence goes on from CM032765.1 coordinate 20,887, forward strand.
AGACAAGTTTCACCACTATTTGGAACGCAAATATTTTTTACTAATTTAAAATGATTTACGCAATAGATAATATTAAAGTTTAGTGCATAATCTAATTCTTCTATTTGGTCTGTCCTTTCATCATAGTAGATTTCTCCATAAGAGAATTGACACAGAATTTGACTATAAGTGTGAACAGGAAAAACACATTACTCAATGTAGCTCTCACATGGCCGTTTATGGTACACCCACCTCAATATTTTGGTATGTATTCATGGTGGGTTCGTTGGCCAAAAATCTCTCAAGAACGTCCTTCAAAAAACCACCGAATCGGCCTCAATATGTTGCTAGATATGTTACAATAGCTATTTGGATATGTATGGAGTCTTTGATATTTATCTGAAGCATTGGCCCTCTCTCTAGAATTCGTCAAGGATATTCTCAACTTTTTGTGCATCCTCGATGTCCAATTTCGGTAGCAACTGACGTGATCAACGATCGTGCCGGATACAACGGTGTAATCGGACCCGAATCCGATAATCCCAAGGACGCGAATCGGGCGAAGAACGCCGACCCAACGTAGTAGGATTAGATTGAACCCGATAAGAAACGGCCATAATCAACACACCGATTGCTGATTGATACGTTACGAATCACTCGAACCAATTCGGAATGACTCGATTTGGGATATAAAACTCACGAGAAATTGAAAGAATCAATTTTAGGGAATTGAGAAGAAACCTGAATTAATTGAAAACACTCTGTTTGAAATCTGATAGTACATCATGAATTTATAGTGTTAAAACCCTAGCCTAGTTGGGCTACGGGCTCCTATTGAGCTTACTTTGGCTGGGCCCATAATTAAAATAAATTAAAGGATAAATAATTAAAATAAATTGAAGGATAAATAATTAACTGAATTAATCATCCCTCTTTATTCATTCGCCCCCAGTCTTCCATCCATCTCAGAATGTTTACTCTGCGCTCTTCCTCGGTCTCCTCGAATTTGCATCCACGCGTGACATCTTCTTGAATCTTGCGCACCAAGACGTTAATGGAATCAGCACACCGATTGCTGATTGATACGTTACGAATTACTCGAACCAATTCGGAATGACTCGATTTGGGATATAAAACTCACGAAAAATTGAAAGAATCAATTTCAGGGAATTGAGAAGAAACCTGAATTAATTGAAAACACTCTGTCTGAAATCTGATGGTACATCATGAATTTATAGTGTCAAAACCCTAGCTTAGTTAGGCTACGGGCTCCTATTGGGCTTACTTTGGTTAGGCCCATAATTAAAATAAATTAAAGGATAAATAATTAACTAAATTAATCATCCCTCTTTATTCCTTTGCCCCCAGTCTTCCATCCATCTCAGGATGTTTACTCTGCGCTCTTTCTCGATCTCCTCGAATTTGCATCCATGCGTGACATCTTCTTGAATCTCGCACACCAAGACGTTAATGGCTTCTTTAAGTCTTTTTGCCCGTGCCCTGGTTATTGGTCCAGCTGGAATTGCCAACGACTTCTCTTTATCATGCTGGACGTCCGGGTCAGCAACCTTTTATCAACACTTCATCAAGGAGTCTTCTTTATATATACATATTCAAGAGTCCAAGAGTGTGTGAGATCTAGCTTAAATGGGCCAAGCAATTCACATAAGCTAACAATTACCCTCTTTTAACATATTTGTGGCATAATACATTTAAGTTTCCTTACATGATGTGTTATGTAGTCAACAATCCAACAAACACTACTTCAGTTCATTCATTCATTCATTTGGCTTATTATAAAAGTCCAAGTTACAATTTTGATGTTCCCACAACTAAATGAGCTAACTAGTGCAAACTAAACAACTGAAACTAAGCAATTCAATTAACACAAAAACTAAAGCAGAAGTTAAAAAATAGCAAGCCAACCAATTGTTGTTCCCAATAGGTTCTCAACATGCTCTTAACAAGTTCACCTAACATACATCTAGTGATACCAAGGAGATTCATAATCACTTACTTTCTTCACAATGTTAGCATAAAATTCGTGTACTAGTTTAGGAAACTGTGGTCAGTAGAAAATAAGCCAACATTCTTTAAGAACTCAATGAACTCCTTTTTGGTAAAAGTTTTTCTTGAATGACACTTTCAACAGTGAAGGAATGTGAAGACATATACCAACAATGTTTTAGAGCTCTTCTCAAGAAGAGTATGTCGTCTGGAGCATCATTAAGACTGATGTTGGAAGCTTTTTTTTACCTTTGATGAACCCTTCTTCCTTCTTGGTTCTTCTGTGATGACAATTTTTGTCCTTGGTTCGTCTATTCAAGCCTTCTTTCCCCTTTTTAGCCATTTTGACCCCTTCTTCAAACTCTTCTTTCTCTTGAATTTCATCATATTTGAAAGAGAGACATCATCACCTTGATCACTTTCTTGGATTGTTTTGGCCTTTGTTGCAACATTCTATGTTGTTGGCTCACTCGTGTGTTTTTCTGCTCTAAAGGCTTCGTCAACTCCCCCGATTTTGGTTATTAGCATGGAAACTGACGGGTTCTCTAGTAAATCGTAGAGATTTTCCTCTTTTGTTAGATTCCTCATCAAACCTCATAGGGTATAGGGTCGTGCGAGGAGGTTCTTTCACTATCTCTTCAACAAGAACCATCCTCATTATCTTTGCTTTTTCAATGGTCGTTCCACAAGTGGCCTCGTTGGTCAGGTGAGGAAAGCGAGGTTTCTAGAGGTTGACTGCTGATGGGATGACAAGGATTTTTTTCATGGTCAAAACCTCACTAGACGAGGGCTCTATCAATTTTAGAATAGGGTATGAAGGTCCACCACCCATCTATTTGAGTGTTTTGGGCTTTGTTGCAACGTTGCCTTGGTAGGCACAATATTTTGAAAAGAGTGGACTGATGTTTGATGAGTTAAATGAGTAGCATCTATAAGGGATAGTAGAACTGTAATGAATACTTATCAATAAACAAGAAACAAGAAACCTATTTGGGTAAAGAAGTAGTTTCTTAAAATGGACTTCCAATAGTTTATTAATTTGTAATAGAGTCTTATATTTCTTTCCTTTTCAAGTGAACTCATTAGATTCTTTAAACCAGGCACGAGCCTAATTTTCTCCTTGAAACTCAAACCTCTTTGTATCAAAGGTCTTAGTAAAATATACCATCTACATTTCTATTGACACATAAGTCATAACAACAATCTTACTTTTTCAACTCATGAAGTACTGTTTAATATCAATGTGCTTTGTATTTGAATGTTTAATAGGGTTTTTTTATATAATAATTATAGCTACTTTTTTGTGTCAACTTATAACTCTATAGTTGTTTAATATTTGCTTCATCCATAAACACTAATACAAATCCTTACTGCTATGGCTATGACCACAAGAAGTACATACTTAATCATTATTTTTAAAATTTTTTTTTCTTTTACTTCTACATAATTTTTGAGATAAAAATATTTAAAAACGTACACTAAAATTTAAAAACAAATGTAGCTTATATATTCAACCAGTAAGGGGGTATAAATTTTTCTTTATGCAATCTCACATCTAATATTTCTTTCATTAATTTTGATCCCACCTTTTTTATTATTAAAAACTAATGGAGATTTTAGAGAAAATGCTGTGTGACCAATATGCAACATTAATTTGTGATTATGAGTCCAAAATTTCATTTACAAAAAAAAAAAAATTGAAAATCTAGTTTTTTTATTTTTCTGTTTTATTCATAAAATTTTAATTTATTTTTTTGTTATGTAAGAGTGATGTTAAATAAAATTAATACTTTAATCTTCTTATAAAAATTCAATTTTGTAAAATATTAACTAAAATAGGAAATATATAAGAAAGTTAAAAATATGAATTAAAATTGTAAAAAAACTTTTAATAAATATAAAAATATGCAAAATAAATTCATTCAAAATTAATATTTTATTTATAAAAATGCATTCAGATTAAGTTTTTATTACATATAAATAACGTATTGATTAAAATTGCAAAATAGATATGATTTTAATAAAGACTTCTTTTCATACTAAAATATTGTGCGTGTGTGTGTTAAAAAGAGGAATATAGAGATATTTCCAAAACTGGATTTGTAAATTAGGAATTTTAAAGTTTTATGTAAATATTTAACAAACAGTTAAGTTAAAACAAATATTTTATTGTGCTAATAAATTTATAATATGTGAAATAATTTTAAAAGTACAGAACAATATTACAAGGATTTGCATTTTGCTATTTTAATTAATACTTTCAGTATTTTAAATTTTTTACAAATTTTTTAATATTTTATCTAATACCTCACTAAAATGAATTTCTAGATGTAAAATAAAATATCAATATTTTCTAAGATTTTTTTTTTCAAAATTGTACTTTTGGTCTCATGATTAGAAGTTATCCGTAGTGGATTCGGATTTTTCCCCAATTTTATCCAAAATTCCCGTTAGGGTTTTTAGGTCAGAAAATGCGCATAACAAAAATTAATGAAAATAAAACTAATTGTTATAATGCGGTCGCAAGTTTCACACTAAAATTAAATCTTCAAATAGACAATTCTGGAAGATTCAAATATGCAATTTTGCCTTGTCCGCACGCACGACCTTCAGGCCCAAAATAAAATTACATCTAAGTAATTGAATTTATAGACAAGAATCAATGCACAATTGCACGTCAGTTGAACTAAACTACACGAATTATCCAACACTAGTAGCTCATCGTTGCCGAAACTTGGGTCGGATCATTATCGTTCCAGGCCTATTCTCATCAAAATGATACCTGCAGGCAACATATCATAATTCTCAAATACATATGGAATCGATGCAGTACGCTACAGGGATTAAGAACTTGTCTTCCAAGAACACTGAAGAAGAAAAAGAAAGAAGCTTCACCCATTCTCATTGAGAAAGTTTCTGATAGCTGATGGTAGTGTAGCCAATCCCGCACTATGATTACCTTTTCCTGTTGGAAATGCAAAATGTATCAATGTGTGTGTAAATCATACTTCTTGTTCTAACAAGCTTAACCAACAATCAAATGGTTACAAGATAATCTAGAACCAGCAAGGACAAGATATTAAGGCACACTACTAAGATGAAATCGTTTCACCCATGGTAACTTAAAAACTTGCTCGAGAAAATTTTCCAAGGCTAAAAATTACAAAACAATCATATGATGGTTTTCTGTTATAAGTTCAGGTTTTCTCACCAAAAAATAAGGATCAGTTATTCTACACCAGATAAGAATGCCAAGCACTGTCCATCGAGCATTCTAAATAGATACTATTTATTAATTGTTGAGAATCGAAGGTTAATTCCTTATCATAATTAAAAGATCACATTATAAAAAAAGATACTTTTTCATGTACTAATTTGTCTAAGTTTATTGCAACCAAATGTCTAAATTAAACATTAGTTAGGTACATTAATTTGATAAAACCTTATATTATATTATTTACTTATTTATTACATACACACTACCATACAAATAATTGATCATTGTAGTAGCAAAATCACAAGAAAATACCACATGGTTTAACTCTTTAAGCATTAGACATTGAACCACGTTGTATTCTTGCAATTCATTCCTCTCCTCACATACAATTTAATCTTCCAATTTTCAACATAAGAGCAAAGTAGGATGATCCCTATTTCTGCTTTAATTTTGAAAATTACTTAACTATAGCCTTACAACAGTCGTCTTGCCACTACTGCCTGAACGTCACTTTGTGACAACTACTACTTGGATATTGCCTTGTGACACCTGCCTGTTTGCATTTACCATTGCTGGAAGAATTAAAACTAGTGTACGTTGATACATTAGGATTTAATAGATTAATGGATATCTATTATGTTTTTAGATTAGTTTGTTGAGACTGTAGTTTATTTTTATTAATTTCTTAGCTAATTGCAACTCTTGTAACCACACTTTATTAATATGGTGTTGGAATTTTTTCAATTAATGGAGAAATTTCAATCCTTTTTTCTCAACATGGTATTATGTTTTTAGATTAGTTTCATAAGATTGTAAAAAATCTTTATTAATTTCTTAGTTGATTTCAACTCTTGTAACCACAAGTCTATCAAAAAGTGTTGGTGCTCTTTTAATTGAAGCCCATTTTTTATTATGTGTACTCATATATATAATAACCAGTCCCTCGTTATCCAAAAAAAAAAAAAAAAGAATAATATATAATTTAGCCCTTTGGGCATTTGTATGTAGATATAGGCCTAATGGATGTCAAATCACGTTACTGTTATTGTACTTCGTAGTCTCTCCAACTACAAATTAATTCTTTCAATCTTCAATGCTAAGAATGGGAAAAGATGAACTAGTAGTATCTCTAGGATTTACTAGAAAACAAATAAAAAGAATCTCCTCACAAAAAATTCAAAATATTACATGTCAACATCTGGGTTCATGGCCTATGGTTATCAATTTTATTTTTGTAGGTTTAAGTTTCTTAAGGTGGTTGTCAATTGGATTATTAGTTTTTTTGTGTGTGTTTTATGTTGAGTTTTATTTGTTATGATAATTGAGGTTCAATATGTTTAGATGATTTTGAGGAACATGACACTATAGATCTCTCATCAATGCCTAGATTGTAAAAGAGAATTCCATATAATTTCTTACATCCAAACTGAGGTCTTGACTCCCAAATATATAGTGGGAGGCATATACAAAGATACAAAAAATACATAATCTACCTATTAACCTAAGAAAATCCGCTTACACAAGAAAGGTGTATTAAACTAAATATGACTAAATATCCTAACAAATATGACAAGATATGACAAAATATTTGACAATCCCCCTTCAATTGGACCATATATGTCTATCGCGTCAAACTTGCCACACATCTCAAATCATTTAGAGCCTAATGCGTTGGTGAATAGGTCTACCACTTGCTTTGAAGATGGAGTTAATGGAATAATCACTTATCAACTCATGATGGCCTCAAGGATAAAAGAAGTATCAACTTCAGTTCACTTGGTTCTCATGAAAAACAATGTTGTTAGCAATGTGAATTGTGATCCTAGAAAGAGCTTGAAAGTATGGACTACACAACAAAGTTCTTGCCAATTAACTTTACTGTTGTCCCAATAACACTTTTAATTTCAGCAAGGGTGGCTATAGATTCCAAACAAGTAATAATACCATACAATTAATAATACTTAGACATATAATTACAAAGAAGTGGCCATCATCAATTAAAAAAGAAACCTAAAACACAGTCCAAACGTAACCCAAACAAAGGAGACTAACAAGAAAAATAAACTTGGCTTAAAACATTTCTATTTGCCCCAAGATTCAGCCCAAATAAAAGAGCCCAACAAAATAAAAATGAACTTAGCATATGAATAGCCCCACAACCCAAGAATTGAAATTCACCTTGTGTTATCAAGTCTGTTGCTTGCAGTGATAAACAAACCTGTGCAAAAGACTTCCACATATGTGGCGATTAACAGAGGTGTCAAGGAGTTCACAACCAGGTATAGTGTTCACCCAGTGTAGTTCTCGTTATTTGCTAGGGTTTACCCACAAAATGGCAATGGCAGGAAACTCTCAGAATTGCAGCACAGTGAGACGTAAAAGTTTCACTCATGTCCAGTCAGGTTCTTTGTTTGCTTGGAGAAGCGGCAGCATGGCCAAAACTAGAGTTGCAACAAAGTGAGCCAATGCCGAGAAAACTGGAAAGGGCAAGTTTCCTCGAATAAAAATGAGGGCCACCGTGTCCATAGAAGAAGGCAGTGAAGAGTAGTGCACGCATTTGGGGTTAGCACTTGAAGGAGAAAACAACACATTAAGAACTTTTCTAGCCAGCACTAATTTTGATCAAAGCTTCAACACCAACCAAATTTGGTAGACAAATTAGAGCGGTAACATGTGGCTACTAGGAAAGGCAGTTAGGTTAGGTAGAAGGCGTTTGTTGACACTGGCCTATATTGGCCAGGGCTTTGAGAGCTGCATATCAATTTGACTATTGTTTTTTTTTATTTTTTTTGGTTTTCTTTCATTTTTAGAGAGAAACTAGATTGTGATGCTCTAGTAGAGAATTCTACTTTATTTTTTACACCCACATTGAGGTTTTGACTCCCGAATATGTAGTGAGAGATGTATACAAATACACCAAAAATACATAATCTGCCTACCAAAATAACATGACAAAATTCACCTATAAAAGTGACATGTATAAAACTAAATACGACAATATCCTGACCAATATGACAACATATGACAAAATATTCTAACATAATGGAATATTTAGAATTCAAAATTTTTGAAATATGAATAATAAAAAAATCAAATGAAATGTCGGGACTTAGTTTTTCAAGCATAATTGATCCATTCCTTTATGAGTTATCAATCCAAAGGGTGGGATTCAATTTTTTCAAGCTTTGATACTGTTAATAGCATTATACATAACGTCTTGATAGATTGAGGAGTCTCACGAATTTTCCTCCAATGCAGGCTGCTTGTCACCTCTGAATCTTGATTAGTTTGGCTCAAAGTTGGGACATTGCAATAATATTCAGATCTTAGGTAAAACAGATTCTCGGCTTCATCATATTTGGCAACTAATTGTTCTGGAGTGCTAGGGGTTGGCCAAACATTGGTCCATCAAAAATTTTATTTTGGGCTCCTCCAAAGAGGAAAACTAACATGGTGATGGTTTTTATGTAAGATTTGATCATGAGACGTGAATGATGCCAGACCACATTTCCAACTCCACCTTATGACTATTCAAGTCTAGAAAGTTGGTTACATTCAAAACTTCAAAGCACATCTTCCCACATGCTATGCTAAGTCACTAACTAATTTCCAAGTAGTTCCACCACATATAACCATTCTCTAAACTAAACTCTCATACTTAAAAATGTTAGCTGTCAAGCTACTATTTCTCGTAATTTTAAATTAGTTTGAACTCTAATTCACATGTACTGATCCTTAAGCACAAGGAAAACCAACTGGACAGGTTTGCATGAGTATATTTCAGTTCATCAATAGTTTGACCAAGCTCAACTCAAAAAGTGAAAGATGGGAAAATCAATTATTAGAAAAATATGTAAAATTAAATATTTTATTTCCTACATTATATTATGCAGATCATATTAAAATTTTAAGGGATGAATTCTCAAGATCCATCATCTACTAATATGTCAGAAACTGGTATGCTCAGGTAAATAAAAGTAATTACCAGAACTAAAATGATTCCAACATGCAACTTATATTTCTCATATTCAGCAATGGAATTCCTTTGGGTAACCATTCATATAATAGGGTACCATGCACTCAACAAGAGATCATCGGTGGCAGTGGTGAAATGGCAAGGAAAGATTCGGGTGGTAGGTAGCTGTAATGGTAGGTGTGGTTTTGCCTTTAGTGCTGTGATTCCTTTGGTTTTGTAATGAGTGTGACTCTAAGTATGGATGCCATGGTAGTCAAATGGTTGAGACTTATCGTGGGGCTGCAAGTTGCAACTCTATGCTGCTCAATATTGACTAGCCATGTCAACTTAGGCCTCGGGTTTAACAAACATCAAGCGGGTTTAATGATTGGCAGTCATCCATTTAGACTAATTAATTTTAACTGGTCCCAACAAATAATCCATTAGCACATTAATATTGATGGGTGCACAAAAAGCTATGACATGAGCATCCATGTTGCCACCACAACTTGAGGAAATTCCAAGCATTGACAATGAACTTAATTCCCATACTGCCTAAGCCAAAAGAATGATTTTTCTATGCATATGATGCCTATTCTAAGTAATGACACAATTTTGTATCCAAAAGAAGAGATTGGTCTTGGACAAGATACTGAAGTTGGATAACATGATCATTATGGCAACTAATTAGCTAAAGCTATAAAGTAAAGGTTGTGTATGATAGCACTGGTAACTATCTCTATACTATTTTTTATATGCTACAGGAAGATGGTTGTTTAACTTTACCACGTTTTGAGGGAGTAGTCAATTGATACGAAATTTACATAATAAAAGAAAAATGAATTAGCTTTCCAACAGCGCATAAATCAGGTCAATCAAATATCGAACAAGAAAGTTGCACACAAAAGAATGAACTTTGCCACAACAGTCGCGACATGCATGCGACTACAAAAAAAAGAGTCACGATTGAAAGAAGGCGTGGTGCGACCGCAAGTTTTACAAAGCAAGACATATAAACCTTGCGCATGGGTTCGTGAGCGCAATCAAAAGGCTCACAACCACGAGTAGCAACACGCAAACACTTGGACGCAATTTTGAAATGCTGTTTTGACTTTTATTAATTTTCACACAAGCCCTAGCCACCCTAATCTATTTATACACATTCCTACACGACTAGAAAGAGCCTTGGACTAATTTTTAACACACAAACACTTAGAAAACGTAGGAGCCAAAGATTGAAGGGAGGGCAGAGGAGGAATTCACAGCAAGTGAGAGAGGCGTCCATTCTTCTACGCAACACACAATTTTTAAACTAAGTTTTCGTGACTTTTTTTCTTTTATTGTTGAGTTGTTTAGATGATAAACTCATTAGCAATGGTTGTCATTGAATTTATGATGTGTTGCTAATTTATTTTATAATCTCTTGTGTTTATAATTGGTTAAGGATGCCTGCATAACTTTATGATTAATTGTCCTTACTTTAGTTATTTGCAATTATTGAGTTTGATAGCGATTATAGGACTCAATCAACCCTGTAATTAATTTGTGGCTATGCGAAGAATAATGAAAGTAAAACTTGTGCACTAGATTAATGTTGAGAGAATAACGGGAGTAAAACCATAAGATTAGTATAGATAACATCTTATTAATCACAAGGCTCAATTACCTGACTCAATTTGGCCTGAGAAAACTCACCATAATCTTAAGTCAATGCTATAGGAGAGTTTGGGAAAATAGCCTACAAACCTTAAGACTAGCAATCCATGATAAGACAATTAAACTAATAATTAATAAAAACTAGCATACATTGGAAACAAATACAACACAAAGGACTAGGCTCTTCAATTACTGGTATTCTACCAATTTGACATTATGCTTTTGTTTTTCTAAGTGTTCGCCCTTAGTTTATTAATTCCATTCTCGATTTTTGTTGAGGGCTTAACTGATAGAACTCTAATTACATTGATAAACATACAATCCCTCCTTGTGGATACGGCACCTATACTTATTGCAATACTGATTTCTTATTAATTTAAATTTTAGCGTGGTGATAACAAGCATCAAAGGTCTGGGGGTGATAGTAGTGGGGGGGGGGGGGAATGCTTACAAATTCAATTATTGCCGAACATATAATTTTATTACAACTTAATGTAAAGAAGTTTACAGTGGATACCAATATCTTTCTTCCCTTGGAGATGAATCTTGTATATGTTCATAAAAAAGCACTATGCTAACTTTTAGAGGGCTTAAAGAGGTGTAAAAACACATAAGAGTTCCTAAAATGGAAAAGGAAAAGAGATATCTCTAGTTTCAAAAAAACGTTAATAAGATGGAAATCAACTTAAGTACTTGACAAATTAGTAGCATTGTCAATGTTAGCTTACAAGGCTACAGCAAATAGCGGCATGCTAGACAAAAAAGGGTTTTGTCCAACAAAACAACTTGATTGTTTAATTGCTTTATTTAAGAAACAAAAAATTTGGTTCCAAAAAAATTTAAAAAAAAAAAGAAAGAAAGAGAGGAGAAGAAGAAGAAGATCATGAACTATCATGTAGACAAAAATTGTGTTTTGATAAACAAAAATACTTGAAAATTCCAAAAAAGATAATATTTCCTCAGTGACAAAAGAAAAATATATCCAAATTAAAAAATAGACAACTATAACTCATGTTATTTGCATCTGCCCACAACCAAATGCAGCATAAGACATTGCATAATTGACACTGTGCAGAAAATCAGATGCAAACATTAATAGCAAATGTCTAGATATAATATATAAATGTTATTTTTGGATATAATCTTACTCATATGAGGTTTCATGAACCACAGGTTCTAAAAAAGTATTTAGTAATGGCTGCACTGTGATGATTTCTATTAAATTATTATCCATCCAACTAATTATCTTTTCCAGAAAGATACGTCATACCTGTTATGACTTGTAAAAATGTTTGCTTCAGCCTGGTTGAGGGGTGATGTCTCCCAAACTTTTCAATATCAACATTAGTTGTACACTGTACAGATTCAGCAAGTGTGCCAGATTCCTTGCGGAGTTCAGCTAGTGTCATGAAGCAATTTGATGGCACTAGGGATTCGACAGTCTGTAAACGTTCGCGCAATGCACCAACTGCTTCCACCGCATGCAGACCATGCAAGTCCAATGTCCATGGATCATTTTCACGATTCCTGATTGTTAGAATATCCTTTGCTGCCTTGGCATTAAGCTTTTCAGCAGCAAACCGTTCTTCTTGAGCTACAAGTGATAAACGGCGTGCAGATATATGATCACCTCTAATATATGCATCATTTGAGGCTTTAGAATGACGAGATGCTGATCTGATCACATAAGAAGCAAAATTTGAAGAAACAATGACATAGTCAGGTTTGATGAAAAAATTATGTAAAATATTCTTTTATTAACTTTAATATCTTACTTTGTACGCCAACGTATTCTAGCATCTTTCTTGTATTCTCTCTTTTTCCACTATGATATCCATTTTTTCCAGTGTATCAGGCAGGAACTAAGAGGAAAATTAACAGGGCAGCTTTAGCCCGTGTTATGTGTGAATGGAAAATTTTGGCCCATGTGTCACTTTCAAAGATAACCATTAACCAAAGTGATCTTTTCCATACTCTCTCTCTCTCGCACACACACACACACACTAAATCCAATCATACCAATTTGGCAAACCAATGAATTAGGAAAGGGCATCAAAAGGCTAATAACAGCTAATAATGGAGAAACTACACAAGCATTCTCTTGAACCTTTCTAGTGGTAACATTAAAGGCATTTGTGTCGTAGTTAACAAAGACAATTCATGAAAAACAACACATTATATATATATGTGTGTGTGTGTGTGTGTTATATGTGTTACATCAGCCCTAAATAATTATTAATTCATGCAAAGCATATAATATGAATCACTTCCGCCATGGGAATGACTGGGGAATGTCATGTGCAACGACAAAGAGATGAAATTTGACACTCACAAATCAATAGGTCATTAAATTGTTTAGAAAACAATAACAGCTTATCTTTGAACTGCAGAATCCACAGCAAAGCACAACTAACAGAATTTTTTTTAGTGAACACTCATTCTTAAGATGTTCGGGAGAGTGAAGAGATGTATCAAGCAAGTCTAAAGTCACATAATAAACAAACCTTATCATCTTTATTGCATCTTTACGGTGGATTAGATAAACATCATCCTCTTCCCACTCAGGCTCAGGTTCAGGTTCAATAGGAAAAAACCTGGCAGCATCCAGTGGTTGAACCGAAGATACCTCTTCTTCGGATTCTTTATAACTGACGCTGAAAGGATTATTGCAGACAAAGCCCATATCTGCCCTTTGTTTTAAAGAATTACTTTGAGTATCAAAGGATTCAAAATCATTCCCATCTGACTCAACTTTCTTGACATTGAGGTCTTTGTTATCAGAGACAAGCATTGCTTCAACTAAAGATAAAGCCTCGTCAATATTATTGTTTACACCAGCCACTACATCCCGAATCAAGGTTTCATCCGCCCAAGGGTGGATGTAGTTGGGCTTCCGATGAGCTTCAATATTGACCTCAGTCTTGATGTTTTGAGCTGCATGACAAGAATTATTCAATGGAACCTGCCTCTGCAAGTCTCTATTTTTGGCATCAGTTAAGGAAGGAAGATCCATTGAGGATACAACTACGGATGAAAAAGGCTTCTCGAATGGTGTTCCTTTTTTGTTAAATAAGCTTTTAGGAGCAATCGAGCCTGACAACATCGGATAAGCCTCATGATCATCGTCATATTCAAGACCCCGCTGCTTCCGTCTTTGCTCAAGGTCAAAAGCCGTCCAGCCAGGAGTGCTTTTAGCTTTATCTCTATTGCTCCGCTTTTCACTAGTGGACGCGCTCATCTTATTTCTCATTCAATGCAACGGCAACACCAATTAGCTGCTAAAAGACTGGATATCCATAATTTATGCTCCGAACACGAAAGAAATATATATAAAAAAAACTAATATAATATTAGACAAACGGAACAGCTTCCTAGTTTTGGCTTGGTTTTTAATAACTTGTAGAAGGACCTGCTGAGATGAGGAGGAAAAAATTTGACGGGATTAGGAGTACCATCGACTGCAAACTTCGAAGAATTTAAAAAAGAAAGTCACAATTAAATAGAAATATATTACCTTTTAGGGAACGCAAAAAGGGGATTGCCGCAGGCAGAACGCGAGCGTGTCAATTGAGAAGATACGAGGAAATACCGGAGATTAAGGAGCAATAAGTGCAGCTTAATAGCAGAAAGAGACGACAGCGGAAGATGAGGAGGAACAAAAAATGGAAAGGAAACCGGAGGAGAATCCCCAGAGGCCCCGCGTCTAGAATCTAAACAAGTTCAATGGTAGAACAGGAAACAGACTGATTTTGAAACCGGTGACTGAAATTGAGGGTTAATTGAATTGTGGGTCAGATATTGTTTCAAAAGAGGATTATTTTATATCGTAAAATATTATATATAATAATGTAAAACTAATTATATAAAATCAATTTAATTCAATTAATTAACTTAAAGAAAAGTTTTATATATTTCAAAATAAACACGACTTAACTAATGTGAAAATAATGAATTTCAAATATAATATTTAAAATTTCCATAACTTAATTGGTAGAATACATGAATAAGTAATAAACGTAATTTAACTAAAATTAAAATAAACAATGAGCATTGATATTTACACCAACACTGCCAATTATTGAGGACATTTAAAAAAGGCATTAGAATTAATATGATATTGTATAACCGTACTTTTTAATTTGTATCAAATAATTGGGTTTCAATTTGTTGACTAGTTCTTCAATTTTGGACTTATTTATTTATATATCTTAAAATAAAAATTCAAGCATGGTTCCATGGACCATCTATTTAGGGAAATTTACATTTCTTATCCCTGTTCTATACAAAAAATATAAATGCCTAACTCCACACTTACCAAATTATCACTACCTCATAATTACTGAAAAAACATTGTGAGCAAAAAAGTGCAAAAATGTCGAAAATACCCCTCCATTGAATGGTCTTTAGGCTTGACTGAATTTTATGGACTAAAAATACTCTTTGGGTTCTTTAATAACATTTATATTAGCCGGAATAAACTGCTTGTACACAATATATATATATATGGACTTTGTTGCAATATATTAGATAACTTAATATTTTCCTCAATATTATTTTGCTATAATAATATTTTAATATATTACGAAAAATGGTTAATGTTAGTAAAATAAGGTATTATAAAATTGTTCCAATTATACTTAAAATGTAAATATTATAATTATCAATTTGACAACTTGTTTTCTACATTATATTTTATATGAAAATGAGCATATTGTGTGTTCCATAATTTGGGAGTTCTGTAACCACAATAGGTGGAGGAAGAAGATCAACACACCGACTTGGCCGAAACTTCTAAGGGCATGGTTAGTGCGAATGAATTAAATAATATAAGAATTAAATAAATATAAAAATAAAATAAATATGGGAATGGATTGAACATTATATAAATTATCCCATGACTAATACATGCAAGGAAGAAGAAAGGAATGCAATTATTATTTAAAATTTTATTCACATAATTGCAAATTGAAATGAGCATATAAACACTATGAATTTATTTACAATGACAAAATTATCTTTAGATGATAATTTTTTATATAATTGTATATTAAAAATCTAATCGATACGATATTTTTTAACACCTAAATTAGTTGAGAAAATAAAATCTACTAATTAGAAAAGGCTTCCACACACAAAAAAAAAATCATTAATTTACCAACCTAAAAGCATTATCAAGATGAAAAAAATTGTTCATTCAAAAAGAAGATATAAAAAAAAAACTGTAAATGAAACTATAATCGTGGTAGACATAAATTTATGTATAGGCATAGAATTTTTATAAAAGGCAAATAAGTGTACAATTATATAGATATTATTTTATATTACTTATAAAATAAAAGATAAAGAATGATATTTAAAATAGAAAAAACTAGAATAAATTAAAATTGAAGGAAGATATTGACTAAAAAATATAATAAATTAAAATTTAAAGACACTTAACACCTATGCATATAAATAATAATGATAATATTATACATATAAATTTTATACCATTTATATAATTCATAAGATGATAAAAAAGAAAAAATTTGAGAAATAGAAAATATAGAACAAATATGAATTTAGAGAAGTAAATGAAATAAATAAAAATTGTGAGAATACAATTAATATATATATATATATATATAACTAAGAGTATTTTAGTAATTATGTATAGTACAATTATAATATATTATAGAAGAATAATTTTATGAAATAGAAATATAACTTTATTTTTGACAAATTAGTAATATATAAACTCATAGTGCTAAAAACGAAATGGCAGTTCATATACTATTGGGAACCAACATTTCTTCAAAAATGACTATTTCTATGTAAAAATTATACTAATTATGTAATTTAAAATAAAGTTAGGAATACTTATTTCATTCTCAATTTATTCTCACATATTGGTCTTGCCGTACAAGCATTCGTTATAGAACACTTTAAGATAAGGGTGTATATAAACTTGCTTGACTTAATTAATTCACTCAAACTGCTTTAAACTACCTATTCACAAATCATTGATTTTGTATTTTTTAAAAAAGTAGTGTCATTTGTAAATATTGAAAACAGCCACTTTTTGGCCTAGTCATGGTTATACAAATGCAAGTCACCCAATCTACAACAGATTGTCATATATGTCCTCTAGGGACACCCTAATGGTTTGACGCAAACATTTCATCCTTGAGGTATTAGTTCAAATTCATTCCAGAATGTGTATGAATAAGTGCATGTGTAAGTAAAAACAAAAAAATAATTGACATATATAAACACATGCATATTTAAATAGACACGTAGCAATGCATATTTTAATCACAATTAAACTTTTTTATTTGGAAAAATTTGCTCTACAGAAAAATTTTATCTCACAATATTTATTTGCTCTTTGTCTTGATTATTATTTTTAATAATTATTATGAACTTTTCTTCTATTTTATAATTATAACTTATATATTGAAATATATTGACAACCTATGTTAGGCATTCTATTTCACTTGTACTTATATTTAAGTCTAATGATAGAGGAAAAAAGGGCATAAATCCTACCCTAGTTGACACCCCCATACTTACTTTAACCTCATTAATGTGACACTTCAGATTTGAGGATGCCTCAAGAACATGTGATCTCTAAATACCTTAGTTCATAATGATACTTATCCGACCCATCAAAATTGCCCTCAAGAGTGAGCAAGTATAAGATGGGCAAATGGGCTAAAATGATGGGTAGATTCGATAGTGCAAGGTGGCAAGAAATGGTTATGCAACAACTTATGAAACCTATTGCGATGGTTAGGACACTTAAATAAAGCGAAGCAAGGGGCGATGGACATTTTGCACTCTTAGATGAGATATTAAGGGGCCCTCTTCCTAATAATTATATACCCATGAGTATGCCTAAATACAATGGTGTTTTAGATCCTACTAAGTGCCTAGGGAGGTTTAGATATCAAGCAATGTTGCATCAATAATTTGATGGAGTCAAGTGCAAAAATTTCCTAACCACATTAGGGGATTAGCTTATAAGTGGTTCAAAGACCTACTTCCCAAAGTTATATAGAGTTTTGAAGATTTTTCCACTCTCTTTCCTATGTCAATTCACTAGCAATTAGAAGTTTAATAGGACTTATTTGTCCATTTTTAGTAGGGGAATAGGTGAGATTGTGTGAAGAAATATCTTTGAAGGTTCTAAACAAAAGCACTAGATTCATTTTCATCCATACAAGAGATGCTTGCAAATTCCTTCATGTAAGGGATAAAAGATGGAGATTTATTTAGGTCACTAGTTAGTAGGGGGATTTTGATGAGACTCTTGGGGCTAAGAATAAATTAATACGAAGAAAGCTTGACGAGTGAGGTCAAAGGAGAAAAGTTATTGTGCCTTGATCAAGAAAAGCAAAGCAGTATTCTCTCTTACTAAGATCCACCCTACTTCAAGAAAGAAGGAAAATCTCCAACTACAAACCTACAAAACTTAGTATAGAGTGGTCAGTGCTAAATTATTTAGATGGCCAAGAGGATCGTCAAAGTCATCGAAGAAGCTTGAAAGATTTAAGTGCTATAAGTTCCATGATAAGTATAAGCATGACTTAAAGAGTTTCTCCAAACTCAAAAGGAGAAAATAAAGGTTGATCAATAAGGGATATCATATAGAATTCATAGTGACAAAATTGTTAAAGGCTACTTAAAGCAAGCACAAAATGTTGTAGAATAAACTAGCAAGGTGTTGGAAAGCAAGTGAAGAAAAAAGTATTAGATGTTAGCCAAGATGCTACCAGGATGCTTTTGGAATTACTACCACCTTAGCTTTTTGATGAATCCTAATGTCTTATTGATTAAGGAAGTTCCATAAATACCTGTCCTATGAAATCTAACAGAAAATATGATTGGAAAACAAAGAAATGGAGCAACTGAGGTGTCCTTTAGTTGATTTTTAGGGAAACCTATTATTAAACGTGGAAGCTAACTAAGCTACTCATCTTAGCTTGATCAAGTAGCTTAGTTAGATCTCATGCTTGTTTTTATCAAGATGAAAAGCTCATCAAGCCACTCAACTTGGCAAGATAATATGTAATTTCACTTCCACACTCCACCCTTATCTCTTTTCTTTCTATTCACTTCACCTTGGTTAGTTACCTTGAAAATTCCTAATCCCTCATTTTCTTAAATATAAATCCCATGCTCACTATTACCTCCCTATGTTCCTTCTCATTGTAATCCCTCCAAAGCCCACACCCATCAAACTTATTTCAAGCTTTCAATGTTAGTAATATGCCCTATAACACTAATAGTGTGTGAGGAATATTGGTTGTAAATTTAAGATTTTGATTAATTAATAAAATATTGATATCTTGTTAGCAAGTCACAAATTCTCTAAATTGGCATCGAAGAATTAACACGACTTACATACCATGTGTTTGTATGGTAAGTATCAAAAATACATGTGTGGATACACCATTCAAGAATGAGCATTTAAACATTGGCTTAAAGAGTGAAGTAGACACATGGAATTTTACTTTCAACTATCAATGTCTTATTTCATGATTATGTTAAGTGTATATGGGCCTTAGACCTGAGACAACATTTTTAACTTGTGCGCATGTTGGTTAACATGTCATACGGTATTAAGATCTAATATTTATTTTGATACGAGATGGTGTTATGAATCCAACGTGTTATTACTTGAATGTATATAGAAGCATGTGTGTAATCAATAAGAAATTTGTCTCTTTGCAAACAAGGCCTTTGTCTTATGCAGTTGATATTTTATAAGACAAAATCCTTGACCAAGGTAGTCAAAACTGGAAAGGATTTTCTAATGGATGGTTATTAGTCTCAGAAGGTAATATTGATCTAGTCATATAATCAAATGAGTGAATTTGACTAAATCCAAATCCCTTGCTTAATTAGGACAAAGTAATACAAAAGGTCTATACTACAAGGTTTAGGGTTTAAGGTTCAAGGTTTTGGATTTTAGTTTTAGGGTTTGGAGTTTGGGGATTTTTTTAGCAAAAACTACCAATGCTCTGGTGGGAGGGACTTTTCGGGGCCTTTGACCCTTCTTTATAAAATGAAAAGAATTAAAGTCACATAATCATGAAATTTTGGAAGAAGTAAATGAGGATTACTACACCCTTACAATTAAATGATTTGAAAGACAAAGAGGATTCCATTAATTAAATCTAAAGAAAGGATAGCTCACATAATCAAGTCTAATAATGCCAGTTAACTTGCCATGAGTTTGTTCTTTGGACAAAATAATAAAGTTTTGCCTACTGCATGCTTGAGTTTCAAGGAAGTTAGTTGCTTGATTGGCTTCTCAATAGATATGTGAAATGCAAGTCTCCATTTGGCTCATCATTTCCTTAATGCGTTGCAAGGTGTGTTGGAAAAGCCATGAACTAGGTTGAGTGGAGGAAAGAAGAGTAAGAATGAGGAAGCATCAACTTTGATCTAAATCCTATTGAATCCCTTTTGCAAACAAAGTTCCAATTCTGTGTGAAATGCCTCTAACTTTGCCACTGTGTTTGTTGTTTGCCACATCAGTTCTTGGAAAGAAAAAATCACCTCTTTATGATGATTCCTCAAGATGCCTCCTGCACCACCAATACCCAGATTTCCACAAGCTGCACCTTCCATATTAAGTTTGATCCATCCTGTGGGGGGCTTTCTCTATAAAACAACTTTCAATTAAGGTTGTTTGAATTGTGGCTAAGCCATTCCCAATTATAATGCAAAGCTACAGTCCCCTTTCCAATGTGATTCTTTCCAAAGGTTGCTAAGTGTTAGGGAATGAAGATATGAATAACCTTTCGAATGATGGAATTAACTCTCATCGGAAGGCCACGATATTTTGCATCATTTCTTGAGCACCAAATAAGCCACACAATCAAGCATGGGATGGCATTTCTAATATGGTCTTGGTTGCTACAGTGAGGTTTCTCCCAAGCTTGAATGAACAAAATGGCATTTGATGTTTACGAGAGGGAAACGTTAAGAAAGAGGCCAAAGTGTATCCAAATTGCCGTAGCCTTCAAACAACTAAGAAAGAGATGCGGAAAAGTTTTCTTCTCATTGCAACACTAGCATTTAGAAGGGAGAGAAAATCCCTTAAGTTGAAGCCATTCATTAGTAAGGAGACAATTCTTACTGAAACGCCACATAAAGATCAAAATTGTTGGGATAAGAATAGGAGACTAGATTTTGTGAAATGCTAATTGAACCTACCCTTGTTCATGAATAAAGTTCCATGCTAATTTGATAGAGAAGGATATATTTGGAGATTGTTTCCAAAATGCCTTGTCCTTACCTCTAAGATTAATAGGTGTGGCAACCACAATTTAGCAAAAGTGGACTAACAATTTAGCAAAAGAGGACTAGGAGACCTAAACAAAAAAATATGGCGGTGATTGCATTAATGGTGATAACCTAGAAGTAAGGGTTGATTATTTTTCAAATTAAAGGCAAATTTTGAACAAGAAAAAATGGAAGGAAGTTGTCTAGCACATTGCTAAAAAAACACAAAATCAAACGTGAAATAATATTTCTAATGCAGACTTGATTGTTGCTGCCATGAACCTCCCAAGCTTGAAGCAATGGAAGTTTGAGGAAGAGAGATTAAAAAGATGTGCAAAGTGATTCCAAACTGCCATTGCTTTCATGCTGTAAAGAACAAGGTATTGGAAAGTTTCCCTATCTTTGCAACAACAACATTTAGACAAAAGTGAAATCCCTTTCATTTGAAGCCTCTTATCTGTAGGAAGCTAAGCTCTATAAAATCGCCACATTAATATTGATATTGTTGCAAGAAGGAAATAATGCCATTTCCTAAAGTCTAAAACAGATTTTCCTATGCTGTAGCTCTAATCTTACAAAGCCTCTTCCATGACAATGAATCATGTGTTGAAACTTTAATTGATCCCAAAAAATGTGCACCACAATATTTGTTGAGGAGAAAATGAGCCCAAAGGGATGATTATGTTCTAAATCTCCACTAAAGTTTGAGTGAAAAATGCTCCGATCATGTCTCTCAACTTTTGGGTACCTAAGCCACCTTCTTGTGGTTGGAAAATATTATTCCATTTAGTCTAATGGATTTTTCGTTGACTGTAGTGAATCCCCAAAAGTATTTGGAAAACAACCTTTCAATTTGATTAATAACCATGAGAGGGGGATTAAGCACTTTAAACCAATGAAGAGGCATGGATGATGGAACACTTTGAATGAGCTGCAATCGACCACCATGTGATAGAAAAATATGTTCCTACCCACAAAGCTTGTCACGGATTTTTCCAATCAGATTTTCAAAAAGAATTCTCTTCTTATTCCCTTTGGACATTAGGGTTCCAAGATAAATAATAGGCAATTGTTTCCAAATAAATCCAATGATATTTTTGACCTTTTGAAGCTATAAATGAGAGGCTCTTTTGGTGACAACAAATGGACTCCTAGAGCGATTTAGTGCTTGTTCAGATATTCGTTCATACTCATTTAAAAAGTTCATGAGTTTAGTGAGCAGTGTTTTCTTTACCTTAGAAAATATGATGACCTCATCCGAAAAGGAAAGGTGAGTGATTGGAATGCTTCCTTTTGTGTCAAAATACATAGGAGGGTTGTCCATAAAAAGCTTATCAAGACCTCGTGAGAGAACCTTAGATGTAAGGATAAACAGAGTCAATGATATTAGATCGCCTTGTCTCAAACCCTTGATTTAAAAAATGTTATTATGCTACCAATCACAAGGACTGAAAACCGATAGTTTGCAATACATTTTCTAATGAGAGTGATTGTTTGAGTAAGAAATCCCATATGTTCCAAGATTTTGCAAAGGAAGTTTCAATTCACTCTATCATATGCTTTTGCCATGTCAAGTTGCACAATAATATTATCAAAAGCATCTTTGTTTTCCAGACGGTGAACCATTTCTTACGTAAGTAGAATATTATCCCTAATAAGTTTGCTTGGAACAAAACAACTTTGAGATGGAGAGATTAAAATTGGAAGGGCAGTTGCAATCCTCTTGTATAAGAGCTTTGACATTAGTTTATTTATGAACTTGCAAAGGGCAATCAGTCTATAGTTGCTTCAGCACAATGGTCCATCAGTTTTAGAGATAAGGACAATTGTGGTGGTTGTATAGCTCTACGGCATAGGGGTGCCACTAAAGAAATCATGGATTGCTTCTAGAATATCCTTAGCTAGCATTGGCTAACATGTTTGGAAGAATAAGGCTGTGAAGTCATCGAGGCCAGCTGCGTTGTCTGGGTATATTGAAAATAGCACTTCCTTAATCTCCTCCAGTGTTGGTAGGAAGTGAAAAGACTATGCATTATTTATAGGAACTTTAGGCAATAAACTCAGCAAATTATCCATGCATAAGAGGTTTATGTCATTAGAAGAGCTGCCAAATAAGTTTTGAAAAAACTTGACTGCTGATGATTTAATATCCTTTTCCTTGTAAAGATTGTATCGTGCATTACAATTCTATTAATTCTTAAGTTTGCTCTTTTCTTCATCATGAAAGAATGAAAGAATTTAGTATTTGCTCACTAGCCTCCAATCATCTACAATTGCTCTTTTGTTGCCAAAAGGCTACTTCTTGTGATAAAGTATGAACAAGATTTGCATTGCATTTGTTCACTTCAATGGAGTTTGCTAAAGAAAGGTCACTATCAAAGTTTTTTCAGCTACTAAGGCTACCGATTTAGCTATTTCAACTTGTTGGAAGTTGTTCCCAATGCAACTCTTGTTCCATTCCTTAAGTGTAGCTTTGCGTCTATATAGTTTTTGTTGGATTTTGATCATTCCCAATCCTTGAGTTGACTGCATCCAAGATTCCTTAACAATCTGTAAGAATTGATGATGCTTAACTTACATGTTTTCGAACTGAAATGATGGCTTAGCTTTGAAATCAGGGTTGTCTACTTTACTGAGTAAACCTTGGCAGATGAATAACCTTTGTGCATTCAAAAAGTTTAGCGTAATGAATGAATAGAAGACCTTGTCCAGTTGCTTCCAAACTCTCTTATTAGTCCAAGTGTATGGTTCCCCTACAAACCCCACATCAACAAGTCCACATTCCATAATCATGTTGCTAATTGTTCAATTAGCCCTGATTGCTGTGTTGCACCTCCAAAGGATTCAATAATTGAAAGGTTATATTAAAATCACCTCCAATAATCCATGGGATAGAAGAAGAAGCAAGTTGAATAAGTGCTGTCATAGATATCTCCTTTCAACTCAATTACAGCTTACATTAATAAAAGTACTACATAATTCCTTTACAAGTCTCCTCGAATAGGCTTTTACATGGAGAAGTTGAGAATGGTCCTTTAAAACTTCAATGTCAATATCATTTGTGGTAAAACACCAAATTTTATTTTTTGAATTTGTTAGCATCGAATTAAAGCCAAACTTTGCAGCATGAAATGAATGTCAAGTTGGATGAATGGCTCAAGAATAACAAGAATCTTTGGTTTGTGTTCTATACACCAGTTATGTACAAATTTCTTTTTACTGTGTTTACCTAAACCTTTAATATTCTATATCAAAATATTTATTAGATGTTATGAGTGGATGGTTGGGAGGAAGCTCTGGTGGTTCTTCTGATAAGCTATGGGTGTGTGGTCTTCTTTTAGTTTGCTTTACTACTAACATGTAGTTAGGAAAGTGCCTCAACATCAAGCAATGTATTATGTTTGTGTTTGCTTAATACAACAACATCCTTAAAATCCTCTTTTTGGTAAGCCTTGGCTTATTCTTCTTCAATCACAATTTGTGCTAAATCAAGGTTTGTTTCTCTAAATATGTCACATGCTTTGTAAAAGCCGCTAATACATTCATTCTGCAATATTGACGTGGTGGCTTCTATTTTCCCCATTTCTTCTTAGATGTTTGAAGAATGACCTCCAAATTCAACGTTTGTTAAGGGATAGTTATTTGTATCAGTGTTCTTTGCCGTAGTTGAGGATTGTAATGATAACTTATTAGGTTTCTCATTTTCCACCATATTTTCCTCATCATTAGTCTCCATTGCCTTATGCTTTGCTGCATAATTGCCATCTGTTCCATCTTGAGATAAACTATTTCCTTCCTTTCCTTCACCCTTATATTTGTTGTTTTGATTCCTTAAATAGCAAGCTGAAGCATTGTGTCTTAGATGATAGCAAAAGGAGCAAAATTCTGAGCAGTTTTCATAAATGACTAGTTGTGTAAAAGTCTTATCCCCTATGCCTAAGAAAATTTCAGATATTCTTGCTTTTGTAAAGTCCAACTCAACACAAACTTCTTTGTTGTCATAATCTACTATGGGCTCATCAATCTTACAAGGCTTCCCAATAATGCTAGCAATACTAAATAAGGTCTGCTTGTTAAATAAGTGACAAAGAAGTTTCGGTAGATGAATCCAAACTGGTGCTATTGGGGACTCAACAGAAGGTTCAAAGTTTGGAGTCCATTTGAAAATTTGCATAGGAAATCCATCAAATATGCAAACACCCCTCATCTAAATTTTTGAAAAATCTTCCACAATAGATAAGTTTAGCGACACATGCTTTAAGATTTATCACGCCAATCTTAAAAGGTCCCTCAAGACCAAGTGTGAGGATTTTGAATCAAAGAGAGCTCAAGGTGGAAATGCCATGAGAAAATTTTCTAACAAGGCAAACTTGAGTGATTGTGACAGCAAAGAAGTTTCAGTAACAAAAAAGATAATACCAGGTTTGCCTTTATGCTTAGATAAGGATCCAATTGTTGAAGATTTTAGGGTGTCATCAAAAATCGTTTTTGTAGCTCAATGAGGATTAGGTTGAATTTTGCCATGTTGAAGGCCACGAGTTGCATTTGCATAGCTTTTTTGAGGAAGTGGTTCTGATGTTTCATTAATAGGGAGATTTTCATTTTGTTCAATATTGATCCAATGATTATTTAGTCAATCCTATAGTCAAAGGCATTCATCAACCAATCCACCTCCCACACCATGGCACCAAGAACCCAACACTTCTACACACCAGCCAAACTTCGACGAAATAGTAGCTCCAATTACCACAATGTAAAAAACACAAGCACACTAAAAAATAAAAGAACACACCCTAATTATTGTGCAAAATGAGTCCAAATAGCAAAAGTGTACCTGGGAAGAGACCACTAATGTTAAGGAAACAGTAACACCACAAATTTAGAACTATGCAACTTCAAAAAACTACATAGTTGCAAGGAGAAGACTACTGGAAAGGGTTTGGAAAGGTCAACGAAGGTCACAACCCATTAGAATGAGTCCGTAAACACCTGGTGAAGCTTGTTGGGCAATGGGGGTAGAGGGTTGAAAGTTGTAGAAAAACTAAACAACAAAAGAGATCTTCAGCCGAGCGATGCACAATGACAACCATCGGTTAATGTTCGGTGCTAAAGATTGATAACTCTATGGTGAACCCAGACATAGTCGAGCATTGATGAACAATGATTGTAAGAGGTCAGAATTTAGCTGGGAAAATTTGAAGAGAGAAAATCACCATTTTCCTAGAGAGAGAAAAGAATTTGTGAAAAGTGTAGAATGATTTAGGGTTTAGGGTTTAGAGTTTTTTTAAAACAAAAACACTCCTATGGGTGGAGGATTAAGGTAAAACCCCCATCCTGTATCGTATTTTCCTCATCCTTAGTCTTCACTACCTTTTTCTTTACTACACAATGGTCAGTTGTTCCATCTTGAGATATATCATTTCCAAAAATTGATTTTCCAATAGGTCCAGCTCTGTCTTTAGCATTTCCCTCTATGAATTACCCACTCATTTCTTCACTAAAGACATTGTTAACTTTCTTACCTAATCCTCTAACCTTGAAGCTAATATTTTCTTCCAAATTAGAAGCTTTTGAGTAGTTGCCAATAGTTTGTAAAGTTAAATTTTCTACTTCTGGTTTAGTTTGTTGAATGCCATATCTGAGAGTTTCATTACTAGTCCCTCTCTGCTTAGATCCCACTCCAGTATTTGTATATCCCTTACCTTTAGTATTAGTATAGCTCTCTAGTTTATCATTTTCGTTAGAGGTTTCACCAGTCCCAGCATGCATGTTTTCTCCATCGTTTACGATTGGTCTATTAATGTGTGCTAGTAAAGCTTTAGCAGCAATGACAGTTTGCACATTCCCTTGGTCATGGGTAGAATACTTAGCTCTTTGTTGATCTACATCCCTCCTTTTGCTTTGATCTCTCACCTCCTTAGTTCCGTTAATATTTTCTCCTTTATCATGAACATATTCCCCATTTTGTAGCATTGTAATTTTAGAATTCAAAGGAACATTTCCCTTGTCCATTGTGTCCCTTTTTGTAGGATCAGACATTTGATAAGGGAGTTGGACAACTTCTTTCCCTTTTTCTTGTTTAGAAACAACCTCAAATTAAGAGCATTAGTAGTCCTCATTTCTGAAGTGTTTTCACCTTTGCCTTCACCTTTATATTTGGTGTTTGGGTTCTTTAAATATCAAGCTAAAGCATTGTGTCCTAGACGATAGCAAAAGGAACAAAATTTTGGGTAGTTTTCATAGATGACTGGTTGTGCAAAAGTCTTATCCCCTATGCCCAAGAAAATTTCAAATATTCTTTCTTTTGTAAGGTCTAACTCAACACAAACTCTAGCAAGACTTAGGCGAGGCAAATTTTCCGTGGGCTCATCAATTGTACGAGGTTTCCCAATAATGCTAACAATACTAAATAAGGCTTGCTTTTTAAATAAGTGACAAAGAAGTTTTGGTAGACAAATTTAAACGGTGCTATTAGCGACTCAATAGAAGGTTCAAAGTTTGGAGTCCATTCGAAAACTTGCATAAGAAATTCATCAAATAACCAAACACCCCTTATCCAAAATTTGGAAAAATCTTCCTCATTAGATAAATTTAATGACACATGCTTTGGATTTATTACACTAAGCTTAAGGGGTCCTTTAAGACCAAGTTTGAGGATTTTGAATTGAAGAGAGCTCAAGGTGGAAATGCCATGAGAAAATTTTGCAACTAAGGCAAACTTGAGAGATCATGACAGTAAAGAAGTTTCAGTAGCAAAAAAGACCATGCTTGGTTTGCCTTTATACTTAGATAAGGATCTATAGTTGAAGATTGTAGGTTATCATCAAAAATCTTTTTTGCAGCTAGGTGAGGATTAGGCTGAATTTCGACATGTTGAAAGCCACAAGCTACATTTGCATAGCTTTTTTGAGGAAATTGATTCTGTTGTTTTATTTGCTGGGAGATTTTCAATTTGTTCCATAATGATCCAAAACTAATTCAATCAACCCAAATGTCATCATCAACTAGTCTTAACTTACACACCACAACTCCAAGAACCCAACACCTATACAACCAACTAACCTCCCCGAAAACAGCAGCTCTGACAATAATGTAGCAAGCACAAGCAAACAAGAAAATAAAAGAACAAGCCTAAATTGTAGTGCAAAATGACTCTAACAAGCAAGAGTGATCCTAGGAAGAGATCACCAGTGCTGAGGAAACTTTAGGGTTTTTTTCAAAAAACCGCCGAGGCTATGGCAGGTAGAAACCTGTCAGAGTCCTCAACCCTTCTTTATTAAAGGAAAGAGAAACATCTTACAAGATCTAAAAGTTTTGGAAAAAATAAATGAGGAGTATTACTCCCTACTTCTTCTAAATAATAAAATCATAAAGAAGAACGTAATTATTTAAATCTAAAGTAAGGATAATTCATGGAATCTAGTCTAAGAACACCAATTAAGTTGTTGTGAATCTGCTTGTTGGATAAGATCATGAAACTCTACAAGTGACATGCTTGAGTAGTTAGAAAGTCAACTACTTGATTGACTTCTCTGAAAACATGTGAGTTTTTATGTTCCAAGTGGTTCAAAATGTCTCTAATTTTTTGCAAGGTATGTTGGAAGAACCAAGGGCCAGATCAAGTGAAGGACAATAAAGAAAGAATGGAAGTTGCATCGATTTCTATCAAAATCTTATTATGTCCTCTTAGCAGGCAAATTTCCAATCCCATTTGTAAAGCTGTCAATTCTGCTACAGTATTGGTAGTTTGTCCAAGTAGTTTTTAATAAGCAAAACTAACCCTGCCATTATGATCCCTTAAGATGCCTCCTGCCCCACCTAGGTTAGAGCCTCTTACGTTGTGGTAGTAGAATAGCCAATTGTGAAGCAACATTGCGATCTCCTTTCCAATCTGATATCTTCAAAGCTTACCATATGATAAAGATTAAAGGTAGGAATGAACCTTTTGAATGATAATGTTAGCTTTCATTTGAATTCCTCTATATTTTGCATCATTGTGTGCACACCAATTAAACCATAAGATAAGATATGAAATAACATTCTTGATGTGTACCTATGAGGTAGTGCTACCTGGCATGTCCCAAGCCTCGAGAAAGTGAATAGCATTGCATGTTTGAGGAAGTGAAACCTCAAACAAGTGTGCAAAATGATTCCAAATAGCCAAGGCTTTAGTGCTGTGAAAGAAAAGAAGCTGAAATGTCTCACTTTCATGATAGCACTAACACTTAAAGGTAAGAGTAAAGCCTTTTCTTTGAAGTCTTGCATCGATAGAGAGCCAACCTTTGAAGAATCGCCACATAAAAACCGAAATGGTTGGAAGAAGCAAAGAAGACCAAATTTTTTGATATACAGGTTAAATTTGTCCAGTTTCTCTAAGAAGATTCCAAGATAATTTAATAGTGAATGATCCATCCGTTGTTAGCTTCCATATAGGTCTATCAGCCTTACCAAAATTAATGGAAGTAGTAGCCATAATTTGTGCAATATAAGCTAGGAGATTCGCCATTAGTTTATCAATGTTCCAACCCCTCTTTGTACCAAAACCAATGGATAGGCTCATAAGAAAGACCATCTTTGTTGGTTAACTTATGTAAAGTGCCCTCTTGCAACCAGAAATCATACCAAAAAGAGATTCGTCCATCACCTAAGGTCCAGAAAATATTGGCCTGAACGGCATCTCTAACCTTGCAAAGCCTCTTCCATGTTGAAGAATTGTGGACTGATAATGTAACTAAACCTGGGAAGAGTAGACCACAGTATTTATTTAAGAGGAAAATGGACCAAAGGGACTATTGCTCTCAAAATCTCCACCAAAGCTTATATGAAGACTAAAATAATAGGAAGAAGTAAAGGCATCTAGATTTTAGAAAAAATAGTTTGAGGTGATCCTTGTTCCTGAATCATCAACTATATAGATTTGAGGGAAAACACTCCATCAGTGATTCGCTTCCAAAAAGAAGTGTCTCTTCTGCTAATTGCAATTGGTTGGTGTATTTGCAACTAATTGACAAGTATGAGCTGGAAGAACTTCCAAAAGTTTAAGAATATTCCATCCCTCTTGATGCTAACACCAATGCATTGGTTCATGAGAGTAGCCTTGCTTATTAGGAAGCTCATGCAACGTCCCTTCCTAAAGCCAATAATCATGCCAAAAAGAAATAGAACCATCACCCAAACTCCAAAACATGTTTTCTAGAACAATGTTTCTAATTTTGCAAATCCTCTTCCAAGGAGTTGAATCATGTACGGAAACTGTAACTAAACTAGGATAACAAACTCCAAAATATTTACTACTGAGTAGGTAAGGCTAAAGAGATGATTGGGCTCGAAATCTCTACCAAAGTTTGTAAGAAAAAGCTGAAAACACATCTTGCAGTCTTCTTATATATTAATCCACCCTCTTCGTGAGGTTAGCAAATATTATGCCATGTGGTCCAATGAATTTTCCTTCATTTAGCAATTGATCCCTAGAAATATTTTGAGAACATTATTTCAATTTGATCAATAACCATTAGAGGAGGATTTATCACTTGAAATAAGTAAAGAGGCATGGAAGAGGGAAAACTTTGAATAGGCTACAATCTACCACCATGTGATAGAAATGTGTGTTCCTATCCACAAAGTTGACCGCGAA
Source organism: Avicennia marina (assembly GCA_019155195.1). NCBI lineage: Eukaryota > Viridiplantae > Streptophyta > Magnoliopsida > Lamiales > Acanthaceae > Avicennia > Avicennia marina. The sequence goes on from CM032765.1 coordinate 51,610, forward strand.
TTTTCCCAATCATGTTATCAAAGAGGATTCTCCTCTTATTACCCTTATACAGAGGAGCATGTAAGTAAATGATTGGAAGTTTTTTCTAAGTAAAACCAATAATATTTTTCACCTTTTGTATGTGAAGATTAGAAGTCCTGTTTCTAAGAACAAATGAGCTTTCGATTGGTTGATTTGTTGTCGTGAAAGCAACTCATATTCCTTTAAAAATTTCATGAGTTTTGTAAAGGCTAGTTTCCTGGCCTTTGCAAAAATGATAATGTCATTTGCAAATGATAAATGAGTAATTAGAATGCCTCCTTTCGTATCAAAATACATGTGAGGATTATTCATGAAGAGATTGTTAAATCCTCTTAAAAAAATGTTTGCTCCAAGAATGAAAAGGGTTAGAGAAATTGGATCACCTTCGCGTAAACCTTTGGCTGATTTGAAAAAACCTATGGTGGCCCCGTTGACCAAAATAGAAAACCAAAAATTTTCAATACAATTTCATATGGGAGTTATGAAATGATCGAGGAATGCCATCTGTTCCAGTGTTTTGTATAGGAACATCTAATTACCTTATCATAAGCTTTTGACATATCGAGTTTCAACAATATGTTGTCAAAGGAATTCCTATTCTCCAGCCCATGGACCATCTCTTGTGCTAAAAGAATATGTCTCCAATTAGCCATCTTGGAACAAAACCACAGTGGGAGGAGGAAATTAATAATGGAAGAGCAGCTGCAATTCTCTGATATGGAAGCTTAGACATGAGTTTGTTAATGACATTACAGAGAGATATCACTCTGTAATCATTCTTACTCATAGGACCATCAATTTTGGAATTAAGAACAATTGTGGTAGCTGTAAAGCTGTAAGGCATAAGAGTGCCACAGAAAAAAATCATACACTGCTTCTTTAATATCCTCAGCTAGAAACGTCTAGCATGTTTGAAAAAAGAGTGCTGTGAAGCCATCTGGTCTAGCTGTACTCTCCAAACTCATAGAGAATAACACTTTTCGATTTTCCTCTAAGTCTCTTATACAAACAAAAGTTTGCACTATATCAGAAAGGAGCTGAGGTAGTAAGCTCATGAAATTGTGCTGGCTTGAAAGGTTTGATTGGTCTAGAGGATAGGATAACAAATTTTGAAAAAATTGTACTACTAAAGATTTAATATCCTCCTCTATAGTTAGCTCTTGATCCTCCACCATAATTCTACTAATTCTTGATTTAGCTCTTTACTTTTTCACTAAAGAGTGAAAGAATTTGGTGTTTTGTTCTCCAGCTTCCAACTATTTATAGTTACTCTTCTGTTTCCAAAATTTTGATTCAATAGATAAAGCATGGATCTAGTTGGCATTGCATTTATTCAATTCAATAGAAATTACATCTGATGGATCTTTGTCAAATCTAATTTTTGCTTCTGCAACAGCCTACTTAGCATTTTCAAACATATGGAAGACATTACCAATGCCATTTTTGTTCCCTTACTTAAGTGTGGTCTTGATTCGATAAAGCTTTTGTTGAAGTTTTATCATTCCAAAATCGTGAACTGGTTGCATCTAAGCTTCGTTGACAATCTGCAGAAATTGGTGATGCTTGGTTCACATGTTTTAGAATCTAAAGGAAGGCTTTGTGATTAACAAAGGATGATGATCTAAGCTTTGTCTAGGCAACTGGAGGACTCTTATGCACTCAAACAAATCATCCTAGGTAAGTGAGTAATGGATATTGTTTAGCTACTTCCAGACTTTCTTGTTGATCTAGGTACCCCTTTAGATCCGACATCCATTATCCCACATTCCATAATCATGCTACCAACAATCCAAAGCCCACATGTGAGTGACAGATGATAAAGTTTTGTCAAAGTTGATGCCGTTATACTCTATAACAATAGGCATAGATAAAAGTACCTTAAAAAACTTATCTAGCTTCTACGAGTGAATTTTCACATACAAAACTGTGAGTGGTCCTTTGTGACTTTAATGTTAATACCATTCTTGGCAAAACACCAATTTTTTTTGTTATTGTTTGCAATAATCAATTCAAAACCAAACCTTCTGCACATAAATATTTCATCAAGTTGTATGAAGGGTTCAAGGATAACAAGTATTTTAGGATGATGATCTTTGCACAAATTGTGTAGAAGTTTCTATTTACTACTTTTTCCCACTCCCTTTATATTCCAAATTAGCATCTTCATCCTAAACTGTGAGTGGAAGGCTGGAAAGATGCTCTAGTAATTCTTCTAATAAGCTGTTGATAAGTTGGTTTCTTCTTGTTAGTTTTTGAGGTAATGTTTGGCAATCCAGTCTTCTCTGCTTTCAATGACTGATTTCATTTATATTTTCCAAATACCACTGTGTCCTCAAGATCTTCTTGTTGCTGCTCAATGTTTAATTTCAAAGGCTCATTTTCAGCTCCCATCAGTGCATCAGTTTCTTGAAATATATTGCAAGCCTTGTCAAATCCACTTATGCCTTCATTCTTCATAATGTATATAGTTGCTTGTATTTTAAGAGCTTCCTTTTGTAGGTTGGCGAATAAATGATCAACATCATCATCTTGAGATGGTTTTTGTGTCCTTAAGCAAAGGAGTTCTGTAGAGGATTACAGTGGAGACTGCCATGATTCCTCATTTTCTAGAATTTGAAATTGCTCATCAGATATGTTATTCTCTAAATTTAGTTCCACAGCATGTTGTACATCATCCTTGTCATTAACATCATTTCTAGTTAAAAGCTCTGCACTTATGGTGGTGCCCTCCACTAATTGCATGCTTGCTTATTCACTCGTAACCATATCCATATTTTTCCCCAATTGACTAGCCTTAAAAATGGAATTTTCTTCTGAATCATTATTAACCATTGAAACAAGCTTTTCGGTAGGATTATGTTGAAGGTTACACTTGGGTGGTCAAAATCATCACTATTGGTTTCAGCATCATTGCTTTCTTGGTTATAATTCTTAGGGTTTAGGGTTTAGAAATTTTTTTAGATCAACCGTCAGTGTCATGATGGGAGGAACTTTTCAGGATCCTCAACCCTTCTTTATAAAAGCAACGAAGAAAGAGTCACAAGGTAAAGAAAATTTTCAAAAAAGTAAATAAGGAGTACTAATCCCTTACAAGAAAGACATAAGAATGAAAAGCACATTACTTAAATCTGAAATAGGGATAACTCCATGCATCAAGTCTAACCATTCCATTGATTTTTCCATGAAGTTGTTCTTTTGATGAAATTGTGAGATTCTAAGTTATGCACCCCTAATTTGCCAAAGAATCAGCTACTTGGTTAGCGTCTTGGTGAACATGTGGGATTTTGATCTCCAATTTGTTCAATAAATTTCTAATTCATTGAAAAGTGTGTTGGAAGATCTATGAGCCTAACAGCTTTGAGGAAAGAAGTGAACGAATAGAAATGGCATCAACTTCAATCCAAATCCTGTAAATTCCCTTATGAAAGCAAATTCCCAAGCCCGAATGAAGTGCTTTCAATTTGGCTATTGTGTTTGTTGTGTGAGGAAAATGTTCATGAAAAGCAAAAATGACCTCACCAAGATGATCTCACAAAATACCGCTTGCACCACCAACTCTTGGATTACCTTGGGCTACCCATTAGTGTTGAACTTGAACCAATCAAGAGAAGGCTTTTTCCAAAAGATAATTTTCAGTTGAGGTTTGTTGGGTGGTGGCAAAAGGATCCCCAAATGAGATGTAATACTATGATCTCCTTTCCAATGTGATACTTTTCAAAGATTGTTGATTAATAAAGAATGAAGATAAGAATAAACCTTTTGTACGATGACATGAACTTTCATTGGAATGCCTCGATATTTTGCATCATTCCTTGTGCATCACATAAACCACAAATCAGAAATAAAATAAGATTTCTAATGTGAACTTGGTTTTTGCTATCATGAATCTCCCTAGCTTGAATAAATAAATAACATTTGAAGTATGGGGGAGAGAGATATTAAAGAGATGGACAAAATGATTCCAAACTGCCAATGCATTCATACTGTGAAGAAATAGGTGCTGGAAAGTTTCCCTTTCCTGACAATAGCAACATTTAAAGGACAAAGAAATACCTTTCATTTGAATCCTTTCATTAGTAGGATGCTCATCCTTCAAAAATCTCCACAAAAAAAATCAAAATTGTGGGTAGAATAAGAGGTGACCTGATTTGTGGAAAATAGCTTGGGCTTGTCCTTGTTCACAAATTAAATTTCATGCAGATTTGATGGAAAACAAGCCATCAGCTAAAAGCTTCCAAAAGGGCTAATCTTTACCTCCAAAATTAATCGGTGTATTAGCAACAAGTTGGTAAATATGAGCTTGTAGGACCTATGAAAGTTTAGAAATATTCCAACCCCTTTAATGTCAAAACTCATGGACAAGTTCATGAGAAAACCCTTGCTTATTGATGAGGTCTTGCAAAGTGCCTTCTTGAAGCCAACAATCATTCTAAAAGAATATAGCTCCATTGCCTAAGCTCCAAAAAATATTTTCCTGGGCAGTACTCCTAACCTTACATAGCCTTTTCCATGATGGTAAGTCATGAATGGAGACCTTAATCAATCTTGAGAAATAGCCACTACAATATTTGTTGAAAAGAAAAGTGGTCCAAAGGGAGGATTATGTTATAAATCTCCACTTAAGCTTAAGTGAAAAGGATGAAATCATATCACTGCCTAAGCCACCTTCTTCATGAGGTTGACAAACATTAATCCAGTTAGTCTAGTGAATTTTCCTTTAGCTTGCAGTGGACCCCCAAAAGATTTTGGAAAACAGCTTTTCAATTTGGTTAATAGTTGTAATAAGAGGATTTAAAACTTGAAATATATAAAGAGGCATGGAGGAAAGAACACTTTGAATGAGTTGCAAGCTGCCACCATGTGAAAGAAAAGAATGTTCCCACCCACACAACTTGTTACGAATTTTTCCCGTAAATCCTCGAAAAGAATTCTCCTTTCATTCTTCTAAAAAAGTGGAGGCCCGAGATATGTGATAGGTAATTACTTCCAAGTAAATCCTGTGATAGTTTTCACCCATTGCAATTGCAAACAAAAGGCCTGTTTACTAACAATGAATGAGCTCTTGAAGTAATTTATTTGCTATCTTGAAATATGCTTATATTCCTTTAGCAATTTTGTAACCTTCATTAAAGCTGGTTTTTGAGCCTTAGAGAAAATGATAACCTCATCTGCAAAAGCAAGATGTGTGATCGAATATCCTCTTTTGTATCAAAAACATGTGAGGATTTGGCAAAAACAAATCATCCAGTCCACAAGAAAGAACTTCAACTACAAGAATAAAAAGAGTTAGAGATAATGGATCACCTTGCCTTAATCCTTGAGTGGGTTTGAAAAAACTAGTGGTGCTACCATTTACAAGAACTGAAAACCAACAATTCTTAAGGCAGTTTCTAATAAGCATAATTATATGAGTTGGGAATCCCATATGTTTTAAAGCTCTGCAAAGAAAATTCTAATTCACTTTATCATAAGCTTTGGCCATGTCAAGCTTCACAATCATATTGTCAAAAGCATTTCTGTTTTCAATCTGATGGACCATCTCTTGTGCCAGTAAAATGTTATCCCTGATGAGCCTGCTTGGAACAAAGCCACTTTGAGAAGGAAAAATTAAGACTAGAAGGGTTGTGGCAAGTTCTTGTATAAGAACTAAGACAATAGTTTGTTTATAACATTGCATAAGGAAATCGGTCAATAGTCACTCCACTACCTTAGCTCATCAATTTTAGGAATGAGGACAATTGTGGTGGTTTTATAACTTCGAAACATAGGGGTGCTATAGAAAAAATCAAGAATTGCTTCATGGATGTCATCAGCAATGATAGACTAACAAATTTGGAAGAAAAGGGTTGTGAAGCTATCCAGTCCAGCTTGTTTAATTCAATAAGGTTAACTTCTAATTGGAATCTGTCATATTCCACCTCCACTTGAGAAGCTGCCTGTTTAGTCTTTTCATTTTTTGTTTCTACATTTGGTATCATTTCTTTCAACCCAAAGGAACCACAAGATGAGTAAGGGGAGAAGGGTTCTAATATGTAATCTGTGGGAAAGACAAGAAGAGAATTTCCAATAATTAAAGAGGATATTCATATTAGTAGTATTAGGGAGGGGAATATTAAAAAGGTTAAAGAATAAACTCTAAATGTGATTTGCCTGCTCACCCTATATAAAAAGATGAGGAATAGATTTAATATCTTGACAATAGTGGCATTTAGAAGCAGGAAAGATTTCTAATTTTTGAAGTCGAGTATCAATTGGAATCCAATTATAGAAGAGGTGTCAAAGGAAAATGAACATAGTAGGAGTGAGGAATGGAGTCCACAGGTCACAGAAGAGATGCTGAGTCACTATTGGTTCTCTAATAAAGTTCTAAGCTAATTTAAAGCTAAAAAGGCCATTGAAAGAGAGTTTCCACTTCATGGTATCTTCAGTGGCATTAGAAATGGGCACATGTATCACTTGTTCCATAAGGTTTGCCTGCAAGATTTGTTGTATTTTTTGAATGTCCCAATCACCATTGCTCTAGTAGTAACTAACCTCTTCAAACCCATGTTTCTAAGAACCCAAAAGATCTGCTCTTGAATAATATCCTTCATTTTGTGCATCCTTTCCCAATTAAGGCTATCATAGATATGAACTTTTAAGTTACTAGGAAGCCTACCATAGTACTTTGCATACAAGAAGGTTGCCCGAAGAGATTTTTATTCTCTAAATCTCCACCAAAGTTTACTAACAAAGGTTTTGACAATATTAATAGATTTCCAAATGCCCAGTCCCCCTTCTTCCGCAGGGAGGCAAATTTTATCCCAAGAGCACCAATGACCCTTTTTTTACCATCAAACAAGCCCCAAAAAAATTTGACCATGATTTGATCAATCTTTTGAAGAACGTTTTGAGAGGGCTGTAGGACCTGGGTCAAGTAAAGTGGCATAATAGACAGAGTACTTTTAATGAGTGCCAGCTTCCCACCATGAGAAAGAGTAGACTTTTCCCATCCCTGCAACTTTGCTCTAATTTTGTCAACCAAATCACAGAAGAGAGAGGCCTTTCTATTACTTGTGAAGGCCGGGGGGGGGGGCACCAAGGTAAATGATGGGAAGTGCCTTAAGGGTGAAGCTTGTGGTCCTAGTAATCCTTTAAGAGGTCAAACTAGAACATTTTTACTCACAAACAATAAGCTCTTGGAATTGTTGATGAGCTACCCTAAAGTTCTCTCATAAAGGTGAAGGAATTTCAAAATATTCTTGATACTACTCCATCGGCTGTTGGTGAAATTGATAACATCATTGGCATAGGACAAGTGAGAGATTTTACATCGCTCTTTGCAGCAGTAAAACATACTCTTATTTTTATTGAAGACCATCTCTAATCACCCGGACAGGAATTCTGCAGCAATAATAAATGAAGAGCAAGATGATGGATCAGCTTGTCTTAGACCTTGACTTGACTTGAAGAAACTAGAGATTTCACCATTAACCAAAACTGAGAAGAAATAATTTTCAATGCAATGTGAAACTAAGAGAACAAAGTGGTCTGAAAACCCAAACTTCCTGAGGACTTCATACAAGAAATTCCATTGAAACCTATTATAAGTTTTAGCCATATCCAATTTCATCACCACATTCGATTGCCTTTTTGGAAGATTAAGATCATGGATGAGCTCTTGGGCGAGAAGGATGTTGTCACTAATAAACCGACCTTCCACGAAACCACACTGTGAAGGAGAAATAATTTGGGGAAGTAATGTTGCCAACTTATTATTAAGCTTGGACATGATTTTGTTCACCACATTGCAGAGACTGATTGGTCTAAAATCACTCGATGAGGTAGGACTTTCAACCTTAGGAATAAGCACAATTGTGGTTGTTGTGAAGCTTTTTTGAAGCGAAGCACCCTTGAAAAATTCCACAACTGCCACTTGCAAATCCTGACAAATGATGTCCCAACAAAATTAGAAAAAAGGCTAGAAAACCCATCAAGAGACTAGCATCACTATCTGCTCTTAATTCAAAAACCACTTTTTTAATATCTTCCAATGTTGGAATACTACAAAGAAGGTCATGCTTGGTTGAATAGAGAAGAGGAGGGATACGTTCCAAACTTGCTTCATACAACTAAACTGTGTTAGTGGAGAGGAGTGCATGAAAATACTGTGTAGCTGAAACTTTTGAGTCCTCTAGATCAGTTAAAAGTTGCCCTTCATGAGATATGAGTGAATTTTAGAGATATACCTTTTTCTCTTCACCACAGACTGAAAGAATTAGGTGTTCCTTTCTCCATTTTCAATCCACCCACAAGCTGTTTTTTATTTCCAAAATTCATCTTTAAAGGTGAGGACTTTGGTGAGCAAGACTATGCTTCGATTCGTTGCCAAAGGATTTTCTTTTGTAAGGTCAAGGTTGAAGCATCGGTTTAGGTTTGTTCACTTTGAAAGATATCTGAGTAAGGAGTGGAGCATGTTCAGATGTTGCTTTAGATAAGTCTGTGACTCTAGTAGAAGTAGAGAAATCCATCTAGTGGTTGTTGAAAAGAGCCATGTCTAAGCACGCCCATATTCTTTTGTTTATCCAAGTGTAAGTGCATCTCTCAAATCCAGCATTAATAATGCCGCAATCTGTGATCATCTAAGTGAACTCCTCAATGGTTTTCAACTTAGGTCTGCCAATTCCTCTTTTTTCAGATGTTTGGAGGATAGTATTACAATCACCTTCTGAGAGTCATGGTTTGTTCATCATGGAAGAGACAAGCAATCTGCTCCAAATGGATCTTCTTTGAACGTAATAGTATTTATCATATATACCAGTCAGGAAAAAAGGTGTTTTGAGTAATTGGGAACTTATTTAGATGTGAAGAAGCTAGTCATGATCCATAATAATGCCCATGTCAATACCATGAGTAGAAAAAATCCGAATTTTATTTGAGGTATTGACGACAACTTTAGAGAATCCCAATCTTTTGCAAAAGTATCTTTTATCAATCTCAAATTTTGGCTCGATAATGATAAGCACTTGAATTCCATATTCTTTGCAAATCCAATAAGTATGTTTTTGAATTCTGCTATTATCAAAACCTCTAACATACCACACTAAAATGTTAATGTTTGGGAGAGAAAATAAATCTGACATGGATCTTGTGATCCTTCTACCATCAGAAAATGTGGGTGAAGATGTGTAAATCCTTTTAGACTTCACTTTTGGGGGGGTTGACCTGCTAGTCCTATGTTTAGCTTTTTTTGAGGCTTCCTATAACTCTACAGAAATTGCAACACCATTTTGGCTTAGTTGTTGGTTATGCAAGCACTCTGCTAAATCTCCAACGAACCCTGTGTTGCTGCCATCATGGTTGCTGTTGAAAAGTCTCAAATAATCATTCTGATCAAGAACTTTGTTCTGTTGTGGCCTGTGAACAACTAAGGCCTGGTGTGGCTTGAGACCTTGCACAGACTGGTAGCCTTTTTCCTTTAACTGGTCCTCCCAATCAGTTTGAAAACATGAAACATTCCCATCCACAACTTGAATTTTCAAAAATTAATTCCTTGTGTCCCGGTATTTTTTTTCACCAAATCAGTTCCCTTAACAACCTTTAGTTCCTCAAAAACATTATTAAACACAACCCCAATTCTGTCTTGCAAGATAGAAACATCTTCCCCAACCTTTGCCTCATTTCCAACATTTTTAACATCACACAATGACCACCAAACTACAAATTAGTCTCAACCTTTTCATAATTTTCAGCAGAGACGGTCTTCTTCCATCTAAACTAGAAAAATTTCCAATAACAAGTCCATTTTTTTCCATCAAATTAGTCGCCTTGAGAGCATGTAGCTTCTCAATGACAGTCTCAAGAACATCCCCAGTTCCATTGTGCAACAAACAAGTTAGTATCAACCTTTTTATCATTTTCAACAGAGGCAATATTCTTTCCATCTAAATCAGAAGCATTACTAGTAAGATGTTTAGTGCTTTTCACCTAACCATTCATCACCATCAATGTAGTCAATGTCATTTTCAACAATTTCTTCAACAAGAAGATCATCAAGGTCATCCTCATCCATAGCATTATCAAATTTATAGCCATCCACCAAAAATCCATCAACACCCTTCACATGACTCTCATTAACATCAGCAAGCAAGCCAAAACGATTAAGGGATGGGTTTATACCTAACTCTTGGCCACTAACGACCTCCATTGCAGCAACAGTTTTATGTTTTTCTCCATGGAGAATCATTGGGGCTTTTCCTTTATCCTTGTTCTTTTCCACATCGTCATTAGCTGGACCCTTCTTAAGTTAAGTAGGGATAGCCTTATATGCTTGTCTTCCATTGCTCTTTTTCAGTTTTGCAACTTGCATTTCAATATATTTTGGTGAACTTCCTTTAACAAAGCAACTATCAGAGTTGTGCCCTAAATGTTTACAAAAGGAGTAATACTTTGGGATGTTCTCATACACAATTTTCTGAACAAGAATTTCCTCCCCAATCCTAAGCTTAATTGAAGTAAGGAGAGAAGTCGACAAATCAATTTCAATGCAGACTCTAGCAGTACTTATTCTAGATCTGGTAGCTATGGGATCATCAATTCTAAGGGGCTTTCCAATCAAGCTAGCAATGGAGAAAAGAACATTCTTGTTAAACAAATGAACTGGCAAACATGAGAGTTGGATCAAAACCAACACAAAAGGAGATTCCACCCAAAGATTGAAGTTTGGTGACCATTTAAAGACTCTCATAGGGAATCCTTGAAAGAACCAAGTTCCTCTCATCTAAAGTCTAGAGTAGTCTTCATCATTGGAGAGGGTGATAAGGATATGTTTAAGGTTCAATGATTGGCTGAGAAAATTCCCTCTGAGTTCTAATGCTTGGAAGTACTTGTGTAATTTAATCCAAAAGGGGTAGCCATGAGAGAATTTCACAAAAGCAAATTCAAAAGGTTTGGCAAAAAGATGAGTTACAGATTCATAAAAATATAGGATTAGGTCACCTTTATGAAGTGATTTTTGTCCAATTTCAGTGGAGGAGGGTTGGAAAAAAATGGACTTTTCAGAGTTAAGGAGAGAAGGTGTGTTAGATTGGGAAAAAGGATGCAAGAGGACCAACAGAAGATTTAAGCACCTCTAAGAATGACCTGTGAACATTTTTAGTGAACTGAGCAGTGGCAGGACCAATGAAGGGTGAATGTGGGTTGGATTACCCATAGAAAAAAAAGAAACCAGCAGGAAGGAAGAAAGCTGGAAGAAAAAGGAAAAGCAGGAAAGAGACAAAGTTTAAAAAGCAAATGACATCGTTTGGCCAAAACAATCAAAAATTCAAACAATGCAAAAGGTGGAATTGTGAACGAAAATTGAAAGCCCAGAAATTTCTGAGACAAAATGGGCCAAAACGGCTAAAATATGATGAGAATAAGGATGGAATTAAGAAAATTGTTCGCGATAATTGATAATTTTTCTCATTTTGTCAGTTTGTTTGCTGCACAGTGTTTTCTACGACCATATCCTCTTTTTTCTTAATTCCATCCTCATTCCTCATCATATTTTAGGCATTTTAGCCCTTTTCGTCTCAGAAATTTCTGGGCTTTCAATTTTCGTTCAAAATTCCACCTTTTGCATTGTTCAAATTTTTGATTGTTTTGGCCAAATGATGCCATTTGCTTTTTGAACTCTATCTCTTTCCTGCTTTTCCTTTTTCTTCCTGCTGGTTTCTTTTTTTTCTATGGGTAATCCCAACCCACATTCACCCTCCACTAGAGGATATGGTTGTAGAAAACACTGTGCAGCAAACAAACTGACAAAATGATAAAAATTATCAATTGTCGCGAACAATTGATATGGGGAAATGCAAATCCATGGAGTTGTGACCACACGAGAGTTGTTGTTAGTGGCGAAAACTACTGGCGACATGTCGATTGAAGAGTGAGAGTGAGCGCAGAAATAGTGGGAAATCAAAAGGAGGCCAAAATCCATCAAATAAAAACAAGAAAAATGAAACGAAAGGTCACCAAGGGACGATCGATAGTTGGCGATGATCACCATCCATCAGCAACCACTGGAAAATGGGCAGAATAGAAAAATGCCATTTAAGAGAGAGATAATCTCTTATTTTTTAGAGAGAAGGTAGAGCATTTGTAAAAATTGCAGAATGGTTTAGGGTATAGGGTTTAGGATTTTTTTTAAAAAAAACTTGCCAATGCCACAGCAAGAGGAACTTTTCAGAGTCCTCAGCCTTTCTTTATTAGAGTTTCAAAAACGATTACGGTATAAGGAAACTTTGAAAGAAATACAACCAGGAGATGGCATTTGCCAGAAAACAATCTTCGATCGGGGCTTTTTGGAAGGTGGAAGAAGAATACCCAAGTGCAAAGTAATGTGGTGGTCTCCTCTCTAATTTTATGCCTTATAAAGCTTGCTGAGTGTCAAAGATTGAAGATAAGCATAATCATATGAATGATAGAGTTAGCTACCATGGGTATGCCTTAATATTTTGCATCATTCCAAGCACACCAAATGAACCACAAAACTAAACATAGAATGACATTTTTTAAATGATCTTGGTTCATGTTGTGAGAGGTCTCCCAAGCTTGAAGCCCAAGACTTTCATGCTAGTGAAAAAGAGTTGTTAAGTTGTTTCTTAGTCCCTATAGCACCAACATTTAGATGGAATTGAGAAAGCTTTCTTCTGGAGTTTGTCATCTGTAGGAATCCAAGTATGAATGAGGCACCACATAAAGATGGAGATAGTGGGAAGAAGTAGGGGCGTCCAGATTTTCTTAAAAATGCTGTCTGGAGAGCCTGCTTCCCTAACCATCATCCATGCCAATTTAGTAGAGAATTTCCCATCAGTGGAATATTTCCAAAATGGAAGATCTCTTCCTTTACTGTTAATTGGAGTAGCTGCCACAAGTTGACAAAGATGAGCTGGAAGGACCTCTAAAAACTTAGCAATGTTCCAACCACCATGGTGCCAATACCAATGGACTAGTTCAGGCGATAAGCTGTATTTATTAGTGAGGTCTTGAAGGGTGCTTTCCTAGAGCTAACGGTCATGCCAGAAAGAAACAGTGCCATCTCCCAAACTCTGAAACATGTTGTCCTGAACAATATTCTGCACTTTACATATCCTCTTTCATGGGGTCGAGTCATAAACTAAAACTAGGACTAATCTTGGAAATGAAGAGCCACAATATTTGTTTTTGAGAAAATTAGCCCAAAGTGCTAAATGTGCTTAAAACCTCCACCAAAGTTCATAGGAAAAAGTTGTAACCATGTTGCTTAGCTATCTAATGCCAAGTTCACCTTCTTCTCGAGGTTGACAAATATTGTGCCACGTCATCTAATGAATTTTCCTGCGGTCAAAAATTGAGCGCCAAAAAAACTTGGAGAAAATCATTTCAATCTGAGCAATAACCATGAGAGCATGGTTGATGACTTAGCAAAGAGAAAGAGGCATAAATGCTAAGGTGCTTTAAATAAGTTGCAACCTACCACCATTTGACATGTGTGTGTGTGTTCCCAGCCACCAAGTCAAGCCTACATTTTACTAAGCAAGTGATCAAAAAGAATTATCTCTTATTTCCTTTATACAGTGGTGCACCAAGATAGGTGATGGGAAGATGTTTCCAAGTGAAACTAGTGATATGTTTCACTCTTTGGATGAATAGATTAGGAGTCCGTTTTCCAACGATGAAGGAGCTCTTATCTTGGGTAATTTGCTAACCTAAGAGCAGCGCATATATCTTTAAAAAATGCACAAGTTTAGTAAGGGCTGGTTTTCTAGCTTTGGAGAATATAATGATGTTGTCCACAAAAGCTAGATAAGTTATAGAATTGCCTCCTTTCGTGTCAAAATACATATGAGGATTGTTCATGAAGAGCTTGTCAAGACCACGTGACAAAACCTCAGCACCAAGAATAAAGAGAGCTGGAGAAAATGGATCACCTTGTCACAATCCTTGACAAGATTTGAAAAATCCAACAGTGGAGCCATTAATCTGGATAGAAAACTAGCAATTTTCAATCCAATTTCTGATCAAGAAAATGAAGTGTACTAGAAATCCCATCTGTTTTAAAGCATGGCAAAGGAATTCCCAATTAACTTTATCATAAGCTATTGTCATGTCTAGTTTGATTAGTAAATTATCGAAGGAAGACTTGTTATCAAGCCGATGAAACATTTCTTGTGCCAGCAAAATATTATCTCCAATAAGTCGATCCGGGACAAAACCACTTTAATTGGGAGAGATGAGCACTGGTAGAGAAATTGCAATTTTGTTGCAAAGAAGCTTAGATAGAATTTTATTAACAACATTGCAAAGAGAGATCGGTCAGTAGTCTTTCTAGTGGTTTGGTCCATCAATTTTAGGTATGAGAACAATCGTTGTGGTTGTGAAACTGCGTGGCGTGGGAGTGCCCTGAATGAAATCATGTACTGCGTCTGTAATATCTTCAGCCATAAAATGCCATAAGTTTGGAAGAATAAAGCTATAAAGCCATCTGGGCCTACTATACTATCCAGATCTATAGAGAAAATGACTTTTTAAAATTTCTCCGAATCTAGAATAGAGCTAGAAGTTTGGACTAGATTTGGAGGGAGTTAAGGAAGAAAGCTCATAAGTGTGTGGGGGCTTGAGACATCAGAATCGGGTAAAGATCCAGAAAATAGCTGCTGGAAAAATTGCACTGCTAAATCCTAGATAGCCTGTTCTATCGTCAACTCATGGTCTTCCACCATAATGTGATTAATACGGGATTTAGCTCTCTACTTTTTCACTAAGGAGTGAAAAAAATTAGTGTTGCTTTCACCCACTTGCAACCATTTACAATTACTTTTTGCTTCCAAAACTTAACTTCCAGACTAAGGGCGTGACTAAGGCTGGCATTACATTTATTTAGTTCAATAGCATTAGCAACACATGGATCCTGGTCTAGTTTGTTTTCTACTTTAGTGGCCACCTACTCTGCACGTTCAAACAATTGGAAGACGTTGCCAAAAATGGTCCTATTCCAGCCCTTAAGGGTCCTTTCGCACATAGAAGTTTCTGCTAAATCTTGATCATCCTAAAGCCTAAAGTTGATTGCTTCCAAGACTCATTGAATACATGCAGAAATTGGTGATGTTTAGTCCACATATTTTGGAACCTAAATGAAGATTTAATACTACACTAGAGGTTGGAAGCTTTGATAAAAAAAGGACGATGGTCAGAGCTTTTGCGAGAAAGGTGGGTAACCCGAGTGCACTCAAATAAGTCAAGCCAAGTGGATGAGAGAAGCACCCTATCAAGGCATTCCAAACTCTGTTGCTAGTCCAAGTAAATGGTTCCCCTTCAAACTCGGCATCCATAAGTCCACAATCCAAAATCATATCATTAAACTCATCAATCGGGCCAGGTCGTTGGACAGCCCCACCAACTGATTCTAAAGCTGAAAGAGTGATGTTAAAATCACCGCCAACAGTCCATAGACCACATGTAAATGACATGTGATAAAGCTCTATCCACAACAGCTTTCTTTCCAATCTATTATAGTTGGCGTGAATGAAAGTGCCCCAAACGGTCTTATCCAACCTTCGGGAATAGATTTTAACATGAAGGAATTGAAGGTGATCCTTCAGCACATCAATGTGTAAATCAGTCTCTGAGAAACATCAAATTTTGTTGGAAGTGTTAACCACTACCGAGTGGAAGCCAAACCTTCTACATATAAAGAAGGCATTAGGCTAGACAAATGGTTCTAGGATCGCAAGAACCTCCAAATGGTAATCTTTGCACATATTGTGTAGAATTTTTTGTTTACTTGAAGCTCCCAAACCCCTAATATTTCAAATAAGAATCTGCATTAGAAATTTTGTTTAGAGGAGTGGGAGGAAGCTCTAGTGACTCTTTTCTGAAGTTGGAGAGTTGATGTCTTCTTCTTACTAGTATTTGTGTCATTCAATTGTGCCTGCATGTCCAGGCCCAGTGATTTGTTCCGTATATGTTTGCTGGAAATAGTAGCGTCCTCAAGATCTTGTTGTTGTTGATTGTAGTCATCATTCTCAACCTCATGTTTAGCACTAGAGTACTCAACCTCAATTTTGTTAGCAATGAAGGGATGAAAAATGCTGCAGGCCTTGTCAAGGCCACTGATACCATGATTCTTTAAAATGGAAATAGCTACCTAGATTTTCAACTCTTCCTCTTGAGTATAAGCCAAGTCAGTGTCATGAAATGAGTCTTAATTTGTAGCACTAATATCAAATGATGAATCTGCACCAGTTTTCAAATTTAAATTATGACCCACCATTTTACCTTGGTCTTGCTGCAATTCCACACCATGTTGCTCCTCTTCCTTCTCATTTTCATTGTTTCTACTTCCTTCTCATTTTCATTGTTTCTAGTAGATATGTCCACTCCACTAGATTCAACCACAAGAGGAACAGGCAGTTGATCACTAAGGACCACAATAATATTCTTCCTTGAGGAGCCAATCGGGAAACATAAGTTATGGTTTGAATCTAGTGAGGATGATACAGCAGTTTTTTGGGCTACGATAGGTTGGCAATCAGTTTCTGGATCCTTAGAGCCATGATCCTGATTTGCACCTAGCAATTTATATCATTAGTTCCAGCAGTAAGATTTTCAACACCTTTTTTTTTCTACAGAAAAAGTCCTAGGTTACTCTTTAGTTTTACCAAATTTGTCAGTAGAAGGAGACCTTGTTCCTACACCCTCAGTGGCTATAATTGACGGCAAGGCTTGTACCTATTGCATTATATTCTGAGTGATATCTCCCACTGCCTCTGCTGCTCAAATATCATTGTCAATGGACCCATTCTTTCTTGTAAGAGTAACAGCTTTTGAAATTTCCTTCCCACGTTTCGCGTCTAGAAATTGCCTCAGATCTGTGAGTTGGTTCCTCTGATCATCCAGGCTATTTCCTTCCAACGCAGCAACAGTTGGCTCTTTGGATTCATCAGCTGGTTTCTTGGTTGGATCCTTCAAGTAACAAGCATTGAAACTATGTCCTAAGTGGCAGTAGAAAGAGTAGAATTCCAGATAGTTTTCATATTAAATTTTCTGCATAAAAGTTTCGTCGCCAATCCCTAAATAAATTTTAGTGACTCTCACTTGCAGAAGATCCAATTCCATACAAACTTGAGCAAGGCTGGGACGTGTCATATCAACAATAGGCTCATCAATCAAAAGTGGAGTGACAATGAGACTAACAATGCTAAAAAACGCTTGTTTGTTAAACAAGTGGTAAGGTAATTCCGAAAGGCAGAGCCACACTAGGGTGATGGAGGATTCGATAGATGGCTTAGAGTCTAGGGTTTTAGGGTTTAGGATTTTTTTAAAAACCAACCGTTAGTATCATGACGGGAGGAGCTTTTCGGGGTCCTCAACCCTTCTTAATAGAAGTGATGAAAAGAGAGTTACAAAGTAGATAAAGTTTTGAAAAAAATAAGGAGTACTACTCCCATACATGGAAGTGACAAAAAGGAAAACACATTACTTAAATCTAAAATAGGGATAGTTCCATGCATCAAGCCTGACAATGCCATTGATTTTTCCATGAAGTTGTTCTTTTGAAAAAATTGTGAGGTTTTGAGTTATGCACCCCTAATTTGCCAAAAAATCAGATGCTTAGTTTGCCTCTCAGTAGACATGTGAGAATTTGATCTCCAATTTATTCAATGTGTCTTTTATTCGTTGTGGAGTGTTTTGGAAGGTCCACGAGCTCGGTAACTTGGAGTAGATAAGAAAAGAATAGAAGCGGCATCAACCTCGATCCAGATCTTTTCAATACCCTTATGAAGAAAAATTTCCAAACCCGTATGAAGTGCTTTTAGTTCAGCCATTGTGTTGGTTGTGTGAGGAAAATGGTCATGGAAAGCAAAGATGACCTCACCAAGATGATCTCACAAAACACCACCTACTCCACCAACTCCTAGGTTACCTGGGGTTGTGCCATTAGTGTTGAGCTTAAACTAACCAGCGGAAGGCTTTCCATAACATAATTTTCAAGTGAGGTTTAACAGGTGGTGGCAAGGTAAGTCCCAAATTAGATGCAATACTACGATCCACTTTCTAGTGAGAAACTTTCTAAAGATTGCTAATTGATAAAAAGTGAAGATAAGAATAAAACTTTTGAATGATGACTTGAGCTTTCATTGGAATGCCTCGATATTTTGCATCATTCCTTGCACGCCAAATAAACCACAAGATAAGAAAGGGAATAAGATTTCTAATGTGAACATAGTTTTTGCTATCCTGAATCTCCCAAGCTTGAATAAATAAGATGACATTAGATGTATGAGAGAGAGAGAGATATTAAAAAGATGGGCAAAGTGATTCCATACCGCCAACGCCTTCATACTGTAAAGAAATAGGTTCTGGACAGTTTCCCTTTCTTGACAACACCAACATTTAGAAGACAAAGAAATACCTTTCATTTGAATCCTTTCATCAGTAGGAAGCTAATCCTTCAAAAATCTCCATAAGAAAACCAAAATTGTTGGAAGTATAAGAGGTGACCAAATTTTGTGAAAAATAGTTTGAGCCTGTCCTTGTTCACAAATGAGTTCCCATATAGATTTAGCGAAAAATAGGCCATTAGTAGAAGGCTTCCAAAGGGGCTAATCTTTGCTACCAAAATTAATCAGTGTATCAGCAACAAGTTAGCTAAAACTATGTCACTTAATTTCCTGATGCCTAAGCCACCTTCTTCGTGAGGTTGAAAAATATTGATCCATTTAGTCCAATGAATTTTCCGTTGGCTTGCAGTGGGCCCCCATAAGTATTTGGAAAATAACTTTTCAATTTGGTCAATAGTTGTAATAGGGGGATTTAATACCTGGAACAAATAAAGAGGCATGGACGAGAGCAAACTTTGAATGAGTTGCAACCTACCACCATGTGAAAGAAAAGAGTGTTCCCACCCAAGCAACTTGGTGAGAATTTTTCCATGTAAATCCTCAAAAAAAATTCGCCTTTTATTCCTTTGAAAAAAGTGAGGCTCCAAGATATGTTATAGGTAACTACTTCTAAATAAATCCTATGATATTTTTCACCCTTTGCAACTGCAAATGGGAGGTATGTTTATTAACAATGAATGAGCTCTTGAAGTAATTTATTTGCTGTCCTGAGATCTGCTCATATTCCTTAAGAAATTGCATAAGTTTCGTTAGGGGTAGTTTTTGAGCTTTAGAAAAAATTATAACATCATCTACAAAGGCAAGATGTGTAATTAGGAGACCCCTCTTTGAATCAAAAAACATGTGCGGATCGTGCTAAAATAAATTATCCAGTCCACGAGAGAGAACTTCAGTTGCAAGAATAAAAAAGGCTGGAGATAAAGGATCACCTTACCTCAATCCTTGAGTAGATTTGAAGAAACCAACGGTGCTGCCATTAATAAGAACTGAGAACCAACAATTCTCAATGTAGTTTCTAATAAGCATGATTATATGAGCTAGAAATCCCATATGTTGCAGAGCTTTGCAAAGAAAAATACAATTCACTTTATCATAAGCTTTAGCCATGTCAAGCTTCATAATCATATTATCAAAAGCAATTTTATTTTCAATCTGATGGACCATCTCCTTGCCAGTAGGATGTTATCCCTAATGAGCCTACTTGGAACGAAACCACTTTGAGAGGGAGAAATTAAAGCTAGAAGAATTGGGGCAAGTTTCTTATATAAGAGCTTGGACAAAAGTTTGTTAATAACATTGCATAAAGAGATATGCCAATAGTCACTCCACTGCCTTGGTCTATCAATTTTAGGAATAAGGACAATCGTGGTGGCTATGTAACTTCGGGGCATAGGGGTGCCACAAAAAAAAAAAAAACCGTGAACTGCTTCATGGATGTCATTAGCAATGATTGACCAGGAGTTTTGGAAGAAAAGGGCTGTGAAGCTATCTAGTCCTACGGCATTGTCTAAAGAGAGAGAAAATAGAATTTCTTTAATGTCTTCCCAATCTGGTATTAAACTAAAGGGTTCTACCATAGCAAGGGGAAGTGTTGGTAACAAGCTCAGGTAGTTATTTAAGCACAAAGGAGCCGTTTGATTAACTAGATTGGAAAATAAGTCTTGGAAAAACTGAACAGCAAAGGATTTAATATCCTCTTCTGTTGTAACAATTGCACCATTTGCACTAAAGAATGGAAGAATTTAGTGTTTCTTTCACCAATCTCAAGCCATTTACAGTTGCTTTTTTACTTCCAAAATGCTGCCTTCATTGTTAAGGTATGAACCAAATTTGCGTTGCACTTGTTCAATTCCAAGAGGTTAGCTTTAGAGTGGAATCTGTCATATTACATTTCTGCTTGAGAAGCTACCTGTTTTGCCCTTTCTACTAGTTGAAAAATATTCCCAAAGCAATTCTTGTTCCAGTTTTTTAAAGTGGTGTTAATGCAATACAATTTTTGTTGTAGTTTGATCATACCATATCCATGAACAAGTTGACACCATGAATCCTTGACAATCTGTAGAAATTGATGATACTTGACACACATATTCTGGAAGTGAAAGGCTGATTTACTACTGAAACTCGGGCTAGAAGCTGAAATGAGTAAGGGGTGGTGGTCTGAGCTTCTCGTAGGGAGATGAAGAACCCTTGTACATTCAAATAATTCTGACTAGTGAAGAGAGTAAAGTACTTGATCCTAATGTTTCCACATTCTATTGTTTGTCCATGTGTAAAGTTCATGTTCAAAACAAGCATCAACCAAGCTACATTCCATGATCATATCACTCAATTCAGCACTTGGTCTAAGCTTTTGAGGTGCACAACATACAACTTTAGAAGTAGAAAGTGTGACATTAAAGTCACCTCCCACTAACCAAGGGGTGGAAGTGGTAAAGAGATGCATAAGTTCTTCCCATAAAGTTTGTCTTTCAATTCTATTACAGCTAGCATAAATGAAAGTCCCCAAGAAATCCTTGCAATGAGCTTTAGAATGAGCTTTGATATGAAGGAATTGACAGTGTCCTATAGAACGTGAAAACTGATAGCCTCCCCTGTAAACAACCAGATTTTGTTATTATGGTTGGCAGCAACTATTGCAAAGCCAAATCTTCTCAGCATGAAATGATTATCCAGGGAAAGAAATGGTTCAAAGATGACTAGGATGTCAGGTTTGTGTTCTTTACACAGATTGTGCAGAATTTTTTGTTTTCTTGGTTTGCCCAACCCTCTAATATTCCAAATGAGCAACTTCATCATATGTTTTGGTTCGAAGGATGAGAAGAAGCTCGAGTACTCCTTTTCATAGGTTTTTTAGCTTTCCTTTTAGTGTTTTTGGTAATATTATTCTACAAATCAGGCGCATCAAGTGATTTATTTCTTTTATGCTTGGCCAAGATAGTAGCATCTTCCATTGGCTCTTGTTGTCTCATTTCCAACTCAGCATCCTCACTGGCCGTATGATTTATGTGTTTCAGAAAAATATTGCAAGCCTTGCCAAACCAGCTGGACCTTCATCTCTTAATATTGTTGTGGCTGCATGTATTTTCTCCATATCCTTTTCAATGGTATTTGAATGTTCTATGAAATCTTCTATAACAAAATTATGATTCAAGCTATTCTCATTTGTAGATGTCATACTCTCTTCCCCTTTTACATTTTCTTTCTCTTAGTTGGTGGCTAAAGACTGATTATCATTTTCATTGTTCCCCTTCTAGAGTGGAGTGTCCGAGCATTCATTTTCAAGGATAAAAGAATTCATTAATTGATCTTGAGGACCATATTCTTTCCCAAACAGGACTGTCCATTTCTTCACTAAGGATAATATTAACTTGCCTACGTGTACTACTAGCTATAGAGCCACCAATATCTTCAACAGTATAATCAACTATTCCTTGCATATTTTCTCTATCATTGAGATTTGTAGCATGAATGGCTTCTGTAAAATTTACAGCATCAGAGTTAGGCTGCACATTTTCTTGGCCAGTAGAGACATCCAGCGGATCATGTTGCTGTGCAATCAAATTCTCTCCTTTACCACAATCCTGCTGTTCAAAAGTTTGTAAGAAGGTTGCAGAGTTTTGGCAGCTGATTTCCTTGTCCACGTTATCCTCTTAGAGAGTTGCAAATGTTTGGGGATGGGGTTGAACAGCTGTAGAAATAACCTGTAGTTCCCTGTTAGAAGGTCCTTCATCTGTAACTTTATATTGCTTTTGTTGCCAATAATTTCCAGTGTGCGTGTGATCATTATGTGATCATCTGTGTGATCATGCACAGTGCTCGGCAGACCGAGTCAGGAGTCGAAAGTTCCAAATGCTATGAATAGTGCACAGACACATGGGCAAGCAATGTCGTGGGTCGAGGAGATGTGTCAGACATTAGAACACCCCGTGAGAGCTGTAGATGTTGAGCAAAGCCTCTAAATCAACCTAGAATTTAAGTCACAATAGTGGGCAAAAATGGAGAACATAGGGGTTTGGTCTCGAACCTTGCTAGGCTGGCCTTCAGCGAACCCAGAAATGGTTGAGCGCAGGCGAGCAGTGGTCGGAATTTGGCTGGAAATTTTTTAGAGAGAGAAAATGCCATTTTCCTAGAGAGAAGGCAGAGACTTTGAAAAAAGTTTGGGGTTTGGGGTTTTTTTTTATTAAAAACTATCGATGCCATGGCAGGAGGAGCTTTTCAGAGTCCTCAAGCCTTCTTTATAAAAGTATCAAGAATGAATAAATAGAAGGAGAACTTTGAGAAACGTAAATAAGGAGTACTACTCCATTACAACTAATATGCATGCAACCAAAGTAAGAGAATTATTTGAACCAAAAGTGGGGATAACCCTGAGAATCAACTCTGATAATGCCCAATAGTTTACCATGGATCTGCTCTTTGGACAAAAGAGTAAAGGTGTGTAAGTCACAAGCTTACATGGCCAGAAGGTCCACTGCTTGGTTAGCTTCCCTGTAGATGTGTGTGATTTTCATCTCCATTTTACACCAAATTTCTTTAATCCTCTGCAAAGTATTCTGGAAGGACCAAAAACCAGAATGCGTAGATGATAAAAGAGATAGAATTGATGTAGCATCAACTTCAATCCAAATCTTACAAATCCCCTTTTCCAAACAAATCTCTAATCCTGTGTGTAATGCCTTCAGCTATGCCAATGTATTAGTAATATGCCTCAAAAGGTTTTGGAAGGCAAAAATAACTTCTCCGTAAAGATTCCTCACAATGCCTCCTACACCACCAAGACCTGAATTTCCTCTTGCTGCCCCATCAGTATTAAGTTTGAGCCAACCTAGAGAAGGCTTGTTCCTGTAGACAACTTTTGGTTTAGGCTTTGTGGATTGTGGCACCACAATACCCCAATATGAGGCAATGTTGCAACCTCCTTACCAATGGGATGATTTCCAAAGCTTGCCGAGCGTTAAAGAGAGAAGATAAGCACGGACCTTCTGTATAATAGTATTAGCTTTCATAGGTAAACCTCTGTGTTTTGCATCATTCCTGGTGCACCAAATGAACCACAAAATCAAACATGGAATAATATTTCGAATATGAACTTGACTGTTGTTGTGATGTATCTCCCAAGTTTGAAGGAAAAAAGTGACATTTGATGTTTGAGGAAGAGAGACATGAAAAAAATGGGCAAAGTGACGCCAAACCGCCAATGCCTTTATATTGTTGAAGAAAAGATGTTGGAATGTTTCCCTAGCTTGACAACACCAACATTATGTTCAAGCAATTTTCTTATATAAAATCTTGAACATAATTTTGTTTATCACATCGTATAAAGAGATTGGTCGATAGTCACTCCAACTCATGGGCCCATCAACTTTGGGAATAAGTACAATTGTAGTCGCTGTAAAGCTTCGAGGCATGGGTCTACCACAGAAAAAGTCATCCACTACTTCTTTAACATCCTTAGCTAGGAAAGACCAACAAGTTTGATAGAATAGAGTTGTAAAACCATCTGGTCTAACACCACTATCTAAGCACATTGAGAAAAGATCATCCTTGATTTCTTCCATGGTTGGTAATGAATTGAAAGACTGAGCAATTTCTAGAGGTAGTTGAGGAAGTAGGTTGAAGGGACCTTCATTATTGGAAATGTGTGTTTGACAAGTGGGACTGGTGAGCAAATCCTGAAAGGACTGAACTGCTGATGCTTTAATCTCCTCGTCTTTTGTAAGGATTTGATAATTCACCATAATTTTATTAATTCTTGCTTTGGATCTTTTCTTTGTCGCTAAAGAGTGAAAGAACTTGGTGTTTCTTCCACCTGCTTCCAACCATTTACAATTACTTTTTTGCTTCCAAAAAACTGCTTCCATAATTAAAGTGTGAGTCAAAATTGCATTGCATTTATTTAGCTCAACTGAATTAGCTTCAGTTAGTTTAATATCGAATATAAATTCTGCATTTGAGGCTACCTGTTTCGCTGTATCAACCAATTGGAAGATATTGCCAAAGCTAGACTTGTTCTAGTCCTTTAGTATAGCCTTAGCTCGATAAAGCTTTTGTTGGAGTTTGATCATCCCAAATCCTTGAATAGGCTACATTCAAGAGTTTTGAATAGTGTGCAAAAAATGTGGGTGTTTGACCCACATATTTTGGAACCTGAAAGAAGATTTAGTGTGATGTTGAGGACAAAAGGTCGTGATAAATAAAGGGTGGTGATCTGAAGTTCTTCTAGGAAGCTAGAGAACTTTAGTGCATTCAAATAGTTCAGCCCAAGAAAGTGAGAGAAGGACTCTATCCAAACATTTCCACACTCTCTTGTTGGTCTAAGTAAATGGTGCCCCTTCAAACCCTGCATCAACTAGTCTACAATCCATGGTCATGTTTCCAAATTCATCACTGGGTCTTGATCTGTGAGTTGCTCCACCTAAAGTTTAAGAAGCAGAAAGAGTAACATTAAAGTCACCCTCAACAATCCAAGGATCAGAGAGAGAGGAGAGCTGAGAAAGTTCTACCCAAAGTGATCTTCTTTCAACCTTGTTACAACTTGAATATACAAAAGTACCATACAAATGCTTACTCAGCTTCTCAGAATATGCTTTAATATGAAGGAATTGTGAATGATCCTATAAGATCTCCATGTCAATGTCATTCAATGCGAAACACCAAATTTTGTTATTTCTATTGACAACCACTGATTGAAAGCCAAACCTTTGGCACATAAAAGAACTATCGAGTTGGATGAAGGGTTCAAGAATGACAAAAATTTCAGGATTGTGATCTCTGCATGGCTTGTGTAGAATTTTCTATTTGCTTGTTGCTTCCACACCTCTAATATTCCATATAAGAAGATTAATTAAATATTCTGGGTCAAAGGTTAAGAAAAAGCTCTGGTGATTCTTCTTGCTAGCTGCTGGTGTGATGCTTTCTTCTTGTTATTCTTAGTGTTTATGTCTATTATTCTTAAACCTTGGCATCCAGTGACTTAGTCTATTTACGTTTAGTAGATATGACAGCATCCTTAAAATCCACCCGTTGTTGACCATTACCAAAGCTCTCAGGATCAAGTTTGTCACCTGTTGAAGGGTCAAAAATCTTACAGGCCTTATCAAAACCACTGAGTCCTTCATTCTTCCATATAAAGGTAGCTGCCTGTATTTTCATGGATTCCTTGTGCAGATCTAGAAAGAAGGTAGCATATTCATCATCTGAGGCTGGAACAAGGTTAGGTGGATCATTTGCAGCACAGAGAGCATGTTTCTGAGCACTGGTATAAAAAGAGTTTGTTGAAGTTTGTTGTTCCTCATTATCTAAATTTGTCACATACACATCACCTCTACCTTTTTTAGTTGCATTCTTTCCAATTGAATTTTCTGAAGCAGTTGTGCTATGGTCCTCCACTGGGTTCGTGTCCATTGTTCACTCAAAATAGTATTAATATGTTTTCTTGAGTGATTGGCCTTGACAATAAAGTTTTCCTCTGATCCATGTATAGAAAGAGATGCAGCAGCCTCATTCTCAACAGCAATAAAATCGGTAGATTTATTCTCTATCCCATTATTGTCCTCTATCCGTGTCTTGTCTAGTTGGTCACTCATCATGTTATTAAGCTTTTGGCCTAAATTTTTGTTTGATTTAGGAAAAAGGGAAGAAGCAATTTTGTGTGTAGGAGACTTTGTTGGGCTATTCATCTTATCAGTAGCTTCGGTAAGAACATCAACATCATTAGTCTTTTGTTCGTGGTCTATCTTCTTCCTAATTCTAACAATAAGCAAACCCTTCTTTTGTCCATCAGAAATGTTAAATGCCTAAAGACATTTGCTTTTTTTCGATCCATTTTTGTGCTGTTGGACCTTGTTCTTCCTCCCCCATATTAGAAGTCAAAGCAACAGACATAACTTGTTTTTCCCCTGTTCTTATCTAGCGGATGTCTCATGAGGATCCCTTTTCCCTTCCATTGTTTCTCCTTGAAGTTCAGCAGCTACTGATTTTTTAGCTGGATCCTTTAAGTAGCAATCTGTTGTGCTATGTCCTAAATGACAGCAGAATGTACAAAACTCTGGGCAATTTTCATAGTGAATTTGTTGCACAAAGGTTTTGTCTTCAATCCCAAAATAAATTTCATTAATTCATTTTTTCATTAAATCCAACTCAACACAAACTTTGGCAAGGCTTGGGCGTGAAAGATCAACAGTAGGTTCATCAATCAAGAGGGTGTGCCAATAATGCTTGCAATGTTAAAGAGGGCTTGTTTGTTGAAAAGGTGACATGGGAGCTCCAGTAACTGGATCCAAACTAGTGCAATGGAGGATTCTATAGGTGGTTCAAAGTTTGGCGTCCATTCAAATACCCTTATCGGAAATCTCTCAAACATCCAAACACCTCTTAACCAAATTCTCGAATAGTCATCTTCATTTGATAAAGTAATCAAGACGTGTTTAGGATTAATGACACAAATCTTGAAAGACCCTTTCAAACCAAGTTTGGTAATTCTAAATCGAAGGGAGCTCAACGAAGGTATGCCATGGGAAAATATGTCAACTAGAGCAGATTTCCGCAGTTGAGTTAGCATGGAAGTTTCAGCATCTAAAAATCTAATACCAGGTTTTCCTTTGAATTTCGAGATAGTGCCAATTAGCAATAAGTGAAAAGATTCCTCAAATATCTTCTTAGCTGTTCTTTAAGGGTCAGGTTGAAGTTCAATTTATTGAATGCCTTTAGCTACATTGGCACAGCTACGTTTGGAAATAGATTTAAGTTGATCAGATATTTAATCCATAATTCCAACTACCGTCAATATCCACCAATCCCAGCAACTCCAACAAAGATCCAAAACATTCCCAACTAGACTCCCTCAACATAGAAACTCCAACAACAGTAGAAAACAACCATAGCACACACACACAAAGCAACAGCACGCACACAGAGAACAGCAGCTCAACCAAAAGTAAAAGTAGCAAAGGTGTGCTTGGAGAAAGTCACTTGTGCAAGATGATGAGGGTGTGAGTGCACAATACTAGGCAAACCGAGTCCGAAACGAACAATACATAAACGCACGAGCAAGCAGCATTGTGGGTCGAGGAGATGAGGTAGACATTAGAACACCCCAGGAGACAGCCATAGACGTCAGACGAAGCCTCTAAGTTAACCCAGGATTTGAATCACAACAGTGGGCAAGAACGGAGAATAGCAGCCGAGCGACGTGCAGCCGAGAGACGTTGGCTTGGGTTCAATGGTGAAGGACGATGACTCTGCGACGAACCCAAAGCCAGTCGAGTGCCAGTGAACAGAGGCTGGAGGTGGCTAAAAATTGGCTAGAAAGATTCTAAAGTTAGAAAATCACTTAGATCCCAAAGAGAAGGTAGAGCATTTTCGAAAAGTGCCAAATGGTCCAGTTTAGAGCTTAGGGTTTAGGGTTTTTTTTCAAGGTCCACAGCCCAACTTCATAAAATCACAGCTCCAAGTACAATGAAATGAAAGAGAAAGAAAATGAGGAGTACTGCTGCCTTATAGCAAAGCAAGCCTGAAGACAGAGCCTATTGAAATCTAAAGTAAGGAAATTTAAGTGTGTCCAATTTAGTGATTCCAAGGAGCTCTCCTAGAATCTGGTATGTAGAAAACACAGTAGTTCCTTCATTGTGGCAGGCATATGTGGCAAGAAAGTCAGTTGCTTTATTACCTTCTCTGTAGATGTGTGTGAAATGAATCTTCATATTGCTCATAATATCTCTAATTCTACTCAGCCTGTGTCGGAATTTCCAAAATCCAAATTGTCAATGAGAAATCAATGTAATAAGACATGAAGCATCAGCTTCAATCCAGACTCTCAAAATCCATCTTTTCATGCAAAGTTCCTGTCCAGTGTGGAGCGTAATAAGCTCTGTCATTGTGTTAATGATGAAGGCAATGTGTTTTGCAAAAGCAAAAATGACCTTCCCTTAGTGATTTCTCAAAAGACCCCCTACTCCACTAGTACCTAGATTGCCTTTTGATGCCCCATTTGTATTAAGTTTGAACCAGCCTAGTGATGGTGTTACCCAAATCATAATTTTTGTCCTATGTTTGCTGGATTATGGTAGGGGGACTCCAAGTTGGAATGCAACATTACGATCCCCTCGCCAGTGTGTTAACTTCCAAAGCTTTCCATATGTCAAAGAGTGAAGGTATGAATTGACTTTTTGGATGGAGTTAGCTTTCATACAAATGCCTCGATACTTTAAATAATTACGAGCACACCAAATAAACCACAAAATGAGATATGAAATGATATTCTGGATGTAAACAAGAGAACCTAGCATTTCCCATGCTTGAAGAAACAACTTGGCATCAAAGGTTTGGGGGAGAAAGACCTTGTAAAGGTGCGCAAAGTGATTTCAGATGGCCAGAGCTTTGGTGATGTGAAAGAAAGTGTGATGAGCAGTTTCATTGTCATGACAACATTGACATTGCGAGGCGATGAGAAATCCTTTCCTTTGTAGTCATGCCTCTATAGGGATCCAATCATGTAAGAAGCACCACATAAAAATCAAAATGGTGGAAGGAGCAATGGGGACCAAATTTTCTGGAAGATGAACTGCTTTTGTTCGGATTTTCTATGTAAACTCTAAGCAGACTTGAGGGTGAATTTACCATCATAAGATGCCTTTTAAAAAGCTCTATCCATTTCTCCAAAACTAATGGGAGTAGATACCACAAGTTGAGCAAGATGTTCAAGGAGATTCCTCATTAATTTGCTAAGATTCCAGCCCACTTCATTCCAATAATAGTGGATAAGTTCAAATGGGGAGCCTTCTTTTTTAGCAAGTTCATGGAGCGTACCCTTTTGTCACCAACAATCATACCAAAATGAGATTTTCCCATCACCAAGACTCTAGAAAATTTTATTTTGGGCAGCTGTTCTAATCTTGCAAAGCCTCTTCCATGATGGTGGATCCTGAGATGAAACTTTCACACGACCTGGGAAAAAGGCTCCATAATTTTTCTATAGAAGAAAGCCTCTTCACTTTGGAGCTGCTTTCTTCACCACAGCTTGAAAGAAAATGTAGAAATCACATCCTGCAATCTTCTAATTCCCAACCCTCCTTATTCACATGGAAGGCAAATATTCTTCCATTTAGTCCAATGAAGTTTCCTGTGAGAAGTAGTTGAACCCAGAAGAATTTAGCAAGCATCATTTCAATCTGATTAATGGTTGTGAGAGGAGGGTTAAGCACTTGCAGTAAGTGTAATGGCATGGATGAGAGGACACTCTTGATAAGTTGAAGTCTATTGCCATGAGAGAGTAGAAGATGTTCCCAACCACCAATTCAGTCACGGATTTTCCTCACAAAGTTATCAAAGAGAATTCTTTTCTTATTTCCTTTAAACAAAGGGGTTCCAAGATAACAAATGGGGAGGTGTTTCCAGCTGAATCCTGTTAAATATTTCAATCTTTGGATTTGAAGAGATGAAGGCCTTTTTCCAACAACAAAAGAACTCTTGGAAGGATTAATCTGTTGCCCTAAGACCTCTTCAAAATTTTCCAGAAGATTTATAAGCTTGCTGAAGGCTAGTTTTCTTACCTTAAAAGAAATAATGATGCCGTCGGCAAAAGCAAGGAGGGAGATTGGGCTACCTCCTTTCGTGTCAAAAAACACGTGAGGATTGGTCTTAAAGAGAGAATCCAATCCTCTATAGAGAGTTTCAGCTACAAGAATGAAGAGGGCTGGGGAAAGAGGATCCCTTTGTCTCAATCCTTTGGTGGGCTTGAAAAATCCTATGGAGCTACCATTGATAAGAACAGAAAACCAATAGTTTTCCATGCAATGTCAGATGAGGAGGATAGTGTGAGCAGGGAAATTCATGTGATCCAAAACTTTATAAAGAAAATCCCAGCAGATTTTTTCATACACCTTGGCTATATCAAGTTTCAAGATAATGTTATCAAACCTATCCCTATTTTCAATTCGATGCACCATTTCTTGTGCAAGGAAGATATTATCGCCAATAAGTCTACTTGGGATAAAACCACTTTGAGAGGGAGAAATAAGAAGAGGAAGGTCTGCTACAAATCTCTTATAGAGGAGCTTTGAAATAAGCTCATTAATCACATTGCAAAGAGAGATTGGTCGGAAGTCACTTCAAGTTTGTGGTCCTTCAACTTTTGGAATAAGAATAATATAAGTAGCTGTAAAGCCCCTTCGCATAGGACTACCTGAGAAGAAGTACACCACTACCTATGAAAATTTGTAGCCATAAAAGTCCAATATGACTAGAAGAAGATTGCAGGGAATCCATCCGGTCCAGCTGTGCTATCAAGGCAAAGTGAGAACAAAACTTCTTTAATTTCCTCCAGTTCAAGAACAAAATTTATTAACTAGGAGACTTCAGCTAGAAGTTTAGGAAGAGGCCTCAAAAATCCATCCAGCTGTGGAGAGATCATGTTAGGGGATGTGCCTATGAGCATTTTTTGATAGTAATCAGCAGCTAAAGCTTTGATTTCATCCTCTATTGTCAAAACATTACCATCCAACACCACTCTGCTAATATGTGATCTACTCCTTTTTCTGTTAACTAAGGAATGAAAGAATTTTATGTTCCACTCACCTGCTTCCAGCCATTTAGAAGCACTTTTTTGTTTCCAAAATTTAGATTCCATAGTGAAGGTGCAAATGAGGTTGGCGTTGCATTTGTTTAGCTAGGTAGAATGAGCTTCTGAGGGATCTTTGTCAAAGTTCAGTTCAGCTTCAACAACAGCTATTTTAGCCCTCTCAACCTATTGGAAAATATTGTCAAAGCAATTCTTGTTCCATTCCTTAAGTGTGTTTTTGATACGGTAAAGTTTCTATTAGAATTTAATCATCTCGTATCCCTAAACTAGTTGCATCCAAGATTCTTCCACTGTTTGCAGAAAAGAATGGTGTTTTGTCCACATATTTAGAAATCTGAATGATGGTTTGATTCTGCTGCCAGGGCAAAAAGCCGAAAGCAAAAGAGGGTGGTGGTCAGAGTTCCTCCCAGGAAGGTGAAGAACTTTAGTGCATGTAAAAGATCCATCTAGAGAACAGAATAGAAAACTCTATCCAAGCATTTCCAAACTCTTTTATTTGTCCAAGTGTATAGCTCCCCTTCATAACCCACATCAACCAGGCCACATTCCATGACCATATCAATAAATTCTTCACTTGGTCCTGTCCTTTGAGAAGCACCGCAAAAAACTTTAGATGTTGAAAGAGTAACATTAAAGTCTTCCCCGACCAGCCAGGAGATAGATGTCTCAGAAAAAAGGATAAGTTCTTCCCACAAAAAATGTCTCTCAACTCTAGTGCAACTGGCATAGATGAAGGTCTCAAAAAATTCCTTCCCTTGACTAAGTGAACGTGCTTTGACATGAAGGAATTGAGAGTGATCCTTTAAGACTTGGAAACTAGCCTCCTTTCCTGTGAACAACCAAATTTTGTTATTGAGGTTGGAGGTGACAGATGTGAAGTCGAATCGCCTCAGCATGAAGGACTCATTAAGTTGTATAAATGGTTCCAAGATAGCCAGGATGTCAAGTCTGTGTTCTTTACACAGGTTATGCAAAATTTTTTATTTACTTGTACTGCCCACGCCTATAATATTCTAGATGATAATCTTCATTTTAAATCTAGTTTGATGGTTGAGAGGATGGTCTGGTAGACCTTCTCAAAGGTTTCGTGGATTTCTTCTTGACTTTTGTGGTGGAAACATCTTGCAAATCAGTTGTTGCGTCCTCAAGTGATTTGTTTCTTTTATGTTTGGTTGTGATGAATGCATCCTCAAGATCCTTTTGCTGAGTAGTATAAAGTTGATCTTGGTTCTTAAAAAGGCTGCACGCCTTTTCAAAACTAGTCGGCCTTTTAGTTTGGAAAATCTCTCTTGCAGAATTAACTTTATCCAACTTCATTTCCAAGTGAAAAAATTGTTCTATTGGGGTCTCTGAGTAGGTGTTGTCAATTGTTTCATCCTCTAAAAGGGAATTATGCAGCGTTTAACCTCATCGTCAGAATGCATGGTATTTTCCTTCTCAACATTTTCTTGCTCCTGGCAGTTTGTTGACAAATTTCCTTGTGAGCTCTTTCCAGTTTCAATGTCTGTTTCAGTTTCACTCGAGACAATATTAATCCTTTTGCTTGACAGACCAGCCTTGAAAATCAAATTTGTCTCCATTTCTAAACATTCCATTTAGTTGACAAGAGTTTGGGCAAAATATACTCGTGTACCCTTAGTTTCCAATGCTTTTCAATATTCATGTGCAATTCATTCTCAAATTATCCAGCTCCTAGCCAAAATTTTGTTTTGGATTAGCTTTAATGGAAGGTCCTTCATCTACCTTTGTGTGCTGTCTTGGTATCTCAATTTCATCATCAACGAAGTTCCCATTTTTCATTTGTTGCGAGAGAGAAGAACCAGCAGCTTCACAGACTTTTCAACTCCTTTATTCACTTAAGCAGTGTCAGTTTCATAAACATGTTTCAGCTGTGAAAATAATAGCAGAGTCAATAGCAGTTTCAAATGCTAGAAATGCAAGTTCTTACTGAATAGCAAGCTGAATTTTTTTCCCTTTTACTTTAATTGCATGAGCTTCATTTTCAGTAACCTTGTTAGTCCTCTCAAAGTTGGCAGAAACAGAATGGTTGGTCATGATTTCTTTCCCCCTTTTCTTGTCCAGAATTAGCCTTAGATCTAAATTAGGTTCCATCCTACAATCAACCATTCCAACCTTTGGATCAACACCCTCAGACTTCTTAGAAGGGTCCTTTAAAAAACAAGCTGAAGCATTGTGTCCAAGATGACAGCAAAATGTATAGAATTCTAGGCAATTTTTTTACTAAATTTGCTAAACAAATGTTTTATCACCAATGCCCAATAAAATTTCATGAATCCTTTCTTTTAATAAATCCAATTCAATGCAAACTTGAGCAAGGTAGGCCATGACAAAACAGCAGTTGACTCATCAAGGATGAGAGGTTTACCAATGAGATTCGCAATGCTAAAGAGAGCTTGTTTATTGAATAATAGTGTTTTCATTGTTTAGTTCCGTAATTCTCTACCTCATGCATAGTGTAGCAATGCTGAGACTCTGCGAGCATAGTAACTATTTCTCCTAATTGAGTTAGTGCAATAAGAAAATGGTACATGACTTTTTTAGGTAAGCTACCACTACCCAAAGGTATATACTCTCTTGACTACTTAGTCCCAACAATTTCCTATGTCAATATATCACATTTTAAGTCAAAGTAAAGTCAATTTAATGTCTTATGCGTGTGTGAAACGAGCTACTAAATTTTAAGTTCTCATAATGTGATTTCATATGGTCCAATCTACATTATATGTCTTATGTTCTCACTGTTAAAATTTATACTCTGATACCACTTCTGTCACACCTCAAATTCAAAATGTAACATAGTAATACTCACGAGACAAATATTTCAATAGATATCAAAACCAATGATATCGAAGTAACTGATCTAAAAATATTATCATACTTCAAATGAGAAATCTAACATTGTCTTGTGGCAGAAATAAAAATAATTTTGACTATTACATCAATTAGATTTTATTTGTGATAAATGAAATAAAACTAATGCTCATATCATCATCTTGCCATGACTCTACCATCCCCATGCTTGTTCGCTCTCATTGGCATCTTCCACAAAAGATGTTTAAAAGGTGTAAGCGAGGAATGGCCTAGCAAATGGATTCATCTGCCTTTTTCGTTTTCATAGACTGTGAGTAGAAAAACAATTTCCATAAAATATCTTTCAAACAATAGAATAAAAATCACATTTTTCAAATAATTCAATTGGTCACACATATAGTCTTAATCTATACTTCTGAATAAAGAGGGTCACGTGAATTATTAGTTGTATCTGCTGTAAGTCCTAGTTCTTCAATCTTAACTGGGCGATATCCTAATTTATACTCCTAATTAGTAAAGTTATGTATCAGCTTAGCTCGCTATTGGCCCTAATACTTCTATTACAATTGAATGGGTCCCAACCTATTACCCAATTAGTAGGTTCGGAGTTCGTTTTCACACTATCATCAGTTACCAACATCAGTGGCGTAATTTGGTTATCACGTAACATATTTTCCAAAATAACTAGTTTCAACAATTCGTTTTGCAAATAAACTCATATCTAGGTTTTTTAGAATCATAAAATATTTCAGTCCTACAAAACTTCACATGTCAAAATCATACTTCCATAAAGACAAAAATAATATTTAAAATAATTTTAAACATGTAGTAGAAATTTAGTTATACCATAAAAGTGTTTTGAAAGAATTTGTAAAAGTTGGTCATAAAACAATTTACAAAGGCAGTTATAAAACCTTGCACATAAATCCACTTACTAGTACTAATCTTGTGACTCTTTCCTTTCCCAGCTATTATCACTTAATTTCCTATTCAATTAGAATTATTTTTCGTTTAACCCCACTTCAAGTTAGAAATTCAATCCCTTCATGCCCCATGATACAACCTATGTAGTTTATACAAATTCCCATTCAGATCTTAACTTACTCATGACACAACCTATTTAGTTTATACAAACTCCTTGGATAGGTTTTTTTATCCGAAACTCGCTTAATAGGCACCTTTTATATCCTGTCAGTCTTTTAGAATTCAAATATATATATATATATATATATGTATATATATATTAATAAATGAATTTAAAAGTGCAGCCAAAGATGCAAACAAAGAGGAGACGAAGGGTTCGACGAAAAATGAGTGAAATCCGCGTTGCGTCTTCGGGGTTATCCACTCTAGCCGGCCTTACACTCATCTATTGCCGAATCATCGAAACATAAGCATGATGGCTTGCTCTTCGCCCGTACCATTGCCTCTTCCTTCTCCTGCCCTCTGGTTTTCCTCATATTCATATTCAATTCCACTAGCTGCAAGACCCTGTGACTCTACCACTTGCGCTGTTCGCAAGAAAGGCAAAATATGTCCACGTACCAAACAGGCGAAAGCGGCGTCGCAGTATGCAGCAGCCGGTAAACCAGATGAAGATGTTGAAGAAGAAGAAGTCCAGGTGCTGATGTCCATTCAAAGCAGATACAACCACATCGCAATCCTCGATACTCCCAAGTCAAGGCTTCTGCTTCTCGACTCCACTCGTATGCGCACGCCATTCATTCCGCGAGCATTCTCTTCCCGATTTGTCTGTTAATCCTATTCTCCATCATTTTTCGTTGCTGACAGGCCTTTTTTATTCTTGTCCTGGCGCAGATAATGTTCATAGCATGATTAATAAAGGGAGTAAATGGACTGGTTCATACTGGGTACATATCATCTATTGTAATCCAATTTCTTATGATTCTAATCTTTTCACTAGTTAACTTTTGCTGGGTTCTCTAAAATCTTAATTGGTCATTTTTAAACCATTAATTGCAAATTTGCTGCTTTGCCAGGAGCTACCCTGCCTCTCACTTCTCAATTAATGATCTACCACAAACGTTTTTGTTGGGTTCTCGAGTCTTTGAGTCGGCTGCCCACTAAAACCAATCATTTCGCAATCGACTCATTAAAATTAGAAGATAAATTGTCTCCTAATCATGAGGTTTGTAATCCATTTTACGGTTGCAGGATGAGTTTGCTACATTGCCGGCTGTGGTTCCGGAGGGTCCGATTGCAATCTTTGGCTTGGTAATCCAACTATTTCCCCCTAATCTTTTAGGAGAATCCTTTTGTTTGCAGCTCCGATGGTTTAGGAAATAGATGAACTTGTAATAACTCTGACGAATTGGTACACTGCATCAAGACGTGGCAAAAATTTTCAGGGCGGAGGAACTGCTGCACGCTTGATTCTTGAATTATGGCCTTCGCTGAAGCTGGAAGGCTGGGAGATTGATGAAATTGTAATATTCCTAATTACTCTTCCTACCTTGAGATTCAATTGTCTGCTGCTATATTTTCATTTTTCTTAGTTCTTCACCTTCTTAAATAAAAAGCAACGGAGATATACTAATGTCTAGTCAATGCTTATTTTTCCCGGTGTTAGCTGATAGAATTGAGCTCTATGAGCAAATATTTGGTAGTTTTTTATATTAAATTAATGGTGCTTTATTTGATGCGCAGTTAATACACTTATCACGAGACTATCTGGGGCTCTGTGATCTTGAGAAACAAACTACTGATGGCGGGGTGCTTAATATTCACATTGGTGATGTGTTTTCTCCAGATGCTGCTATTCCTGGAGGATATGCTGGTAAAACTTTTGGGAATTGCACAAGAACAGTATACATCTTATTTTCCATATGAATGTTAGCAAAGGTGTTGCCTGCATTTTTTTGAACTGGAAATGTTATGGATACATTTTTATCCTCAGCATGTCTCATATCCATTGATGATTGAGGTTTAAAAGCACTAATATTTGTCCTCAATGGCATAAATATCCCTGCAATTTTCCTTTATCTATATCTATCTATTCATACACAGTATCCAGGTGACTGCACAGCATAAGTACTGAAGAACCTGCTGTCCTGATCATATTACTGCTAACTTATTCATGCTCAACAAATTCCAGGGATCATAGTTGATTTGTTTGCGGAGGGAAAGGTTCTGCCACAGTTGGAACAGGTACAACCATGATCTGTTAACCTCCCACAGCTCTTTCATAAGCTAATCTACACAACTTTTTCAAAAGCCATAACTGAAGTAGACTCATTTCATCTATATATTTTACCACAGAAAATATAATATCATATATATGTATGTATGTATGTATGTATTTATATGTGTATGTATAGGCAGGGACAGCAGCGAGAAAAGAAGAAGATATTTTTTTCCACCTTTATCACCTCGCTTCTCATTCCTACTTTGCCTGTTCATCTTCTTCCCAAAAGAGAAAATTCCTCCATCTCTTCCGTATATTTGGTGCAATTAATACAAGTTTATGTATGGATCACAACATTGGCGCCATTTGTGGGAATGACTTTTGTCTCATGCACTGTGGCTTTTCACTGATAGTGGAAGAGCTAGATATGGGAGCTTATGGTTTACTTGTTTCTAGAAAAATGAAAGGAGATCCAACTCATGGGCACCCCTTATTCAGATGCAGTACCTCTGCGATTGTGAAGTTCTCATATTGAAAGAAAAAGGGGTAAGAACCCCAACACAGCATCCAGCCTCCATGCCCACCTCCTCTCATCGGCCACCACTGCAGCCCCACGCACTGCACATCCAAACTCCCTGTCCGAATTAATTAAGCATCTTCATTTGTATCCACACTTAGATTATCATCTCCATCCTTCGATTATCCATCCAATCATATAATTTGAGCCATGCATCCTTTCTTCTTGTACGGGGATTTTCGGAGGTAGCCAGAGAAGAAGGAACTGACGGACAAGAAAACTGTGTGTAAATGGGTGCCAGCAGCGAACTGAATCAAGACAGATCAGACGAGCAGCAGTGCAGCTCTGAGATCTACACATACGAAGCCCCATGGCACATCTACGCCATGAATTGGAGCGTGCACAAGGACAAGGTGGTGTGTGATTGGCCCAGCTTGTGCAGAATGTGTTTATGGCGGTTGTGAAATTACAGCATAAAGATTGCTTCAAAGTTCCCTCTTAAGCAAAAATTGAGTTCTAACTTTTAAGGTAACTTTTGATGGTCCTACTCCTTGGTTATGATCTGGTGATATAATAAGCACAGAGTTTTTGTCCATGGGAAGAAGTTCAGGGCTGGTTGAAGATTCAAGATATATTCTGTTGTTGTAATTGATGATGCTCAAAATATGGGCTCATGATGTCCTGCTGTTTTGTGGAGTTTTCTTCACTGCCACAGGTGCCTTTGTAGGGAAAAATATTGGAACTGATGTTTCAAGCCTACCTTCGGCTGATGGTATAGTTAGAATTCTTAGAGCTCAGCAAATAACTCATGTGTGCCTTTTTGATGCCGATTCCCATATGTTGAATGCTCTTTCAACCACTGGAATCGAGGTCATGGTTAGTGTTACAAATGAGGAAGTCTTAGGTGTTGGAAAAATAGTCACAGCTTATGTGCCATCTACGAATATTACAGCAATTGCTGTGGGCAGTGAAGTTCTTACTTCGCTTCCACATGCTGCACCTATTTTGCTTCCAGCGATCAGTGACCTGTATACAGCCCTAGTAGCTTCAGACCTGAACTATCGAGTTACAGTTTTGACCCCGCATTCAATGGATATGATTCCTCAGCCTTTTCCTCCTTGTACAGCCGCCTTTAATGCAACCTTGAACTTTACTGTTTTCCAGATCCTTGAAAAACACAAAGTCCTTCTGTATGTTGAATGCATATCCTGACTACTAGTATGTTAAGAGTAATGGCATCATACATGACGTGGGTTTCATATTTACCATTTTACAATTATTTTCTCTATTCATTTGAGTGGAAAATATCTTGGTTATCTACATGGCTAATCTGCCTAGATTGATTGCATGAATGACTTGCTTGGCTTGTGTGTAAAGATTGTGTGCATGTGCTAATTATTTTGGTGGATGGTGTGCTTATTTGATTATTTTTGATGGCTCATGCACTAATATTCTAACTATTTGAACAATTTGTGCACCTATATTGAACTATTTGGATAGCTTGTGTACTTATATTGATTATTTGAATAACATGTGTGCCTAGAACTGATTGATCTGATATTTCTTGGCTTATGTGTTAACATTCATATTTATTAATACGGAACGCTTGTGAGCTTATCTGGTTTATTCTAGAATGATTTTGGCATGATATGTGTGCCTATTATACTTAGGTAGATATCTTATATATATGGATTGATTACTTGAAACTCATTTGGTTTTAGTTGTAAAGGCTATGTGCTTATATTGGTTGTTTGAAAGGCTCAGTAGAACTTATATTGGTTGTTTGCCTGCTTTGTATGATTAGTTGGATAGTTTATATACTTGTATGGTATTGTGGATAAGCGTAAGTGCAAAATGCATTAAAGAAGACTACTTAAAATATTATGCTAAGAAAAGACCTCAACTTTAATGCCCCTCATAGTATTTTGAAGTTTCACCAGTATTTAACTCCACTAGATGTACCCATTGCCCAAGAAACTCAGCATTAAATTGAACAAAAATCATGGTATCTAAAAGCTAGCAATCCTACACTCGTTAATCTCAAATGTAAAATTTTATGCAATTTCAGTTTCAATCCTGAAATTACCAAAGCAACAAAAGTGACCAAAAATAAAATTAAAAAAATTCCTGATCCAGAAAAAGGCAAAAAATTTCCTAAGGGCTACACATTGCACATTCCTAAGGGCTGCAAAATACGAACACTGCACGAGTATGTTCTCATCTATCAATCCCTTGTTTCGCACAAGCATGTCTTCATTAGTGATTAATTAATATTCAGATTTTCAATCAAATAGAAAAGTGGTCAAGAAATCTCAACCATCACTACACTTAGCCACAAGAATTGGAGTTTAAGGAAAGAGCTCTGAAAAGCTACGAAATATTGGCATGGATGAAAGAAAATTGTAAATGGAATAATAATTACTAAACTTGAGCTAAAAAGCAAGTTGGGAATAACTCCAACCTCATATCAAAAACAAATCATTGACTAAGTGACAACCCGAGCCTTGAGAGTAAGGAAAGAAGGGAAAAATGATAGTGAAACACATGCTCTGGTGCCTCTACTTCCCCTAATATGTGTAGGAGGAAGGAAGGAAAGGCAACAGGAACAAGCAAAATCCGCTCACCTATGGGTGATACTTGATTAGCACACCCCAAAATGACTAAAACGCTGGTTCTACCCTAGGCAGAAGGCATCGGACCACTAAGGGAGATGCTTGATTAGCCCACCACAAGAGGACTTCAGTTCCCCTCGGGCAAAAGATAGCTTAGGCCACCAGGGATGATACTTGATCAACACACCCCAAAAGGACCTAAAAGTTGATCCCACCTCGGGCAAAAGGCAACTTAGGCCACCAGGGATGATGCTTGACAAGAAAAACCAAAAAGCTAGACCCACCCTAGGCATTAGGTAGCTCAGGCCCCTAGGGGTGATGTTGATCAGCACAACCTAAGAGGACCAAAAATCCGATCCCATCACAGGCAAAAAGGTAGCTCAAGCTACTAAAGGTAATGCTTAATTAGCGTACCCTAAGAAAAAAAAACCAGTCCTGCCCTAGGCACATAAGAGGGCAAAATTTCACCCTACCTTGAGCTAAAAATTGTTTAAAATATTTAACGGATGAACAAAATTCGTTCACCCAAGAGGGCAAAACCTCACCCCATTCCGAGTTAAAAGTTGCCTAAAAATGTCAGGGATAAGGTAGAATTTGCTTACCCAAGAGGGATTTGTTGCACCCAAGCTAAAATTTGCTCAAAATTCCAAAGGTCACACTACAAGGTTTTGGCTTCGCAAATCTTAAAGGATTGCATGTTGTCCCGCCTCAAACTTTATTTACTTGAAGTGAACTTTGCTGGGTATTCATAACCAAATCGCTTGTATGTTCACTTAGATCGGTAAGCCTTTATGATTGACCTACTAGATTTCTTAATTAGTGTGGGTCAGTAGCTATTTTTGACCAACTTGTTAAATTATTCAATTATCGTAAATCAGTAGGCCTTCATGACCGACTTATGGGATTATTCACTTATTACAGGTCAATAGGTCATAATGACCGACTTGTTGGATTATTTCTGACAAGTCGATAGGTATTCATAATTGAACTATTGGTTTGTTGATTGGTTACAACTCGGTAGGCCTTCTCAACTGGCTTGATAGATTATTTAAATATTGCAAATCGATTGGTCTTCATGAT
Source organism: Avicennia marina (assembly GCA_019155195.1). Classification (NCBI taxonomy): domain Eukaryota; kingdom Viridiplantae; phylum Streptophyta; class Magnoliopsida; order Lamiales; family Acanthaceae; genus Avicennia; species Avicennia marina. Next base: position 92,795 of record CM032765.1, read on the forward strand.
CAACTTATTAGATTATTTAATTATTATAGGTTAGTAGGACTTCATGGTCTACTGTTAAATTAATCACTAAATCAAGTCGAAGAACCTTTATTCGTTATTTCCATGCTGGTCACCAAGTGTTAATAACCATCTTTAGTAATTATAGTTTACATGGCGGCTCTACATATGGCTACACATCTACAGTATCGTGGTTATTTGTACTATTTAGCTTGACATATCTTCTAGTTTATGAACTTTATTCAATGTTTGCTTATAACTCTTACACTTATTATCTCATATCGGGATTAATAATTAATTCATCCTATCATCCGACGTGGAACGAGACGAGCAATTCAGAAAACAATTTAATTAGCTCTTATCTCAACCTGATCCCAAGTTGGGGAGTAGTCATTTGGACTCATTTCATCCACATATTTTACCATACACAAAATATAATATATAATATATATGTATATGTATATGTATAGGCAATGACATCAGGGAGAAAAGAAGTTATTTTTTTCCCTCTTTATCACCTTGTTTCTTATCCCTACTCTGCACTGTTCATCTTTTTACCAAAAGGGAAAATTCCTCCCATCTCTTTCATATTGGTGTAATTAGTACAATTTCATGTATGGATTGCAACAATAACTATTCTAGTTTCTTTAATGAATTAATTGTGGTCCTTCAATTAGTAACATTTTGCAATTTTAAAATCTCAAGTTATTTAAGACCTAAATTCATGGCAGGTTCAGTTCAGGATATGACATGCTTTCGATACATGTCAGGAGAAAAAATGAAATTTTGAATTTTCTATTATAAAAATGATCTCTAGCGCCGGGCTGTCCTCGGCTATATTTTTAACAAAATATTTATAAAAAAATAGAATTATAACCAAAGATAAATTTCAGAAATTATTGTATGAATCAACTAATTCCATTAATATATCCACACATGAAGTGGAAAGTTTAGAAATTTTGGAATAGTAATGGCTAAAAGATTTCGGAAAAAATAATAGCATGGTCACATTGAAATAGCACTGCCAAAATAACTTTGGGGTTTTCAGAATTATCGTATCAATTAACTAATTCCATTAACATACCCACACATGAAGTGAAAAGTTTAGAAAATTTAGAATAGTAATGGCTAAAAGATTTCAGAAAAATAATAGCATTGAAATGGAACTTCTGAAATAACATTGTAGCCTCTTCTCCTTGCAGCTCCATTCTTCTGTATATGCCATCTCTACAATGGAAGGAACAGGGAGAAAAGATCTGATGAGGGGAAGCAGGACAAGAATTTAAGGGTAGAAAGAAACTGTGATTCATAATAATGGAAATGCTACATCAATGTGGACTGTACACTTCAAATTTAACAGTTTGTAGCAGGGTTACACTAATATGTAGCCAAAGTTTATCTGGCTGGTGGCATTGGTTGTACCACCCTAGTTTGTCTGGATGAATAAAACTGGTGTGTCTGTGTGGGCTTCATTTTGTTAGTTCAAAATGTTGTCAGTATCATAAGCACATAGCAGCCCTCTTTTATTCCCGCCTTTACTTGCAAGGCGATTATCCTTTTCTTCTGTTCTTAGTATGTTACTTTTGCAACATGTGACTCTCCTTAGTCTGCGTAATTCTTGTTAAACCAGTGGTGAGATTTGAAGTAAACTTTCCATTTAGTGCAATGTCGCAGGGATGCCATCAAAAAGAAAAAAACATGGAGTTATTAAGCAGGTTGATTAACATGAGACAAGTGAAGATTCTTAAATTAGTATAGTGCTGGGAAAGTGGCGCAGCGGGTGAAGTAGTCACTCTTGCCCAGCAAAATGTGCAGTGTAAAGGAAAATAAAACTACTTAAGGAGGAGATACTGAAAAGATATCTTACATACTTTATGCCTAATCATGGAAAACATGGAGTTCTTTGCCATTAAAGGAAATGTAGAACAAACAACCACTTAATTTGCTTTGTTACTTCTGTATCTTGCCCTTGTGGATTTACTGTATAATGGTTTATTGGTTTTCAATATTTAGATTAACATGAAGTTCAACCACAGGATTATGTTGATATCTTGATGTTCACACATCTGTTTACTGTGGATCTTTAAGTCCCTTTTGGGGGGAATTAGGTCCACATATTATTGGCATGTTTTTCAACGTATGCAGCATCATGTTTGCTTGAATTATTCACTTGCAGATGAAATGAATAGATGAATAATCAGTAAAATTTCTGGATAATAATGGTTGGGGAACCTTTTTATTCTTCCAGCTGTTTCCAAAAAAAACGTCGTGTTTCTTGTTTTGCATACATTGTTATATTTTCTATCATACACGAATTGTGTAACATTTATTTTAATGCTGTTCTATATTTTTTCTGGAATTTCTCAATTTACATTGGACTGCTATGTTTTTCCCTCTCATCCAGCCTTCAACTTGGTTGGAACTCAATGATAACTTGAAGCCTAACGGCCGCTTCATGGTGAACTGTGGTGCTGGTAAAGAAGAATTGCATGCTAAGAATGTGGTATCACAATATAGTGGTTCATCATTGGATGGCACTTGGAAGCTAAATGCTACAATTAGGGCTCTATGCGAAGCATTTCCTGGACAAGTAAGGTGTTTCTCATGTTCCTACTATATTTGTTGACCTTGTTAATGTCAGGGTGGTAATGGGTTGGGCATAAACATAGTGGTGTCGGATATGTTTGTGGGAAATCAATCTAATTGGACAATATTTAAATAAATTTTAAAAACAAACTGTAGTTCCTTCCTGCCTGCGTATTGGAGAAATTGAATACTCTTAACACAATGCCATGACTGTGGACATGGAATATGGATTGAAATTGCAGAAAGTGCAGAACTTAGTGGATGCCAATGGAATGGCTCACAAACTTCCATCTTATGGCAACCATCTGATAAAGACCAATTCTACAACCACAATCTTACATACCTCGTGGAGAATTCCAGAATCTAGAATATGGATATGCGTTTAAGTAATACAAAGAGTTGCTACTCTGATGTCTTTTTGACTTATGGATCAACTAGTCGAATTTTGAAAGTTCTATTTTGTGTTTGGAGCACAGTCATAGAAATTAGATTGAGTTCTCTGACCACTGCTTAACAAAAAGTACAATGTAAAGTAACAATACTAGTACACAATGGAAAATGTGCAGATGAACAGGGTTCCTTGATTGAACTTCCTTCTCTCTATTCTTCTTATATTCTGTAGCCTATCTTTGTTTTCTCCTCATTTTGATGGAATTCAACATGATGTTCTGGTGATTTTGTCCCTCTTGATCACTCCCTTGATAGGCAAATGTAATATGTAGGTTTTCTTTATGATCTTTGAATTTTGTTCCGCAATCAAATGAATATATTGGATGCATGGATCCACCAGGCTGGTGGCCATACACGCTTTGCACATTGTTTAATGACTAAATCCTCCAAACTGAAGATTTACTTTCAAGATAAAGCTACTCTAAATTAGACCCATGTTGCAGTTAATTTTGCTATTTAACTTATGGATAGAACCTTATTTAAGTTTGGGCTTAAAACCTGAATAACAGTATGGTTGTTTTAACCTATTTACTGATCAGTATTGAATAAAAGAATAGAAAACTAATCCTCTAAAGAAATGAAATCACCCCATGCCCTTTGCATCAATTTTGATTGGTTACTGCTACAATTTTGGTTGGTCTAAGATCACAATTTGGATAACCAGGTGAATTGGAAAAAGATGCCAAAGAGTGCAGGTGAAAACTATCTTGCTCTTACTGGATCTTTGCCAGATTCAACCACATGGTCTGATGCTATTCCCAGTGAACTGAAATCAAGTGTCAATCAGTGGCAGAAATGCGACATTGTAGAAAAAGTTGATGGGAAAACAATAACATTAACTAATGATGCAAGCCTCACTCTCTAGACATTACTGGAGAGGTTTTACCCGAAACTGCCTTGCTAATAGTTAGAAAGAAAGTTAAATGCTGCCACTTGGTATATTCTTTTACCATCTTTTCCTATCTCCAAGTTATCAGCCAGATCTGTGCAGCTGGCTTTAGTTTTTTTGCTTTGTATGCAATCATTCCAGTATTTGGCGTCATTTTTTGGTTTATATGCAATCATTCCAGTATCTGGCATCATTTTTTTGGTTTTTATGCAATCATTCCAGTATCATTTTACATATTCAGATTGTTGCTTTTGGCTGTGATCTTCAGTGAATTAAGGTTTTTTTTTTCATTTAGTGGAGAACAGGATTTATGGCGTGATTAATTGTAGATAATACATCTTACTAAAAATAATAACCCTGTTGATTGAATGCAAAAGGCATAAATGTAGATTAGAATCTTGGGGAGGCTGTACAAGTAAACATGGCCATGGTTCCGGAACCACTGGTTCCAATTCCAAAAAAATGACAAACCAGAATCAAACGTTAGCATAGCGGTTCTGGTTCCAATTCTAGAACCAAAAGGTCTGGTTTTGATTCTTTAGTGGTTTCAATTGTGGTTCTTTATAGTTTTGGTTCGATATAATTTTATGTAATTATATATTCTTATAAATTTCAATATAAAAATAATATAACAATATATTTAAAAATTTTCACTAAATGTAAAATGCAAAAATTGAAAAAAAAAATAATATTTTTATTTAGTATTATTTCATGAAGAAAAGAACAAGTGATACGAATGTTATAAAATTACATTATATTATTAATAGAGAAAAACTTTGAGTAAAAATTATACATAACGAACATGATGCTTACATTGAAAAAATACAACATCGAAATGGAAATTTTCACTACCTAATCGTCTTCATTACTTGCAACATTAGTTGAATTGGTAATATCACCAAATTTTTCTTCTTTATCTTTTTGTATCTTTTGTTATCAATATTCCTCTATTGTCCAATTAGGTTCCCAAGCTTAAATTTCTAGTGATTTGGGGCTTTATACTGACCTTTTATCATCTAAAATACTTTTACCAATGCTAGAGCCTTGTTCTACTGCTATTGTTGAAGTTGGAGTTGTTAGAAATATTGCTTAGCAATTAAGGAGAGAATAAAATAATTCTTTAATTTTTTTACTTACACCAATCAAGAATGTTAAAATGGTTAATTAAATTACTATTGTCAAACTCAACCTTAGTTAAACTACTATCGGCAAACTCAATCTTGGTAGTTAGAAATGAATATTTAATAGTTCCTTTACCTTTACGTTAACGACTAATGGTGTTACTAGAGAGTTCATCCAAAGTACTATTAAGAAATCAATCACCATAAATAACAAAAAATCCATTATATAATAAACAAAAAGCTTCTTCAACATCATTTACTATTTTTTGAGTATGATAAGCATAATTATCACTACAATATATTTGTTCATAATATGTTTGACAAGTATTCCTTCAAACCATCTAATTTAACACAAAGATCAAAACTGAAGCAACTAAATATATTTGAGGAAATTTTTAATAATATTGATTTGTTAAACATTTCTATAATAGGTTGTCTTAAAAACTCATCATTTTTAACTTCATTCGAACAACCAACAATATTACATGCTTCCATAAGAAATAAATCAAACAAGATGATATACACACCCAACAAAGTATAAGTAGCATCATTAAAAAATGAAGAAACTTCTAAAAATTTATTGTAAACAATCCAGTCATGTTAGTCATGTTAGATGTAAAAAATGTGCGTAATAGTTCACTATATTTGTAAGATTGGTAGTAGTTCAAATATTGAATTCCAATAAGTTGGAACATCTCTTGAAAATCTTTTTGGATTTTTCCCATAAGCTCTACAAAAATTATTCTATTCTTTCATTGATTTAGGGTGTGCCCACAAATAAGAAATTGGTTTTTTAATAGGTCTAATATAGTTTATAAGTGCTTTTAAACTATCTTGCATGGCAAAATTTAAAATATGACATGCACATCTAATATAAAAAATTTACCACCTATTTGCAGATGCATTATCAAAACATATTGAATTTTTTTTTACATAAACTATATTCACCTTGAATAATACTAATCATTTTAAAAATAATTCAAGCATCGTGTAGGTCATCTAAAATTCGAAAAGCTATAACTCTTTTCTGTTTATTCCATTTATTATCAATCCGATGACAAGTTGTGATCATATAAGAATGTGTTTGCCAATGATCACTCTAAAGACCTGAACAATAGATATACAACTGTCGAAATTTGAAATTAATGGAATTAATTCTTTTTTTCCTTGATAATATATAGATTTAAGTGTTCATCTAAGAACGTTTATAGGAACACTTTTAAATTGAGGATTTAAAGCATTTTGATAAAAAAATTTAAAAACTAATTTTTCACCAATATTAAACGATAAATGTTCAATAGTATCATTTTAACCATCTTATCCATCTTATTTTTATTTTTTTAATCACTATATGAAAATAAAGAAGGGTTAGAAGTAGCAAACTTCCTAATTTGTGATTGTTGTCGACACCATATTCTTGAGCATGATGTGTCTTCATGTGCTCGTGATATTTTTCATGGCCATCTCCTACTTTGTATTGAGAACATGCTTGACAATAGTTGCATTGTGTATGCGTTTCACCATTCATTTCAACTCCAGTGAAATATTTCATAAATATTTTGGACTTGGGAGCTTTACTGCTTCCTCCTCCAATTTCAATTGTTTGACTTTAACCTTCAAGAATGGCTTCCAGGTGTTTACTTTTTTGGAATATCAATATCATCAATGTTGAAAACTTGATTCGAATTAGTGTAGCAATGAACACTCTTGTCCTTACTTTTAGATTTGGAAAATGAGCGAGCACCTCCAAAACTTGCCATTTGATTAAAAATAAGCAATACAATGAAATAGGTAAACTAATAAAGATTATTGTAAAATGTAAATAAAAGATATAGAAATTCCTGGTTACTGCCGTTCTCGTTCCACTTTTTGAGAACCAAAACCAAAACTATTATTCTCAATTCCTGGACAGTTCTAGCTCCACAGTTCCTAACACGGGTCATTTTAGTCAGATCCAGTTCCCGGTTCTAAATAGAATCATGGCCATGTCTATGTACAAGGAGTTGGAACTTTTTCTGTTTTCATGAGGTAGAAATCAAGGGCAAACCTTTGTGTTTGTTTGTGTTAAATGAGTTTCATGAATTTTACATGAACAGGTAAGCACAAGAATCTGACACCCATGTTTTAGGACAATGAACATTTATCTTTACGTTGGTCACTTCTAGCCCTTGAATCACAAGTCAGAATTTATTGCTTAATATGAAGTGCAGGGGATTAAGCAATTCATGGGTATACTTGAATCACAACTCAGAGTTTGTTGCTTAATATGAAGTGCAGGGGAGTATGCAATTCATGGGTATACTTTCAATGCCTTTGCAAAGCTTTACTTTTTAATTAAAGATGATTTTTGTTAATTGGTGTAAAGTCTCCTCATTTCCATATCAACATGTAAGAGCATTACTGTGCAACAATCAAGCCTATTATAGTTCCATGTATTTAAATTTTGTCTTCTATTGTTGTTTCAATTAGTTATTGCACCTTGAATGTGACCAATGCCATAGCTGGAGAAGCAAAAGATCTGCCAGTATTCATTGATTTGAATTTTTTCACAATTGAGGCTACTCATATTAATCCATTCATCAATTTAGTAATAAATGTATGAAGAAGGAATTTGAGCTCTTTTATATGCACAGATGAGGCTATCTGGATATCTGTCGTATTTTCTTAAATTAAATTACTAGGTAAACTTGTGTATCAAAGATGCTCAATGGAGAGTGCCCATATTCTTTGTTGCCATGACTTGTGGATAGAGGTATGGATATCCGATCTTACTAGACCCAGAAATTTTTTCAGTGGAGCTCCTGTTTTCATCTGCCAAGATGACTTGGGTATATAGTTGCGTGTTTTGATAGATTTTTCACAAGTTTTGTCCCCCTTTTGCCGAAGGGACAATTGGTCACCTGATTAAGAGGTGGCAGAGCCTCTGAAATGCCAATACTCTTTTGCAAGGAACTGAGATTGGTGTGGTTGGTGTGTGAGAAGTGAATTAGTTCGGTACGGAAATGGAGGCTGGGGAGGGATTAATTGGGGAGCATTTAAAAGATAATGAAATTGATAAGAGTAGAACGTAACTGTTGAAAGCATGACCAGTTAAGCACTTTATAATTACCGTTCACCGGTTGCCACACAGAACAAATGACATGAAGTGATAATTAACAAGCGAAGAGCGCCATTTTTTGTGTCAATTCTAATAATAACTGAAGTGATTAGCAGAAACCACCACCAAGTCCGAGCACTCTTTTATTCAAATTAACCATGGAGGGCGGGATAACACTCGTCCTTCGTCTTTATTCCAGCACCGAACTCATCTTCACAGCTACCGTCACCAAATTGCAGAGTGGCCAGCTTTCTAGCGGCGGAAGCTCCTGACCTGCCGGGGCTCTTGTTCATCTTCCCCTTGGAGTTTGACCAGTGTGTAGATAGCTGCCCCGGCAACAGCTCCTACGGTCGGAGCCACCAGATATATCCAGATTGACTTGTAATTCCCTGCCGCCACGGCGGGCCCCAGAGTACGCACTGGATTCATTGAAGCACCACTAGATGGCCTGCCCCGCGTGCCCATCACAATTATGACCATTAACTAGCGTCAGAATTTGTCTAAGCAGAACACCGTTCACTCGTAATCAAAGGACCGCAAGAACAAGGATGATTAACTCGTAAAGTATTATTACTTACCCGGCCACAAGAATATTCATCATCACGGTAGCTCCAACTGCTATTCCTGCCAGCTCCCCAAGCTGCAGCACGTAATCACGTCACAACCATACATAATTTTCGTGTACATATTTATTATTTATTAATTTGATCCCGCCAGGCCGACAGGCTGGCCAGCATAAATTATAATGGGTAATGGGTAGGTGACTCACGGCACGGGTATCAGTGGCGACCGCTGTTACGACAAAGAGTAGATTGAAGGTGATGAGGAACTCGAGGGCAAAAGCCTGGCCAGTGCTGACAGACGGGACAGTGACGCCGCCGGACATGAAAGGATGAAACACTGCTTTGAGAGCAAATGATGCACAAATGGAGGCAGATACCTGGGCCGCAATGTAAGCAGGGACGTGAACCCAGGGAAAGTGGCGGAGAGCAGCAAAGGCGATGGTGAGAGAGGGGTTGAGATGCGCCCCAGAGATATGGCCCGTCGACAGGATCACTATCATGACGGCCAGCCCCGCGCATGCAGCGTTCCCGATGAGCGTTTCTGCTCCACCGTACTTCTGGTTCACTATAGGCCCAGCCGTTGCAGCAAATATGAGGATGAATGTTCCCACAAACTCTGCTCCCAGCTGCATATTCATATTTGTGGAACCGTAATATCTATCACATTAATTACATGCTAGTAAAAGTTTCGCGTCAACAGAATTATATCTAAACTGCATAATATTATTCTTGTTATTACATTATAAAGTTATTACACTTTTTTAGTAAGACAAATAAAATTATTCAAACTTAAAATAATAAAACCAGAAAAGCAAGATAAAGAATAGAAAAGAAAAGAAAATTTCAGAGAGAATGCAAATAAAAAAAAAACTAAAAAGACAGAGAATAAAAAGAAAAAAAAAATAAGTGTATAAGAATAATTTAGCATTTGAAGTTTAAAATGAATAATTAACCTTAACAAATAAAGTGTGCGTGTGTATGTGTGCATTCCCGGCTGGTTCGATGACTAAAGATGATATATCCATCATCACCAAATGTGCAACGGGTGGCTCCTGATAAATACATATGAAAAAGTTACCTCAAAATGCAAATAACTATAACATAATCTAGCATAAAAAGGGTAAAGTTTAAGGAAGAATCTAAAATAACAAAAAGAAAATTACAGAAAAATAAAAGAATTTAAAATGAAGATAACTGCATAATTTTATATCCTGCAATCAAAAAAACCATATTTATTAATAATATAGTATAGACCAAGGATTAGATGAACATAATTGGTTAATTATTTTAGTAATTTTGAATTTTTATTGAACCAAATAAATATTGGTTGCCTTACATGTTTCAGTTATTGTTGTTGTTATAGTTGAATATTTTTATCTTTAAAATCACACTTAATTTACTCAAAAAAAAAAAAAAGAATTATTGATGTTCAATGTATGACATACGAACAAAATGATAAATACTTGATTAAATTTAGTTCTCAACTGTTAATTATAACATTTAACAACGAATGGTTAATGGCCAATTAAGGAGAAAGCAAATGTTTTTCACACTAATTGATTTTGATGCAGTTGAGAAGATTGGACTAGACTAATTAATTTGTCTATTGATAACAGAATTCCACCAAGGTTAAATTCATTTTAGTCAAATTATGCCATAATTTTAAATATAGTCCATGTAAAATGATTTGGTTCATGGAATATAATTTGAGTAGAAATCGATAACTGCTATAGATATTATGAATCTATCATAATTTTCATTGTATTACTAAGTTGAAAATAATCAACATTTTTTTCTCGCGTTTTTTGAAATATCCTATGCTTCTCTACCCCTATTTTGATTGCAAGTATCATCAAAGTTAATATTTATATACTTCATGTGTGCTTTTATGTAAACTTTTTCTCTTTATTTTAATTTTTTACTTTTTATTTTCTGTGTCTTTTCTTGGATACCCTTATGCATTATTTGTTTCTTAATATTTTTATTATTTTTTAAGTGTTTTGGAGTTGACTTTTTTTATTCTTACCGATTAAAACTTACTTATTTTATTTATTTTTAATGATAATCTATAAGTAATTCTAAATACATAAAAACACTCTGTATTTTTGTTTTAATTACTTTTTGCATAATTTCCTATATCATATGAACTTTTTTTTGTTTTTTTTTTTTTTTCCAATTCTTCTTATCCATATTATTTTCTATTTAACTATTTGGGTATGGGATATGTTTAATCTTCACATGTTTAGGTGATGTCAGGATATTAACAGCTACATAGCAGAACACGTCATATTATATAACAAAAGTTAAGGCCTTGTTTGGAAGAAAATTTTGAAAGAAGAAAATCTGATACAAAAATTTAATTGTATAAAAGTAAGAAAAAAAAAGATAAAAAAATATTATTTTGATACGTGTTTGAAATAATTATTTTCAATAGATGTAAATTAGCACCCCTACATAATCTAAGTACCTTAGATTAAATATAATTCTATTTTATTTGTTCTGTATGCGATCATCAAAATGTTCATATTATTTATTTTAATATATAGTAATTAATCATAATAGTATAGGATCTTTAAATATCACTAATTTTACAAATACACGACTCCAACAAAAACACCTAGCACTTGTTCGGATGCCAGTTATCGGGGGATTTGTGTTAAAAGATAGAAATGCTGTGAAAACAAGAGAGAAATAAATTTAAAAAATATATATTGGCTTTAGGCTTTATTTAGATGCAAAATATAGTCAGGAAAAAAACTGATGTAAAAATTTAAAAATAGCATAGAAGTAAGAAAGAGAGAACAGCAAAAAAATATTATTTTATTGAGTAGCACTTCAGCAGTGTAAATCTTGATGAGATAGTGAAAAATTTGCATTCAAACGTAGCAATTATTTTAATGAATAATATATATAGAAGTGAGTATTTTAATGATATGAAAATTGTGCGAAATTGAAATCCAAACATAGCCCTAGCAATTAGTTACTAATTTCATTCTAGTTTATAAAGTTGACGCATTTAATATAAACGAATATGCATACAAAAGGATTTGATTAAATTTGACACAAAACACAAATTAATTATTTTTAAAAAAGAGTGTCACTTCGTACCATTTTCAAACCTAATTTACAAACTCGGAAACTAAAGCGGATTTTGTTTGGATTTGAAAGGTTTTGACAAGAACAAGTGCATCAAACTCCTTGGTTACGTTTGGAACGTAGGTTCCAACATTCCCACTTCTTTTCAAATTTTATCCAACCAAACATATTATTCAATAAATTTTCATCTAAATTTAAATTCAAATTTTTTATTTCTTTCATATATGTGCAACTAATTATTTTTCATTCATTAAATTTATTTACAATTAAATCAATACATGTATATACACATACCCTCATATTTATATATACTTATACTCTATAAACTAATCATTATATCTATCTACTATATCACATCATTCAATCATTATTACATACTTTATACATATATTCAAATAAATTAAAATTTTCAAATAAATCTAAATTTATAACCATACTTATTATCCATTCAAACACAATTCGTATTAAACATCATCTTTCAATAAAATTCCTCTCCCAAACATAGTGTTTATGAAACAGTGATATATAAAATTGTTGGTAACGTATTCAAGATGGGCAACTGTATTTGACAGGCAAAGTTCTTATGTCGGAAATTCAAAATTTCTCTCTTAACTTATAATTTTTACATTGAACCAAAAAAATATTAGTTGCTCTAAAAGTTTCAGATATTTTTTAATTTTTTTTTCTTTATATAGCCACATTTTATTTAATCAAGTAATTATTGAAATTTATTACAAGATGATATATGTGCACTTAAAATTTTGTCCTTAGCTATTATTTGTAGCACATGACAAAAAAAAGATGACGGATGATCAAGGAAAGAGCAAATTTTATTTTCTATCACATTTCTTTTCTTAAATTTCTAAAAATATCTAATGGGGCAACGCCACTGTACATGAGACGCTGCCTCTCTTAAACTAGTACTGTGACAAGCTTAAGGTATGACGGCAATGAAAATAAAATGTTCAACTCAAGAGTCAAGACTACAGTTGGATGATAATTTTGATACAGACAGAAGATGTGTTTTTCTATGTGTCGAAATTTAAATAATATAATTATAGAGAGGGAGAGAGAGAAGGAGGGAAAGAAATTATCTTAAGGTATAACCGAATTTGATTAATTGCTAGAACGGCCTTACAAGTTGCATGAAGTTTCTCGTGGGATGTAACATTCAGAGTGTAAAAGAAAACACACACCCCCAACAGCACCCCGTGCATTATGACTAGGTTTGGAAGAGCGATTGGAAGTAAAATGGTTATTGATAAAGAGTTTGTGTGTTAAGACATGTAACATGTTTGGAAGTAATATTTAAATGAAATGAATTATATTATTTATTTAAATTTATATATTTATATATATAATAATGATTAAATTGTATAATATTATATATGGATCATGATTAATTTTTAGAGTATAAATTTATATATAAATATAAGTGTATGTGTGTGTATATTGATATTGATTTAATACTAAATAGCGTAAATAATTAGTTAGTTGTATATGTAAAGAAGGAAATTTTAAATTTGATTTTAAATAAAATTTATGTTAAATAATATATTCAACAATATAAAATTTAATATATGAGATGTAAATGAATTAAATAAGTTATTGTGTGACATATGTAGAGTATATTTTTAATAATCAATTATTAAATTTATTTTATAATATTATTGTAGCATATGTTACGTGATAAAAAAAACCCATGTGCTTTGTTTGGAAGTATTAACCTTAGTTCAAAAATCTTTTAAATCAAAATCTTAAGATGTAAATTTTATTCAAATTTAAATTTAATTTTTTTATTTATATTCATTTTTTTATAATTTATATACCAATAAACTAGTAAACTATCTAATATTAAATAATATATAAATAATTTTCCTATCTACTTAAAAATATAAATTTTTCTTCGACTTAATTCATTAAAATTTTTCCACCCTCCCAGCAACAAGAATCCAAACATATCCACGGTATGTTTGCAACGAATGCATTATCCCTTGAATCGTCATCAATAAATAATTGGCTTTGCTCCAACCAAATAGTACTACTGGATTTTGTATACCCCTCGACAATAATACGCAATTGTTATCAGGTCATGGAGGAGTTAATTTTAGCCCTCGCGGAATGCGATCACATGGTGCGGACATGGTAGTTAATTGTATCATTCGAGTTGTCCGCATGAATAAATCTTATTCATACACATGATTTCCAACCGCGACAAGGTACTGACCGATCACATCACAAAACCAAGGCGGATTAATATTAAGAAGAAGAGACGTACCTTGCGCGTAAGAGAGATATCAGGGACGGAGAAGTCGGTGAGGCAGGTGTGAGGCGCCCCCCAAGTGGGCGCGTCCACTGGCAGGCACTTGCACCGAGGCATTGACTTCCGATTGTATGACATTGAGTCCACGCGCTGCGACGGCATCAGCGGAGTTGGTGTCCCCGGCGTCGCTGGTGCCGACATCGTCGGCGTCCCGACCTCATAATCCGCCATTTCTGATGATTACTCGGTATGTGATACAATATGTGTTTTTCTACTTTCTCAAAGCCCCTCCTTTTTTTTTTTTTTTTTTTAAATTTTGTAAAAGAAAAAATAATAACAACAAAAAGAGAGTGAGTATGGACGCAGTTACATGATCTGCAGGCTTTTTTAAAGGTTTTTGCTACGCGAGATTCTGAATTGTACCGAGATGGATAACCCTCATGAACTTCCTATTCAAGGAGAAATCGGATTGCAAACGATGTTATCTCTCATACAAAATGTGAAGGAACTTTTCAGAAGGCTCCTCAAGTTTTACATGCTTTCTGGGCTTTCACAAAGGAACGAAAATCTAAGATATCCAGCGAGCTTTAAAACTAATAAGAGAAAGTTCAAGCAAATCGTATGGCTATGCCATAAAAGAGAAAAGGTTTATTTTTTGGTTTTTTCTGGGTGTTAATGGGCGGAAGACGAGAAGATGTTACATGCTTTTAAAAATTGTGATTACGGGAATGGAGAATCGGAGGATCCAGGATTGGGGCAACAATCACATATAACAGAAGATATATGTAACCAAGAAGACGAAGGGGATGGAGGGGACACGAAAGGCAGAGAGCTGTGGTTTGGTGGTGCCAATCAGCAATTTCTCTCTGCGATGATAAATTGCACAAGCTATACAAGGAAAAGGCATACTGCTTCTTTGTCAAATAATCTCATAGACAATGAGACAAGGCGAAAAAAGAACCAAAAGAAAAGTCAATGCCCATCAAAGTTGCATTGAGACGCCCATATTTTATTGTACTGTTTGCATTATTAGTTGTTTGCTCCGCTCACACTAAGTGGCCCCCCTGATTATAATCTCCCTTTCTTTTTGAGTCTTGTCGATCCATTAATCTTTTCATTATTCTTCTGACTCATAATTTCTTTTTTATTTTTTCGCATACAGACCCCAGCCTCGAAATCCAGTAAATTGTACAAGGGCTATTCTCAATAAAGTTCATATAAGACAAATTACTCCCTTGAGTTACTGTAAATTTTGATCAAATGTTTGTATCCAAAAATTAGAAAATTTAACACAAAAATTTAAGAATAACATAAAAATTAGAGAGAGTAAGAGATAAAAATATTATTTTGATATTTGATATGTTCAAAAAAAATTGATTTTGACGATACAAATTTGCATTTAAACAAAGCCCTTATATATTCCCATAAATGACTCTACGAGCTTGTTTTTGAATTGTAATTATAGATAATTAGTAAAAAATAAATAATATATGACATGTACACCACATGTATTGACAACAAAAATAATAACTAGCGATTAGAAGTTTTCTTACCTAACCCCTTAAAATTCTTATACAACTTAAAGATATTTAATATCCAGCGCAAATAAATCAAATCTAATGAGATAAAACCTCTAATTACTAAGGTTCAATACACCCACCTTTTTTCCCTTCTTGAATGGTTAGATTCAACCTCTCAGGTCTTGATTGGAACAGTGGAATGAAAAGGAATGCAATAGACATTTCTAATTTCATTCAACATACGATAGGTATAAATTTACATTAGAAATTACCATTTCATCAGGAATCACCATTTTTAAAATCATTAGATTAGTGATTCCTCCCATGCTTATGATTTACATATTAATCCTAATCTATTAGGAATAACCATTCTTCTATTTTTGTTAGTTTTTATACTAAATTTAATAAAATATGACATAGCTAATTGATAAAGTTTCAAACTAGTTACTATATCATAAAAATATTATATTTTGCACTATTAAAATAACTTATAATTTTCAAATTTCATTTAAAATTATATTTATTTTTATGTACTTGCACACATTTTTAAAATTAAAATAAAATATATAATATTCTCAAAGTTTCTATAAACTTTTTCATAATTTAAGTATTCAATATACAAATTAAAGTCAAACTTTAATATCTTATATATACAAGTTCATAAATAATATATAATCTTTGTTACCTATTGTGTAATTTTCGAACATATATAACTATTGGGATAAGTCCCGCTCCCAACCCCTTTTTATAATTTGCCCCCTTAGCAATGCCAGTAATAATTTTCATTAAACAAACTGCATCCTTTCACCATCAGCTTCCAGAAGCTGACTTTTTTTCCTTTATATGTACATTTCGTATTTCAATTACAATATTACTGCATGCTTCAACATCTGTGACCGAGAACATTGTCCCATAGCCTTGCATTTAATTCATTGAATCCCAGTGGACGTTCTTCTTTCTTTATGTTATTTAATGCCAATTTACATATTAATAGTTAAAGCCATTCATTATTCTTTACTTTCATTAATTGCTTCTCTAGTATTAGTTTGACCCAAATGAACTAATCAAATACCAGGAATAGCTAGCTCGGTACCAGTCTCAGCTCTTCTCTCATTTCCTTTCACCATAATTTTTATCTTTGGTTCTCTCTTCTCCACATGCGTGTGTGTTTATTATCCATTCGCCCACTTATGTCAAGTATGCTCAATTATAATCTTTTCTTTTTATTTTTCTTATTGAATGACCACTCCATCTTGACGATTGAGCTAACTGATATATATAAATATAAATATATATATATATATATTATTTAAAATTTAGTTAATTTTAATTGCTTCAACATGCACATGCATTCTATTTGACAGCCTAGCATGTGGAATGTTATTTTTTAATAAATGATTCGAATTCAGACTTCTTATTTGGTTTGACTCTAACGCCATATTGGATGACCACACATTATTTGAAACTTTATACCAATGAAGAAATCTATCATTTAATATTTATTTGTTTTTAATTGTTAATAAGAGTAGCATGAATTAATTTGTCAAACTTGACCTACTTTTTGTTTATGTCATCCTTTCTCCAAATATTTTTAATTTCAAGTTTTGAAAGACAAACCTCTTCTAGCACAACATGATAATATAGTTGTTCTCTTTCGACTTTTGGAAATTTTTATACTGTATCCTGGTTTGTTTAGGAAAAATCAATAGTTCCATCGCATTACCAGTTTACTGACAATCCAAGATTATAGGACATGTTTGTTTAAATTTTTTTTGTGCCTGCTTTAAGTATGTTCTTATTTAAAATTATATAAATATAAGAGAGAAATAAAATTATAAAATTTATTTTCTTTTCATTCAAAGAGCTCGTTATTCCAAAAGCATCTTTTTATGCAAATAGATTATTGACGGATTCATTCATTCATTGATCCTGGCCAGAGAAATTAATGATAACATGGCTACATCATTATCCACCCATTTTCTTTGTTCACAATCTTCGTGAAACACACAAATAAAAGCATTTCAAAAAGTACTTCTTCTCTGTTTCAATTTTGCTTAACTTTCATATTTTCACACTTAAAATACATACATTTATTTGCACACAAAAGTATGCATATCCCATTATTTTTGATTGTGCGTGATGATAAGATTAATTGATGAATTTAAGGACGCTGCAATCTTAATAACAAACGCAAGCATGACTTCAGCAAATAATAATATTAACAAATCCATAATAATGGTGTGCGCATGAGGATTGGCGTTAACAGAAAGAATTAGTGAGAACAACAAACAATGCAATTTAATAAAACGGTTGCAAAAACATGCGTCAAGATGAAAAGGAAAGTTATTAACTACCTAATATGTAGATGATACTATTATGAATTTGATTTAGCCAAATTAAATCTAATTATTTGGAAAAATAGAGTACATTTCATATTATTGTTGTATGATATTTAACAAAAATGAGTTAAATAATGAATTTCACAACCATCAAATATAAGTGCCTATCATGTTGGTTTTAATATTTTGTTATTTTACTGGGCGAAAACCCGGCGGAGCTTATAATTAGGAATAGGAAGTCATGAAGTTGAAAAAACAAACATGGCGTACAACGTGTTTAAGAAAATATTTTGTTGAGTATAGTCCGTTGTGTTCATTAATTAATTTTATTTCTTTTCAAATAGCTTTGTAGAAATCCATACTCCATGGTGTGATCCGATTACAAACAATGAGTCTGTACTATTTATTATGTTTAAGACGTTAACGCAATTGGTCATTTAATAAATTTTCTAAGTCAAAAAGTCACAAAGTCAATACCTTATCTATCAGGTATTTCTAAAGTGACAATCTAATTGATCAACCTTTAAAATATAATCGGGTGATAAAGGATGCTGGTGCCATCTTCATATCTCAAATCTTGTTATCTATTTGAAGATAAAACTCTATTTAGGACACTTTTCATCTCAAAAATAACATCAATTCTCTTCCAGAGATCTACTTTGGTTCCATATTCAAAGTTGCAATACAAATCCAAATAAGAATGGTGCTAACATTCACATGACATCTCAATAAGAATTCTTCTCATCGTATACACCTTGGGATTTTAGTGTAGAAAGGATGAGAAATAAGAATTTTTCAAAAATTGTAGGTATGGGAAATGTGTATTTAAATACAGAGAATGGTATGCGATTAGTCCTAGAGGATGTCAGACTTTTCCAGAGATGTACCTAAATATGATTTTAATTGACATGTTAAATGATAAAGATTTCTACAATATTTTCTTTAATGGCTTATGGAAGCTCACCAAATAATCAATGATAATGGCTAGGGGAAAAGGTACAAGAAATTGTAACTTATGCAAGCTAAGCTCTCCCAAGATGGAATAAATAGGTGGAGAATTATGGTACTATCAAGTTATGACACAAACGGTTGGACCATACGAGTGAGAAGAGCATGACCTATTTGGCAAGAAAAAATGTGTTATCGAGACTAGATCAAGTTCATTTGAAAAAATATACTAATTGTTTGGCGAGAAAGCAAAGTAGAGTTGCTTTCAAGAGTTCTCTCCCTCTTAGAATAAAGAATATGTTGGATTTGATATACTCAAACTTATGTGGGCTAATGCTAAGGCATTTGGTAGTTCTCAATATTTTATGACTTTCATTGGTGACTATTCTTGAAAAACGTAAATTTACTTTCTAAAGTCTAAAGACCAGGTGCTAGAAGCTTTTAGGTAGCTCTTAACCTTGGAAGAGAAGCAGATAGGTAAGACAGTGAAGTGTGTTCAAACAAACAATGGTGGTTAGTACACTAGACCTTTTCATAATTATAATAAGGAACATGGGATTTGACATCAAACAACACCTCCGAATATGCCATAGTTGAATGGATTAGCTGAGAGCATGAATAGGACTTTGATGGAGATAGTTAGATATCTACTCTCACATGTAAAGTCGTCAAAGGCATTTTGAGGTGAGATAATTATGATAGTCACTCATGTGTTAAACTGCTCACCCTATGTTCCCCTTTAGAATGGCACTCCAAAGGGAGTGTAGTTAGAAAAAGATGTTCTTATGAGCACTTGCGAGTGTTTGGATGCAAAGCCTTTGTACATGTGCCAAAGAACGAGAGGTCAAAGCTTGAAGTCAAAACGCGACAGTGCATTTTTATTGATACGGCCAACATCAGTTTGACTATATTTTATGATCCAATCTAGAGAAGACTCATTAAGAGTTGTGATGCTGAGTTTATGGAAGATCATACTATTGATGATGTCGAAAAACCTCAAGTAAGTGCTTACAAATCTAACATTAGTTCAATAGGCCTACAGTTGATTCCTCTAACGACGGTACGGAGATAAGTTGGAGATGATATTAAAGATGATCAACTAGAGATGGCCGATTCAGAGGATTCTAATGGTGGTGGTAGTTATAATCAACAACCAGCTCAAGGGGTTTCTCTATTGACAAAAAGATCTACGAGAGTTCAGCAACGCTGTACTAGTTATCCAGAAAATCAATATGTGTTATTGACTAATGAGGGAAGACCTAGAAGTTTTGAAAAAGCTTTAGTAGATAAACACTTAGAAAGCTATGCAAAAGGTTCCTGAATAAAAAATTTTGAGCTAATGAAATTACCAAAGGGCAAAATGGTTTTAATAAATAAGTGAATATTCAAGTAGAATGAATATAACTTCCAACCACATATTAAAGTTAAGAAAGTTGTTAAGAGACTTAATCAAAGGAAAGGGGTAGACTTTGAAAAATTTTCTCACCAATCGTGAAGATAACATCCAATTAGATAATGCTAAGACTTAGACGGAGCACTAATGTGTTCTCCACTTGTCCAAAGAGAAAGATTTAATGAAGATCCCTCCAAATGGAGCCACATCATTAAAAAATAATAAAATAATAATAGAGAAGATGGTGAATTAATGGAGAAATGGCATGGGCACATGGGTGAAGGTGTGTTGGGAAATTGTTAGAGTAAGGGGTAGATAAAAGAAAATTGTGAGAATTTTCTTATAGATGACAAAATAGTGAGAATTTTTTTGGGATGTTTTTAGAAAACACTTGAATGCCACTATTTTAATTTCAACTTGTTTGTTGCGTTAGCTCTCCAAGATTTCTAGAGAAATCCCTCCTTTGTACTCCTATTTATTAAATAGTAGAACAATTTTGGAGTTTATCCTGTAGACATAGCCTATTGAAGGGTGAACAGAGTGGCTAACCTAGCCAACGAACTATGACTAACTTTTCTTTGATGTTTTCATTGTCTAGCTATTATTGATAAATATTTCAATCTTTTTGGGAGTTTGATTTTGTCAAAGTATTCGATAATGAAACCAAATATTGATATTTATTATCCAAGAGGAGGCTAACAATCTCTGTCTCTCTCGTGTTGCACTGCTATTGCCTCGTTACCTTTTCATGCATTTTACCTTTTTTATTCCCTTTTAATGTTTACGCCTTTGACCAACTGATGGACTTGGATTGGAAGTGCATGCACATGTTCTTAATCTCTCCCTGACAATTTTACTTGTCAAGTATTTCAAGTATGAGTTGTTTTATGTTTGAAAAGTGTATAGAAAATAGATTATATACATATAAGTGAAAACGACTTGAACACCCATTGGTCCAAGATTATTATGTTAAAATCTAGTGACAGACCATTCCATTGATGGTTTCCTTCAAAATGTTATCCATTGAAGTTGCCCTTCAATTTGAATAAGCTCCACCATCAAAGTTAATTAGATTAAGGTTTGGCTTAACTACACTCGACATAAATAAATAAAAACATAAATACATCTAGGGAGAGCGAATATTTTTATTTAAATAAGATGTATATATTTGTGTGTGTGCATTCAAATTTTGATTAATCCAACACTTTGTCAATTAGACACCCATCAATAGATAGATTTTATCCAAACCTATACCCAGACTCAAAATAGACCCATATTATTTTATTATCAAATTTAAACCCCGCGCCTGAAACCCAATGGGTTTAAATTTTGGGTCTAATTTGCAGATTCAATTTATCAAATTTAGTTCTAGACTCGACTCAATCTGACCAACAATTTTTTTCTTTTTTATTTATAAAAAACTAACACTATATAATATACTGTTTTAATTTAAATAATCACTTATAATATTTTTTGTTCCAAAAAATATATATACAAATGATGTTAGTTATTTGTAGGGTTTCTCATTTTTTTAACATAGATCCAAAACAAAAATTATGAATATTTAAATTTATTGGATCTTATAGGGTCAAACTCAAGCCAAACCCAATTTATTTTATTGAATGAGTACGGGTTTGAGCAAATATTGGATCTGCGTTTGGGTATAGGACTAATTTTAATTTAAAAATTTGAGTGCAGATAAAGTCTAGTCATTGACAGGTATATTGTCAATTACTCTAATCTAAGAGCTAGCTAGGGTCAGGAGAAGGAAAAGACGAGTTTCTATCGACCTCATATTAACACTGAAAAAAGTTGGGGACTTGAATGAGGGCAAAAATCAGTGGGAAGGTCTCATGGTGAAAATTGAAGGTTGAAGCCAATGTTATCGTATGTTAGCGACAATTTAGTATAGTGGACCCGGAAACAGCAAATCTACAGGACAAAGCTGACTGACCCTGCCGCTTGGGTTCTCTTCATTTTTGAGTTAAAAGGCAAAATGGAAGTGATCTCTGTAGATACATTCCGCACCTTTAATTCCACTGCTCATGTGGGCGCGTGTGTGTGTGTGTGTGTTCTGACTTCATCACACGGATCAGTATGAGCATCGACTAGTTCTTTGCCATATCGTGTCCTGTTTACAATGCTGCAATATTAATATAGGCGTTTTACCTTTATTGGATGTTTGTGTGGTAACTAGTGATTCCCAAACACAACTTACGGAAGGATCGAATTATATAAATGGCCACCACGACAGTAATAGAATATATGGTTGCTGCTGTGCAAAATTAAAGTTGAAATGACTAACATCAATAATCCATTCTGTCCATACATGCCCCCTAGAGTAGGGTCTGTTGATGATTAATGTTAAAGATGGGGTACAGGAAAAGCAGTTTTAATTTTGGTTGAGTAGAACATTCTCCACCCTACATCTATCACATAATCGAAGATCCTTGCTGTGCGCTTTTCTCTCTTCTCCTCTCCGCCATTCTTTTCATTTTAATGGGATACAGCCTTTCAATCATTCATCTGCCGACATTAGTCTATGTATCCAGAAGTTTCCGTTCCGTGCATGCATCATGCGTGCGCTTTTTAAGGGGTTTTGTTTGATGCATATTCAAACTGGAGTGAATCAAGAGAATAAAGCTATGAGACCGATACGGGGGGTGGGCCCGCGGCTAGCTGCCCGTCTCCAGTTGAATTTTATATCTATTACTAAAATTTCACAATTTATACGCATGCAAATTTATTTAACAATTGTTAAGTTGTTTTATTTTAAATAGTAGAAATACATTTATTTATTATTAATTTCATAAAACTGTCTAAAATTGAAAATAAAGAATGATCCAAAAGAATTTGGAAAGAATGAAAATATGAAGGACAACATGTATAAAGAAAAGAAATGACAAAAAAAAAAAAAAACAGCAGGGCAAAAGGATTTAAAATTATGTAATTGTATAAATTTACATTGTCTAACTAAAAATTTTTATTTAATAATAATATAGTACAGTTATTGCACTGAAAAAAAATAATGAAACACTCGTAGTTATATTTGAATGTCTTTATTCTATTTAATTATTGATAATAATGTAAATTTACTAATTAAAGCTATGAACGGTCAAATTAATTTAAAACTCTTAATAAAATATTGTAAGCAATATAAAAAATGTCAAACGATATTTTAGTATTCCAAATTAAAAAACATGTTTGTATTCATTAAAATAATCAAATTATTAGTCCTGTATCTACCCTAACGCCTATCTTTTTTGTTTTTTTTTTTAGTGTAATCTTAATATATAATCCTGTTAAGAGAGCACCAGGCGATCCGTTGCACACAAAAATTTTGTGAGGTATACCACAATCTATACTATTTTATGGAGCAAATTTAATCACAGATTGTAATTTAGAATATTATTTTTAATTTATAAATTTACACCATCACTATTAATTAAAAAGATCAAACACTTCTAAATATAATTAGCGATATATTATTATTTAATTTGTTTATATATATATACTTGTATTACTAGTAAATTTGGCAAATGACATGCAACTGATAGAAAAGAACAACAAAATTTAAAATAAGGATAAATTTGTGATTTTCTATAGTGTAATCAAAAGGAATACATATGTGATCTTAATTTGAGGAACCAAAATAGGTCCGAACTTTTAATAACTATAATTTTGCACACTCTATATATGCTTCAATTGATATAATATAAAAATAAAAATAATTGACTAATTTATTTTATTTATAGTATAGATTAATTTATTTAAATATTTATTTTATACTTATGTAAAAGGATTATAATTAAAAAAAGAAAAATAGTAAAATAATGAAATAATAATAATAAAAGGACAATTTTGTCATTTTTAAGTTAAATAGAGATATATTTATAATTAAGGCTAAATTCTTAACAGTATAGATATAAATATAATAAAAATTAAGTTGAGAAATGATATTTTTGTGTTCGTGTAAATTTCCTTGATACAACTAAAATAATCCCATAGTTTTAATAATACAATATATCTATGGTATAGATTATGAACATATGACTTTTTAATTACACAATATAAAATTAGACAACTATTCTTAACTATTTTTTATTTTTAATCCTTTTTTCTAGTTTCTTTAAACTTATTATTTTTACTCCCTCTCTCTCTCTCTCTCTCTCTCTCTCTGTCATCAAATTATTTCTATCTTTTTTTCCTTGTTGCAAGTATTCTTTATATTTTTAATTCATATCTATATCACATTGTATGAAAGTAAACCTTTTTGGTTGCACTTCATTAGATTAAATGACTATCATCAATTTTATTCTTTTATTTTCTATCCTCTTCTTTTTCTTTTTTCTTTTAACTTATTATATTATTTGCTTTTCTCCCGGATTATCTCTCTTATCAATTTCATTTTCTCTTCCTTTCTTTTCTTATTTTAAGCATTTCTTATATTTTTAAGTTTATTTATTTTTATTATTTAAAATAAAAATATTTTAATTTGCACCCATATATAGTCTGCCACTTTTAGTAGCGTAACTTTAAGAATTTATAGTTAATTTAGTTGTGTATTATGAAATTACGGAATTACCTTTAATGAGTAAGTTTAAATCATTATTTTAACTTATAAAGATTGAACACATTCAAATGTAGTTGCATTATTCCTTTTTTATATTATATTAATATAGAAAAAAACAAATTTGGTGTATATCATGAATTTATAACATTATCTTTAACTAGTAAATTTACACAATTGTCATTAATTAAAAAGACCAACCACACTCAAATATGATTAATAATATACCATTACCTTTTATATATTTTATTTTTGATTTCCTTCTCTAAATTTTATTTATTTTATTATATTCCTTCTATTTTTATTTATTATTTATTATTTTTCAACTTTTTCTTCTAATCTTAATTTATTTTATTTTTCTCATTTTTCTATTTTCTCTACTGTGTTGTCAATAATATAAATTTTATATTTAAAAATATTATTAATTAATTAATTTAATTATACACAAACTTTGAGTGTACCGCTATTATTAGTATAATATTATATATTTAAGTTTATATCATATTCGTGTTATGTGTTTACATCAAATTAATATATTTAAATAGGTATTATATATTAAATAAATAACTTTTAAGTAATAATTTACGTTTTTAAAAAGTAATAAATATTATATATTTACATATTATCCATACTATAGCATTAAGAGTTTGACAATATTTTGATTGCCCTTTATTTGTAAATTTATACTATTAAACTTAATTAAAAAGATTACACACACTATAAATATATCATTACTTCTTTTTTATACAATTTATTTATATTTATATTATTGTGAGACTAAAACTTTTTAGTTGCATATCAAGAAATTATAAAATTATCGTTCATTAATTGCTTATCATTCTGTCCTTTTCATTTCTCTTTTTCTTTCAACTTACTCTTTTTTTTGTCTCAATTTTTTCTCTTTTGAAATTCTTTTTTATCTTTTTTATTTTAAATATTTTTTATACTTTTAATCTATATCTATACTGTATCCACTGAAAATAAGACCTTTTTATTACATATAACAAAATTAAATAGCCATCATCAATTTTTTATTTTTTATTTTTCTTTTTCTCTTCTCTTTTGGCTAATTTTATAAATTTATTTAATTTTTATAAAAGAAAAATGGGCAGTTGTTATTATTTCGGCGCCATGAGGAAGAACAGGAGAACTTAGAGCACGTCAAACGTGTTTGATTTATCACTAAGAATTTTCATAAATTTCATAACAAGGATGTATTAGTAAAAATACGTGCGTATAAATTAATTTATTAATTATAAAATTATTGTAATTTAATCAATAAAAATATAATTATTTAAAATTAAAAGTATAAAGAATATTTAAAATAATAAAATAATAAAATATCAAATGAATTTGTAAAAAAAGAAAATTTTTGAGAAAACACAAATCAAAATGATATGTTAAAAGAAAAATGAAAAATATGAAAGAATAATTAAAATAAAAAATTTGTGATTTTACATTGTATAAAAATATTTAAATAAAAATGCTAAAAGATCCAAAAGAATTTAAAATTAGAAGATTTAAGACAAAACATAAATATAAATAATAAGTTAGATGAAGAAAGTGAGAAATGATAGACAGTACATAATGAAAGAAAGGATTTGAATTTTGATAAGATATTTGGAAAAAATATTTCAAATGACTACAAATAAAATAAATTTCAAATATACTCCAACTATTAACTATATAGTTTAAAAAGATAATTTAAAATTTTGAAAGTTATTACCATCCAAAACAAGTATAATAGATTTACTTTTATATATTTGAAATCCATCCTTTTAAATATATTAATCCAAATGTACAAAGAATTTAATATGAAAATAGTTGTAAAAGATTACTTTATGTAACAAAAAGTTCTTATCTCTATAATAATATAGTATAGATAAATGTGTATGTGTGTGCATATATAAAATTGAAAGACATAGTAAATATGAAAAAAAAAAGTATAGAATTACACTATAATATAATAAAAAAGAAGAAAATTTACAAAATATTAAAAAAGTTATAGTAATTTAATAATGTGTAAATGTTTAAAATGATAAAATAAAGAATGATTAGAAGCATTAGAAAATGTAAAAATTTGTGAGAAAACATAAACAAATATTATAAATTAATTGGTATGTTTAATTTATTTATTTTGTCTATTTGTGTATATAATAGTATATAATAATTGAATGACATAATATTTATAATATTTTAAATATATAAAATAATTATGTATGCATATAATAATTGAATTTTAAATGTTACATATATTTTTGAAGAAATATATATATATATATATTCGAAAATTATAAATTTTTATGTGTATGTTTGGATATCCCCTAAAGAAAGTGCCAAATGCCGAATGCCGAGCTGGCACAAAAGAAAGAAAAAATAAAAACTTGCGTACACAACATTTTTTTAATTTATATTAAATCTTTAAATTATTGTTAATTTTATAATATTTATATAAATAATAACTATTTACAGCACCGCCGTGTTTGCAGAAACTTTAAAAAGTAATGGCGACCTGGTATGGCATTGTCAAATGTCAACTGACCAAAAGTTCCCTACACACCGTCTGTTGGGCCTTAAGGACCCAACATTAGCAAATATTGGGCTTTTCAGGGCCCCTTGCCCTTACTTTGGGCTCTTCCTCTTCTCCACTGCCACAGCTACCGTACGCTTCCAAGTCAAGGTTTAAATGATGCTCTGAAAACCCTTTCTTGCCCGTCTCTCTGGATTTGGCGCTACTTCGTCGCCTTGCTTCTAATCAGGTAATCGTTATCCATTGTCGGCAGACCTCTCGTTTTGGTTCTTCTATTTTTGGCTACGTTATCGTCTCTTCATAAAGTATCTTCCATCGATTTTTTCATATATAATTTTGTTTACGACTTGTTCGTTGCGCATTTGAAATTACCATTTTTATACGCTATGGACATCTATGTGTCTGTATCTTTTATCTGCAAGCTTGACTCCTAACCCTCGGCCTAGTGGGACAACTAATTGTGAGAAAGCAACTGTGGCCGAAATTCCACCACCCTCTCCATTGGTTTTCTGATTAGGGTTTCCAGAATTATGGATAAACCTGACGCACTATTGATGAAATATGTTTTGGATCCATTTCCACTCACTGTTTCTTAAATACCTTCAGCATTTACTACCGTCCATATTATAACATATCAAATTCCATTCAGCTTACTTTTTTGGCATTTCCAGATTGCAGCGTATGCATAATGTCATTATTTAATTATGAATAGAGGTAATATTTGAATCTTGAATGTTTGTGCATATTCCGTTGAAAAAAAAATATTTTGAAAGTGTTGTATTGTCTTGGATTTTTTTTTTTAATTGAGGGAGGAGGGGGGAGGGGTGAATGTGTTAAACAAACAGATCCAATGCTTTTATCATAATTTTCCAATATAATAATGCTCCCAGTTTAACATTTAAATTGAAAGAAGTTGACGGTTGCCATTTTGTCTAACCAGCATGTATGGGAGCATGGTCCCGGTTTGTGCAAATCTGATCCAGTTTACCACAATGTGCATTCAGTGTATTTTGTGCTTTCAACTGCTGTAGGGATTGAGCATGCTAGTATTTGTTTGTTCTCTGACATCCAAATGGTACGGAATATGTTATCTTCTGTGAAGCAATTGACATGCCCTAGTGCTGTGGAAATTATTTTAGAATCCTGCTGATATTTCTTTTTATGGGTGTGTTAATTCTTGCATTTCTCATGTTCTGGACGTTTGGGTTGAAGTCAATTGGGTCATTGAATGTTTTGGTTCTGGAAGGCAGTTGGAACTAAATCCTCGTTCTTTTGACGTGCTAAAAATCTAGTATGTCTGGTAATCGGACTTTCGGAGATGAGGATGATGCTTCTGGATCAGGAGAGGAGGCAAACATGATAGATGGGCACAATAAACATCAGTCTATAACTCCACATTCAGGTCGACGAAAGAGAAGTCGGAAGGCAACAGGTGATGCCATAGTTGATGCAATGCTGGAAATTGCTGCGGCTTCAAAAATGAGGGCTGCTGCAATCATGAGAAATGAGGAGCATTTTGCTATAAGCAAATGCATAAGAGTATTGGATGAGATGCAAGGTGTTGATCAAACTCTCTACTTCTATGCTTTGGATTTATTTGAAAACCCCTCGGCAAGAGAAACTTTCGTAGCTCTCAAGGGTGAGAGACGATTAGCATGGCTGCAAGGAAAGTTTAAAACCTCCTCAAGTTCAGCAGCCTGAGAAGTTTGATGTGCTTGTGCGCTGTTTGCAATTAGGTCTTCCATTTTTATCAAAATCTGTGTTGGCTCCACTGAATGTTTTGAAGAACATTGGCCCTGTACTTAGTTTGAACAACTTGTTATAGATGATGTTATGCTTATTATAAACTAATTCTGTTTCTAGCCACTTGCTGTTTTTTCACTGCTTCTGCTTTAAACCTATGAATTGGTATAAATCGACACTTCTTGATAGGGAAGCATGCCAAGTGATATGGCAGGTGGCTATTTTCTAGCACGTTGCATGTACCCAAGTAATACGAGGGCACCCTCAGCACTCAGCGTGCACTCTGAGTAACACAGGACCGTTTCTGTGGGCGAGTTTCTTCAGCTGCAACCTCACATTACGTCGAAGATCCTTAATAGCAAGTGATTGATTGCCCATATTTCTTTGCTTTTATTCGTTGGCATGTCATAATTAATTATATTGTTGTGCATATGTACTGAGTTCAAGGGGCTGGTGAATACTGCCTCGACAATCTGGTTTGCAATTGAAGGATTTGGTATCGTATCTGTTAATGTAGAGGTGTTGAAAGTCGCTTATTGATAACCGCTGTTGATATGGTGTTAGTTGTTCCTGATCTTGATGAGCTGTACAATTCATAGATAGATTATAGCTTGTTGAACGAATACATGGTCTGCTGCATGTCGCACGCACATATCCAGTTGCTACAGGTTTTGTTGTGCTCTGGAATAAGTTACATCTCAACCTCTTCCCACGCTTGCAAATATAGTCCTTTATGTCTGCATCGTGAAACAAATAGCGCTTTACATTAGATTTATTTTCAGCCAAAGTATGCAGAGAATACTCACTAATACTCGTATGCCTCCTACATTCAAAATTATATCATATTTGGCTGACGAAGAGCCATTTGGCGTATTGCTTGAGGTCTGTACTTGTCAAAAGTGATCTTTTATGTAATTATGATACTTCTAAATACTTTTTAAGTTAAATCATTTAATATACAACGCTAAATATATATATACACACATATGCATATATATATATATATGTATGTATGTAACTAATCACTATATATCAAGTATACGAACGTGTGTAGAGTGTATAGCAATTAAATCTGAACGTGCGAATTTACATTGATTTGCATGCAATTCAAAAATATAAACTACATAATTATTCATTTAAAAACAAAAGATTTCGTAAAACTATAATTATAAATACAAAAGCATATATCCACACAATATAAAAAACATGATATGTGTCCGTTTGAATATAAACGCGCGCGCATCAGCAGCATTCACAAACCCCGTCCCGTAAAGTATGTTCAGTCAAAAGGACTAGTTTACATCATTAGCTTCTCTCATACTTCGAAAACCTAATCAGAAACAGGAAACACGCTGCCATTCGCCCCATCACAAGATATCAGAAAGTCACAGTCGAAGGGTTTTAAGATCCGTCTAATTTGGGGATAGAAAATGTGCCCGAGCAAGATGGTATTCTCTTCCAGCAATCCAAGCACCAGTTTGCAACCATGATATGTCGTCCCATTCCAAATTAGGATCCAAAACCTGACCAATTTCAGAGGGCAGCGAGTAAATGTTAATTTGTGTTCTCCACAAACACTTCACCCCATTCATAAACTATACAACCATCCAACTCGAGGATCCAAAAAATCAATGACTTGCTTCATCCTGCACCCCATCAGACGTAGCACGGGAGTACAAAAAACATGTGTGTGTGTGTGTGTGTGTGTGTCTAATAGACAACACACGAGATAGAGCTCCACATCACAACAAAAGAAAAGAGCACCAGCCCGTATCAAAGAATCAGGCAGGTGAAGATTACCTCAACATGCTCAAGAGGCAGGGGAATTCCAATACCCCGCATAATCTTTTGAGGGAGGACCCTCTTGCAGCGAGACCATCGAAATACATCCACCACCGTGCTTTCACCATCAACTGCATTTCTTTCACCATTAGAAACATGAAAATTGCCACCTTGAGTTCTTCCAGTTTCAGCTCCATGCGCATGAGGAGCAGTTGCAGCCTTGATTACTTTCTCTCCATTAAAGCAAAGCTCATACCTAAACATGGTTTGATTAATAACACAAGCGGTGGACATAGATTTTCATTTTCAAGTTCGTTAACTGAATAAGTAATTCGCCAACATAGCCAAACCTAAAACAAAATGATCATATGCTCTGCAAACACAATACCAGAACACGTTAGAATATCTGTGCATCTTAGCACTACCCAAACCCCATGAATTTAAATGATCTCTCACTGTATATACAGGCAAACCACAATGATATATTCTAATATTTTAGCTCCCCGTTTGAAAACACATGCTGGAAGACGTCACTCAAAAACAAATATAAAATCCTGATGTAGTCACTCTGCTGAACTCTGTTAAAGAAGAATCCCATACTCTAATCACCAAAAAAAAGACACTGTAGCCTAATCTTTGTTTAGTCCAACTCTTTTTCAGCTCTCAATATACTGAATAGCAGTTGAGTACTAATTTCTTAAGCTCTGTTCTCTGGATGGTTGTGAAGCATCTTCAATCTTGTCAATGTCCAAAGTAAAAATAATAGTTCGTCAATAAATTAGAAAGAGAAGAAAAAAGAGAGAAAAAAAAAACCCAAACAATCACACCCACACCCCAAGAACTGCAGTCCTAAAGCTTATTTAATCTTACCTCAAACATCACTTCAAGGAGGGTACCATTCAATGTGCAACCATAATCACCACTCGTAGACCTTCAGCCCAAGCCATCTATAGTTATTACTATTGCCTCCTTTCAAATTTTGTTGCCACTAGTTGATCATGCTTGGGCACTTGAGTCACTGTTTGGGGATCTGAGAGTATTTGGGCACTCCACAATACATTAATGTCTTGCTACAAAACCCCATGAATAGGTGGTGGTGGTAGTGTCTGACATAGGGAAAACATTCAAGAAAGCTGCACCTGAGGATAGGTAGCAGGCATTCCCCTTGTCGTTCTTTCTTCATTAATGTTTTATATTTTCTTACTTTTTCACGTTGATGGAGAGTTGCTAAAATGAAAACAAGGGGATTGGATTATGATTGGCAGCCATATTAATCACTTTAGCACCTCTCCATTTTAAAATATATGCTAAAAACATGGAAAAACGGAGAACATGAGCAGAACTTAGCTAGGGATATTTCTCATTGTGTTGAAAAATTGGGTCACCTAACAATATGTATGTCAATAATTGTCATTGAACCACCAGGTGTAGATGCTATCCCCCTGAAATTTTTAACATTGCAGCTTTAGCACCCATTGCTTCCCCACTCTGAATCCTGCTCCTAGCAACCCACTTCCTCCAGTCTTCAACCAAGCCACTAACACTTCCTACATCTGCCACACTGCCCACAGCTTATCATCCAACATCAGAACTCACTAGATCGAGACATAGGGGGAATGCTTGGAGGGAAGTAGACTTAGGGTATGGTTTGGCATGAGGCAAGTGGACAAGAGCACAATGTCAGAACTGCATAAGCCCAGACTAGATCCATACACATGGGTAGAATATCAGCAGATCAGCAAGACAGTTATTTTGGCAAGTGATGGGGTACACATGAGCAAAAAGACATGAACCCCAGAGTTGGGGGTGGGAAGTTTGAAGGTGCGTAACAGATACGAGGTTCACTGAACAAGTGAAGGGTGGATGGGGGTGTGGCTGCCTAGTTAGGTGGATTTGGGTTGAATTACTAAAAACTGGGGAAGGGGTGAGATGCAGCATTGGAGGTAAAGAAAAGACAATTATTTAAAATACTTTCATAATTGAAAAGAGCACAACTAGGAGATTGCAAAGGTAAATTTCATATAAAAAAAGAGTTTCTATAAGTGAAACACATGGTTAACTTTCCAGATTTTGACAGTTCAATTTGAATATTAAAGAAGCCTTACAATTGTTAAAATTAAATAAGTCCATCGTACAGTGACAAGCATTAATGTAAATAACATGTTCTTAAGTTCAAATAATTTTACTTCTATTGTGTGCCCATGTTTATTGTCGAGCATATTCCAAGAGTCAATTTCTTGTTTCACAATCAGTTTCGGTATTTCAGAATAGGAAGGCAGCAAGTGCATTTAGCTCTGTTTTTTGAAGCAGAAAGGCCACTCACGCCACCATAATAAAGAAACATCACCAAACCAGTAGATGGAAAATTTCCCAGAATTCATAATATTTGAAACAAAAAGGCCACTCATTCTAGTTCATTACCTGTGGGAATGGGTCTCAACATACAGCACTTCTCCCTTCTTTAATCGTGCAGATGTAAAGAGGGACTTTTTTAGACCTTTGTCAGCAACAGCACTTATGCTGTATTTAAGCCTAAAATAAACCAGAAAACAAGAATAATGGGAAAAATATCGAATGAGAGATGACAATGTAACAGAATACAAGGAAAATGTTCGTTACTAATATAAAACACAGCATACAGAAATAAAATAGAAGCACAAACTCCCAAACCATTACAGATTTCTTTAAGTTTTCTGAAGGTGAATAGTTTGTGAAATGCATCACAGTAAAAACAGCCTAGTATTGAGATCTATAACACATTTTTGCCAGGTCTCAATTAACATTATTAGCAACTAATCAACCTTTAGGCTCACTGGCTTCCAAGGAATATAGAGCAGAAAAAAGGTCGAGGGGCAATAAAATTTCAGAGTTAAGAAGCTGCAACCAATTCTAGAATAATATAAAAAACATGCTATGATGGAAACAATTGTGAATTCTTAGTAACAGAATAGTTTTTGACTTTGCCTCCATAGCAAGGGAGACGCAAAGTCAGTAAAACCAAACTGGGTGAATATTAAGTGTGTGTACACACACACACACACACACACATATATTGTTAACAAATAATTTCAGACACAGCATCAGCATTTTTTTAACCAATATCAAGGTACTGAATAATATTTTTAGTTAATGTTTACTCCTCAATAAAACCAAAATCACAAAATATAAAAATTGGAAATTCAAAAGGATAGTAAACCAAAAACAGAACTAAACTATACACAGAAAAAGCATAATCTGCCTCACTTTTGAAAGAATTTCCAGTTCTATAAATGAGATCCAGATCTGTCCCATATTAAGGTTCCATTGTGTTGATTGATGAAGTAAATCTCATCTTTAAACAGAGATATCTAAACGAAAGATTATTCAATATGAGATCCTCGTGGCCTTGATCATTGCTTAATAAACAATTATTCAAGAAACCAGTAGCACCAAATCATTCAAATGCCATAAAGGTTCCAAAATTTGTTCAGTCACAGAATCTACTCACTCTAGAACTTTTCTATGAACTCATAATTTGCTTGTTTAGTCCTTATCCAGATTTTTTCATTGAACCAGTGGGGAACTTTAGTTAACAGCTTCCCAAATCTAAACCTGCAGCGGGCACACTGTACACAAAGGAATTTTCAAGTACATTTAAACAAGTATTACAATAAACTAATAATATTTCATCCTGTAGAAAGTGAAATTTATTTTTTGATGAAGAAACAAACGACTCGGCCTTTGAATTTATAGCCAGAGGTGTGTACAGGTACCATATTTGTCATGATTTTCCTACCAAAAATAAAGATACAAATCTACCTATACAAAGTACACAAAACTAAATCAAGACCAAGTATCCTAATAGATACAAAGAATATTCTAACAAAGACAAAGAGCATATTTTAACTCTCACATAAGTGAAAAAATCTTAAGAGGAAGATAAGGAGGAGAATAGAGATTTGTTACCGATGATGTAGGCATCAGAATCCAACGTCCACAACTTACCATGTGAAACATTAAAGGCTCCTACAGAGGTTGAAACAACAGGGCTAGAAGTAGGGGTAGAAGTGGTGGTAGCAGCCTATAGTAGGCGCTCATTCTTCTTAGCTTAAGGAAACCTTATCAGTTATTGGGATAGAAGTCTCACTTCATTCAAAGATAGCATTCACCCATTTGGGTTGTCCAAACTTACCCCAACACACTTTTCTAAAGGACAATTGATACGCCCACAATGAGTACGTGGATGCGAACTTCGAGGAGTATTGGACCCACAACCTTAGCCACCTCCAAGACCTCAAGGTGTATCTCAACCTCAAGTTGCTAGTGCAGAGTGTCAGGAGGAACAATAGTCCCAAAGAAGATCCACTGGTAATAACACAAAGCACTCTAGACAAGACATTAGACAATGTGGGTACATTTTCACTAGCCACTATGTGATCTCAAACTAGTCGGAGAGATAAATCAAGGCCGAATAAAAACTTTTCCAGAAGAAATTTTTCCTATTAACTCTTCCATGACTGGATGTTACAAGTCAATAGGTGATTCAGTAAGATTTCATCAGTTGTTCATTTTAAGGAGGCAAAACAGTCGGTAGCAGATTGCCTATCCTGCTTTAGAGAGAACAATCTTGCATAAAGCCCAAAAACTCTAGGCATAATTTTCTCTTGAGAGTACATGTCGCGTTGCAGAGCATAGGAACACAATACCCACATAGATTCCTCAACACCGTTGAGTAGTCACGTCATGATAGAATAATCTGCTTGTTGCCACAATGAATATTTATCATCCTTTGAGTCAACTGGTCCAGATAATATATGCTCCAATTTATTTTGTGATTTGAGAAAGAGTTTGAAGGCATATGACCATATTACATAATTTTTTCCATTCAGCTTGATTTTTGTTCCAATAACACTCTTATTTTCCAAGGTAGCCAATAAAAAAACAATTCTTCTCCTCTCCTTTTTTCTTTTTTTCTTTTTTTTTCTTTTTTCTTTTTTTTCTTTTTAACTGGCTGAATTCGCCCAACAAAATCAACTCATACATGGACTTGCCTAGCCCAACGTTTCATCATGAAAGCTTAAAAGGGGAGGATGATGTTGAAAATATGCGAGAAAATAACTGACTAGAAATGGAAATTGATGCTCAAAAAGTAGGGTTATTATTAGACCAAGCTACTCGACTCGACTCAATTAAAGCTCGAGTCGAGCTTTGAGTAGCTCAGCTTGTTGAAGCTCAAGTCTACACTTCCAAGTTTGAAAGCTCGTCGAGCTATTCGATTCAACAAGGCATAAATCACACCCCGATCCCCCATCAGATTTCCCTAACCACCCCCGCTCTTGCTGGCTGAGCTTGACTCGAGCTCGAGTTTTGTATAAGTACTTCGAGCTCGAGCTCGAGTTCTAAAAAACCTCAATCAAGTCAAACCCGAGTAGTCGATTCAATTACAGAAGGTAAAACAGCCAATGAGCGTACCTCGAAAGAAGTACTCGAAATAGTAGATGGAGTATGGTAACAACCAAGCGTAATAGAAGTTGAAGGAACTAGGTTATAAGCGAGATTTGGGTATTCTTTTTCTTCTTCCTTTCTAGTTTTAAAAGTTATATTTTTGTTGACAAAAGAAAAAAAAATTATTTTCCCCCTCAAAGAGAAGTGTAGTGCATTCACTAGTAAAAGTAACTAAAACAATTAAGAATCTAACCTGAGTAACTACCATATTGCAAAAAAGAGAGGGAATGTCGACTTAGGGCAAAATAGTTAAGAAGCTCCATAAAAATGTGAGGCAGCATGCATGAGACCATTCAATTAGAAGAATTGCGCCAAGCACCTTTTATAAAATGCGTCGGTGAAGCAAAGGACCGACATTGCTAAGGTTAGCGTTAATTGAAGCTACCAACAATACAAACGATGCAACTAAAGATTCCAACGGTGCCATGGTTTGGGTCACAATCAGTGAAAGCAGCAATGTTAGGGTTGTTGGGTTAGGGTTCCTCTACTCCATCTCTTATTTCCCTTTTTTAATCAAAGAATAGAATCGTGCTCTAATAGCATGTAGAAAGTGAAATTCTTTTCTAATGAAGAAACAAACGACTTAACCTCTGAATTTATGGCTAGAGGTGTGTACAAGTACCAAATTTATGATGATTCTCCTACCAAGAATAAAGATACAAATCTACCTATACAAGCATACAAAACAAAATTATGACCAAATATCGTAATAGATACAAAGAATATTCTAACAATACAAAGAATATTCTAACAATACAAAGAATATATTCTAAAACATCCTATTTTCACCAATTAGATATTCACTTATTTGCAACCAAGTTGATTATTAATATGCCAACCATGAGAGTGATACTCTCATAAGGATTTCAACGCGGTTGATGATTTAATTATTTGTAGGTGAAGATGAAAGATAACATCCAACCAATAACGTGAGGATGAGCATTTTTGTGAAGAAAAGTTAACAACTAACTGTAGAATCTTACAAAATAGAACCAAATTTGTACAGTAATTTTCTTTGCAAAGTAAAGATGAAATTGTGATCAATACATCTTAATAGGAAAATCTAAAAAATTAGTCAAATCAATACCAATATAAGATGGTTCTATTGTGTATTCTTTGTTCTCACCATAAAACAAGATTGCGCTATGAACTTAGTGAAAAAACAGAACTGAGTGATTGAATGAACATACAAATATTCAGGTAAAAAATGCATACAATTGCAGCCCTAGAACAAGCTAGTATATATAAATGCAGTCAAAGAACTGAACAGCACATCTATACTACCAGAAAATTATATAAAAAAAAACAAGTGAGATAAAATTAAGGAGTAACTCTGCTAAAAGTTAGGTGAATGCATACCAAGGCTCCATACAGAGGTTGAACTGAATTGTTACTTCACGCACAAACCTTTGTTGGCGTAATGCATTCTGGAGAATTGGGGAGGGATGGGGGCTCGTTAGATGAAACTCATCTACTCAATGACAATAAGATAAGGAAGTGAAACAGCCAAATAAGTACCACAAGATTTATACCAAAGCTGCAGCCCTAGTAGTCATTGTGCGCTCCACAGCCACAGGAGCTAAAGTTGGCTCCATAGTTGATGAATGTGCAAGACAAGGTTCAAGGTCAATACTTCCACCTCCTTTCTGGAACGGGCACAGATATCAATAAATGTCATGTAGAATTGACCGTCAATAGTACTCTCATTTTCAGAGAACTAACAAAAACTAGAAGGTATCAAAGGAGAGAATTAATATATTGCCCAAGTCCAACCATAGGTCACAGAGCATAAAACACACATAAAGTATCCTCCAAAAAAATAAAATAAAGCAAGCAAACACAAGCTTGCCTTTAAATGAAATTTTCTAGAAATGCAATCACAAGAGATGCAAAGAAAGACAGCAAAGTGTCTCTGTGTGGTGGGGGAGGTAAGGGTGTTGAAGGGACCTTGAAGTGTCACTTGAAATACATGGTTAACCAACCTTCACAATGCAACAACACTCAACACGATAACTGCAACCAATTGCAGCTCCCCATGCACGTGAGCGGACATTATTCCTCAGTGTAGAAATGTAACCTTCAGATTATAAATGGAGTCAATAAACACAAGTGGGGAATCCATATGCATGGAAAAAGAATAAATACCAATTTACAAATTATTGTATGACACATGATAATTTACATAGTGGGACAAGATTCCTACATACATATTTTCAGCAACACTGGCGGATACTGTAATATAGAAAACAACAGAGAAAAGA
Source organism: Avicennia marina (assembly GCA_019155195.1). NCBI lineage: Eukaryota > Viridiplantae > Streptophyta > Magnoliopsida > Lamiales > Acanthaceae > Avicennia > Avicennia marina. Next base: position 131,427 of record CM032765.1, read on the forward strand.
AAATTGAGAGAGGAACAAAGACAGAATGCTCCTTTCCACATTCACTGATCATTCACAACTGCAGCCTAACATAGACGAAGTGAAGCAACTTACTCCAATATATAAGCTTGTTAACTAAATCAGTGAACAGCAGGGCTTTTACTAAAACAAGACATCATCAAATTAACACAGAACAAGCAGGTGGTTTAGAATCCAATCTGAGGTGATACAAAAATGCCAAAGATGGGCCAAAATATATTGGGGTAAACTCAAATTAAAACCATGGACAGGCTTTATCAATCTGGAAAAATCAAGTGGTCACAGTATCCCACAAGAAAAATCATGCTTAATTGCCTTATAAGCAGAGAAGCAGTAAATAAAAAACTTCAGAGAATGTTTTGGGATTGCATTTTCCAAATCCAAAAACAGAATGTTACTTGGCCAACTCCCAACCAATCACTATCAATCATATGTAATTTATACCATCCCATTGTTACGTGTAACCACCAATCACACACGCCTGTATATGTGTATATATTCATCACAAACACACATGCACATGTATATTCAATTTTTTTAAGTATTGACATGACACACTTAATATATAACTAGTAATTAGAGGCACATTCGATGCATGCATATAATTATATTAACAAATAAATAACATTATTTAAACATAAATTTTATATTATTTATAGAATAAGAGAAAAAAATAAAAAGAGAGATAAATAGAACAAATTAGAAATGAGAAAAGATATAGAAAATACAATAATTAAAACTAGAGAAGAGAATGAAATAAAGAGAAGAAAGTAAAAATGAAAATATGTAAAGAAGCAAGGGCTTATACTAATTTAACACTATGCAACCAAAAAGAGGCCAATATCCTTAAAGTATAGTATATATAATATAAATCCATCCCAAGTAACATAAAAACATTTTTCAGACATACATCATTAAAAAAAACTAACACACTCTATGTGGATGCACTATTAATGATTGGATCCAAAGGTAGAAAATATGGTGCAATGCTTTTCTTTTGTTTTGGTCAAGCCATGCACACAATACACCAACCTTCTGGGAGCTTTTAATTATATTTATTTTTAAATTAATCCAGGGGAGGGAATAAGAAAAAAAGATTACAATTTCATTTATCAGAGATAATTATATAATGTTGTGATTAGCAGAAATCTGTTAAAATCACAGAGTACTTCTCCAAACACTGGATTTTTTTTGACATACAATCTTGTGGAGGCAACACTCTGATGGTAGCCCGTAACTCTAGAGTAGAAGATGGAGGAGGAGAAGCAGTTGGGCGACAATAGCCTGTATGCATAAGAACTAGAAAAACACACTTCATGTCAGCCAATGTGCATCAAGTTTTCTTCCAGATTACGAGTCAAACAAAGCTATAATACACTGAATTATATATAGACTATATAGATACCAGCCACCAGATCAGAGTCAACAGTGTATACATCTGTCCCCCAGAGTTGCCCGCCTCTTACCTGCACAGGGACCATTTATAGAACTCAAATTATGGTACTGGGCAAAATAACAAACAGCATATTCAAAAGGAAAATCCAGAGAGCAAACAAGCAAGAGTGAGGGAGTGGGTTGTTGGAAACTTAATATAAAAAATGTCTACACACACAGCACAAGATCTACTTAACAAAACAGAGAAATATCGAGTTAAACAGTATGCGTCATAAACAATCATCAGGCAGAGTTAAATAATAAATTTTTTCACCACCATTTTAGTTAAACATCCAGTCTACTTCATAATATTGTTGACAAGAATTTTGAACATAAATATTCCGAGCAGAAAGCTAAGGGCCTAATCCATTGCCCTAGCACACAAGTCAGTCTATCAATCCTCAGTTGATTTAGAACAAGCTTTATTTCTTAAAACTGGATGAAGCAATTCCCCAGAAAGGACTGGAACTTACCTTACACGACATAAAACTAAGGGGTAAACCAGAAACAGCATGAAAAGGATGCAGTAACTCCAAAAAGGCATGTGATTGAGAAGGCTTAACCGAATTACAACCCAGCTCATTGGATTCCATGATCCAGAATAGCTACTCAGATAGGGTGCAATATTTAAGTGGACTACAAGAATAGATGAAATAATGAGACCATAATTAGACGTGATGCTGTTCTTTCTAATTTTCAGGGTTCAACTTGGATATTCTGTAAACAACTATGAATTTCTTTTACCAGTCAGTATTAGCCCAGATAACACAACATTAATGTCATTACAGACCGTTATAGAGGCATGTCATAAGGGACCAGGGATCAGACAAGTAATGCAATCCTAGGATTGGAAAAGATAAACTATCAGGAACACTTAGAAGTTAATATCACCAAAAAATTTACAAGAAACCCTCACAAAAGAAGTCAAATCAAACTATCATCCTCACAACAACAAAACACAAGATGTAAAACTCACACAGTTCGTAACCTTTCAAGAGAATATAGGATTTAGCCTTTAGAAATTTGTCCATGGGTATAGGCCAAATCACGTAATTCTTGCATTTCATTACCTCTTTTCACCTTTTACCATTCATTAAAATTTCAACACCTTCTTAAGAGGCAACTTTATGATCCTTGCCTCCCCCTCCCTAAAGGCCATAGGCATCAAACAATGTACCACAATGAAGTTTCATTAGACCAAGCTTTACTGCTGAATCATAATTAAGCAATTCACTTATGACTTTTATGATGGATTTGAGCATACCTATGAACACAAATTAAGGCATGTAAATCACCAAATTCAAGAGCAGAAACTAGCCAATCATATGACTTCTTTGAAAATTAAAATAGACTATAATAAAGCTCAAACAGAGAGTAGTCATAGAAAAAACTTGTAACTGATACAGGGACAACAAAATGAACTTATGCATAATCATCTTACTTGGCGATTAGCAGCAGTAACATGTTCAGCTGGTATGTGGATTTCCAAAGTAGGGCCATCTTGAGAGCCTTCACGTGCTTTATCAGCTTGCAATAATTCATATTCCTTCCACAGCTTTAAGAGTTCTTGCATTGATTCACCAATTTTATAAACAACATGTGACACATAAGCCTTACCTGAAAATCAACACCATTAATTCAGGAACAATCTTATAATACAACGAAAATTTTGAATCAAAAGGGAAAAGACCATAATGACTAGAAATGATGAAAGAGAGCATGAATTGAAACAGAGACTAGTCAAAGAGTTTGAGATAAAGAAACGACAGGGAAATTTCGGTGCAAGCCAATCTCTTCCCTGATGAATCCAAGCCATAAGTTGGGAGAAGCTAAAGAACCAATGAGTGCTAAAATAATGTATCAAAAGTTGGTTGGTAAAATCACATTCCTTTCCCACACTCGATAATACATAGCATACTTAGCAAGTCAAATTGGTCTATTTGTGCATGGCTCAAAAGATCATCTGCAACTGCTTACCAGGTGCTCAGCAAAATCAGAATTCAAGGATTGTGACAAATTTAGATAAAGATTATCCTTGATAATTTTAGAGCCAAATAGGACAATCTTATGAAGATTTCTTATGACAACAAATCAGTTATCAGTATTGCCCATAACCATGTACAACACAACAGGGAAAAGCTTATTGAAATTGATTGACACATCATTAAAATAAATCAGAGGCAGAGTGAGTGTGTATGTTCTATGTTCCATCAGAATGTCAACTAGCCGAGGGGGCTAAACAATTCAAGTTTCCATGATTTTGTATCCAAGCAGAAAATGGAAATATCTATCCCTAAACTCCAGGGGGAGTTTTAAGTCATAGCTGAGAGTAATGACTTTGACATCCCTTAAAAAGAGGAATTTAGTTAGAGGATTTTTCATAAATAGTCTTGTGAATAATTTGGTTTCCTATTTTATTTTTTCTGTTGTAATCTGCTTTATAATCCTGTATATTGTCAATTCACGGAGAATCAAAAATTAGAATTCTTTTCCCTTCTCGTAGCCTATTTCAATCAGAAGAACAATGTTCAGTGTCATGCAAATCAGGGCAATCATAGAAGATTAAGGAAAGAACTTTCCAGTCCATGAGTACTAATCAAGAATTTCTGCTAACACAGCATTTCAAACGCATACCTTGCGACCTGCATAAAGTGGGGAGGAAAAAAGTTAGGCAAATCTTTCCAACCAAAATCAAGGAAAAATATCTAGTACACAGCAGCATTCAACTTCACTTATGGCAGGGATAGAAGAGAAGTAGTTCTTGCTCAATTAAGGAAAGAAAGTAGGCAGTAAACACTTTCCCGTTATGAGCTATGAATATCTTATTCTATCATTTCCCTTATTCATTTAATTTATTTATTTTCAAACTTAAATTCCATTCCATAAGCATATTTGTGATTACCAGCCCGAATTGTAAGAATTATTATGTTTCATTACTAGACAAAAGGCTCAATTTATAGTACAAGACTATTACAATCATATCTAAAATAGAAATTAACTTGCCATAGATCTAATACTATAACTTAGGAAACCATATATTCTAATACTTATATTAGATAACTAAATATTTAACATATCACACCAAATATTGTTAAATATTCTCTAACAATATGCAACTTACAAAAATGTTATAGTTGTACATATAAACACAGCTTCATTTTAACTGTGATTTCCATGCGTAAATTGTTTCTACCACTCAAAATATGTTGCCAATAATATCCATCAAATCCAAAAGGTAACTAACATAACAAATGTCTTCTATAAGAAAAATGCATCTTTGAATACACACATGGAAGAAAGATATCGTGCTTGGGTTATATTTTCAAGGGCATTATGTCTGAAACCCAAGGAAAAATATTCAACTAATGAAAAGGCAGAAATTACCAAGTACTCTCAAGATATCTTTCAAATTATTTATTAGTGATTTACCTTAAATCTCATTACAAAAACCTGAACTTTATATTTGTATTTATCTTAAATCTCATTATAAAACTTTTGTCTAGACATTTGAAAGAATGAAGCTAAATGGCCTCAAGATTGATCCCATAAAAAAGAAAAGCATGTTATTTTCCCAACAAAACATCTGGTTCTGATGCTGATTGCTTTGAAACAGGTGAAGCAGATTAGTAGCACTGTTCTAGATGTCATTTTTGTTATATATCCAAGCAGGTAAGAGGATTTCAATGTGTCATGGACATGTATTACATTACAAAAACAAACGTAAATCACTAGTTAAGAGACTTACAGCATGGTTGGTAGGCAAAAATGGATTGGGAATGAAATGAGCATTCTCATGCTCATCCCTATCTCTACAATCAGCATAGTTAGTGATAAGGAATTATCATTCCTTTGGGAATCACCATTCCCAAAAAAAAAAAAAGAAATGTCCACTAGACTGAACCACCCCCCCCCCCCCCAAAATGTCATTACCTAATCTTAATGCACTAGGAATTAAGTATTCACATACTATTAAAACAATCTTATTAATTTTTCAATTTACAAAATATATATCAAAAAATATTATATATCATTATCAAACACATTAAACATTGAAAAGAATACATTTACAAATATGAATACATATAAATTAAACAAATACAAATAGAATTAAAACATATCACATATAAAACTAAAAAGTATAGATCTCATTTTATATACAATATTGTTAAATATGTAAAATATCTTTTCATAAATTTGCACCCACACACACACATACCTAAACAACAATATATAATGTAACATTATACGATATCATCATTAACATTTAGTAATATCAATTATACATGTCACCCAAGTATATGATATGAATATAAATATATGATTTTTGTATATAATATAAATATTATTATATGATATTGTTGTTGATATTATTTGTTTATTAGATATCTAAATATATAAAAATATATAAACAAAAAAACTGTAGTTATTCGTGCCTAGCCATTCTTACACTATAGCAGTTGCCATAGGCACCCTTTAGTGCTGACGCAAGGTGCATGCCATTGACGCCTTTGCCATTCTTTCTATTTTGAAGTATTTCCTTCTTTCTGTTTTTAGAAAGAAAAAGAAAAGGGCAAAATCTTTTATGGCAAATCTCTTTCTTTTTTCAATTCTTAGTTGGTATACATGGTCTAAGAAAGAACAAAGCCATGTGCCAAAAGACCATTGAAAAGGGCTGTTTTCTCCTTTTCTCTTTAAGAAAATGTTGAGACAAAAAAGTCCAAAGTGCCACCTTCAATATGGCATGCGCCACTTTGTGCCATTAACAACTATGTGCCTAAGTGCCAATATTGTTCAAATGCATGAGCTTTGTTTGGATGCAAATTTTGTGAGTATAAAATTTGGTATGGAAATTCAAGAATAGTGTAAAAGTATAGGAGAGAAAGAGAAAAAGTGTTATTTTGATGGATAGTATGTTTGGAAAGAAAAACATTGAAGGATGCAAATTTGCATCCAAACATATTTTGTTATGTTTTGTGAAATTTCTACATTTTCAATTTTCTAAAAGATTTTTTGCAAACAACTTTTTTTATTTGTACACTTTTATTTTTTTATAAACTAATTTGGTATTTGTCTTCTTGCAAAATTAAATGTTCAAAATTATTTGTATCTGTTATCTATTGTGTACAATCTGATTTTGCTTTATTTTTATGAAAATACCAATGGTATAAATATATTTTATTCATTTATGTAATTATAGTGTAAATATGATTTATTTATATATATTTTTGTGCCACACTTCAATAGGGCACATAGTGCAGCCATGATGCACTATTAAAAACTATGAATATATCAATAATCAAATTATAAAAAAAAAAAAACGAATTATGATTTTTTCATAAAGAGATGTAATTTTGAAGAATAGATTTAATATTTTCAGGCATATAACTTAATTGAGTGGTTAAGTATTTGATTAACGCGGAACTATCCTTTGTTTAGCATGTAGAATATATATATATATATATATATATTATTTTTTGAAAAATACAAGCAATATAATACAGTTTTATTCATTATGTGATTTAGCATTGTGCTTTGAAAAGCACGCAGCACCATGTGTCATGCAACATGGCTTCAAAGAACCATAATGCCATGATGTGTTATATGTCATTCACTGTGAATAAAATATAATAATTGATTAATACTTTAAAATAACATTCTTTTAGTTAAAAATGTTTATTTTTTATTCATTTTATTTATTTTTAATTACCAATCGTAAATATAAAATGGAATAAAAAATAAAAATTCCATTCTTTTTCTCATTCCTCATATATACGAAGCCTGGAATGTCTTAAGCATCTAATTCCTTTACTATTTATATTCCATTCCTAAATTCACTGAAATCCTATCTTATTTAATTTATGCATAACATCCATGTCGTTAATAAGTTAAACTACCTAATCCAAGAATTATTTTTTCAATGACAAAAAGCCACACAAGTCTGCTAATATCCATAGTAAAAAGGTAAGAATTTATCATCCAACAGCACAACAAAGGCATGCCGGAAAGAAGTGATTGTTATTGAGGCATAGATGCAGCATTCAGCCTGTTAAACATTGAAGAAGGATCAAATCATGGATGGAGAGAGAGACAATAAAGTACAAGGCAAGAATTATGTAGTTTGGCCATTTAAGTGTACATCTACGAACAAATGCCCAAATGGCTCTGCTTTCTCTTAAGTGTTCGTACATATTCATTACAATTACCACCTATTTATAAGAGAGATATAAAATGTAATAGAATTATATCATACTGAATATTCTTGACCTTAGAGGTATAATATAATTTCATCTAATCAAATCAAGCATAATTAAATGCATTACTAACATATATGATTTCCTTTCCAACACAGCCTAATGGTCACCATGGATACATTAAAATTTCAAGAAGAGCATGAAAACCTTAACTCTTTTTCTTCCCAGATTTGGGGGTGGAACAAGTGAAAAGGAAAAACCCTAAGCCCGAGACCTTGACTCTTTTACTTACGAGATTTAGCAGTGGAACAAGTGAAAAGGAAAAACCCTCGACCTTACTCTTTTTCTTTCGAGATTCAGAGGTAGAGCAAGTGAAAAGGGAAAAATCAGGCACAATATTATAAGAAGATTAGTGAAGTAAACAGTTAACATCAATACATCATCATGCTGTAATATCAATTCAAAGTGAGTTGATGTCTTCTATTCCATGAACAATTAATACACAATTAATAAACTTGTACGAAGATAAGTGAAACGCATACAAAGTCATTTTTAACATGTGTTTGGTAACCCTAGCACCCAATGAGTTTCTTGCAAGAAAATAATATAGGGCAAATTAATAACAACCATCATATTTTACTGGAAGTTTGGGGCTACATTTAGATCCAAATTATGAGCCTTTCAAATCAATTTTTCCAAATATATCATACATTAAAATATCACTTTTTATCTTTTTCTCTCTCCTATTTTTACACTATTTCTAAATTTCCATGTCAAATTTTCTACCCCTTCATAATTTGGATCCAAACATCGCCTAGATGCTATGAGTAAATAAAATAACACGGAAATAAAATGCAAAAGCATAACAAAAGTAAAATGGATAAACTTGACCAGGCACAAAAACTTTCACCTCTACATACCAAATGGAGAGAATCAACATGACAGTTAAAATAATTATAAAAAATCGAAAATCTTACACTTCATCATTATTGGCAAACTGCCTAAAACGTGGATCTCGGCTTCCAATCTGAGGACTGCCCCTTGGCCGCAACATCCTCTCTCTCTGCTGAACCCCACAGTTGAAAGTTTCTCTTTCCCATTCTGTACCTCCTTCGGCATGCAAGCCCCCCTCATCTGATCCTTTTTCATGATACCTACTGCGTTTCTCGGGTCTCGCTTGTTCTACATCAGCATCCCTTTCCTTCTTCCTGTCTCTTGCTTCCTTGTCAACACTTTTCCATATATCATGGCCTTTCTTCTTCGGTTCTAGAGTTGAACTTTCCTGTTCAACAGATTTTCCAGGAATGTCTACCAGTTCTATTTCATTGTGGGAAGCCTCTTCGCCGTAACTGTACGATTCAATCTTGACGTGATATTTTTTCTTCTCATCAAGTTTTTCCTTCTCTTCCAGAGGCTCTTTTTTTCCATCCCCCCACTTCTCAGAATCTCTTTCTTCCCCCACTACTTTGTTTTCACTGTTGCTGTTTACTGGTTCCAGCTTGCTTCGGCGATCAGTTCTTTCTTTATCCCCTTCCCCCCAATCCCAGTGCTTTACTTCTTTCCTCTTCCTATCTTTGTCTTTGAATTCATCCTCGCCTTTCATATCAACCCTGTTCTCCCCAACTGCTTCATAAGCTTCAGCAAAGTCCCTGCTGTCAACATGTAAACATTCCTTCGCAACGTCAGCTTGGCCATGCAAACCAGTATGAGATGTATGCCGGGTTTCTAAGTTTTCTCCGGGGATATCGGAGTATTGTTTCACCCGGTGTTGTCCTTTTGCATCTTCCCAATTCAAATTGCTGTTAGATCCATGATAACCATCCTTATTCAGATTCTCGTTGCCCTTGATTTCAGAATAGGTATCCCGGTCAAGTTTTGAATCTCTACAATCATCAGCTCTTCTATCATATTTCTCGCATTTAGCTGTCTGTAGCAACTCCCTAGATTCAGACTTCTTATTGCTGTTCTCAACGCTAATCTCCTTGATACTGTCTTTGAAATCCTTGAACTCCATCCTGCTTTCTGAACCAACACGATCAGAGTGTGAGTCATTTGGTGTTGACACTCTGAACAACATATTAGGAAGCAACTGGGATCTCCTGTCCGCATCTCGTGACTCGTTTCGTGGCACAATCTTTGGCATCCGACCTTCCTGGCCCATATCATAGGGAGCATGGTAGTCATGCCTCGTCGCTGCCACGACCTTCCCATCAACACCAGAATGTGTTTCCTGATCATCATGCGGGTACTTAGAAACAGATGGGTGACTGTAATTGCCACCGCCATTGCCACCATCCTCGTGCAGCCTTTTTTTAGGAGTAATACTCATGTTTCTCCCAAATTAATCGCCTAAAACTGAAAAGAAATGTTAGGGCAATCAAGATTGAAACCCACTAAAAGCTAAAAGAAACGGGTAGAGAATAAAGCTAATAAACCCCACTGCGACAAATCTTTACAGAATATTAGAATATTTTCACCATGCCTGGTAAAAATCCGGGTTGGAACCCGCAGAAAGAGGGGCAATCAACTTACTCTGAAGCTGTTGTGACGTGATTTCGCAGCAATCGGTTTGAAAGAGGATTCAGTGGTTTCTTGGATGCTTAATGGTTTCTTAAAGGACGATACCAAGCCCTTCCCCTGTGGGGCGACACGGGAAAAGAAAAAATCCCAGAGCCTGGAAGGAGAATTGGAGAATTGAGGTCGATGAGCTTAGTTAGCACTTAGCAGGTTATTTATATGTTTTTTAATTTTAAATATTTATATTTAATTATTATATTTTTAAATTTTCTCTTTTTCACTATTTTATTTCTATACATTTTTCAATAAAATTATACTCACTAGCTCGTATCCAAATATTAAGTAAAAGAACGGCTACAAACATGGGCATTGTTAAGTAAGATAAGATCCGAAAATCCATTAAAAGGGATTGGGTTAGCTAGGGTGTTCACAATTTGGATAACATATTGGATTGAGATTTTGGTTCGATTCAAAATGAAAAGTTTTAAAATTTTTATTTTTATTTTAATTTTGACATTTAGATTAGGTAGTTAATTGCAAATCAAATATCAAATTTTATTTTTATTTTTAAATATTTAGCATATTTGTATTTATTTTTCTCTAAATTTCTTATGTATTTATAATTATATTATAATTTCTATAATTTTTATGTTATTATATGATATATGTTAAACAAAAATGTTTTATTATGACAAATATATTTTGTTATCCTTGAAAAATCTAAATTAAAACAATGAAATATTTAAATGAAAATATATAATATTTATTTATAAGTTATATAATTATAATTTATAATCTTAAATATATATTTATTTGATTTATTATTTTTTAAATTTTTTATATCGAACTATACAACTAGACATACAAAAAAAATTTAGTAAATTATCGAATCAAATTAAAATTTTTAATTTTAAATTCGATATGCAAATTTAGTATATCAAATTTTCAATATACAAAAAATTCGATTTGATTTTACCAAATGTACACTTGCAGGTTCGTGAATATATGTACAAACTTGAACTAGTGCTGTGTGTATAATATCAACATGGGTGTGTGTGCGTATGCGTGTGTGTAATTTAATTAATTATAATTAAAAGATATAATTACTATATTTTTTATGGTAATCTAATGTTATTAAAACATGCATAAAATGAAAAATATAAAAATAAAATAAAATCAAATATTATTTAAGAAAAACATAAGATAAAGGGATAATGGGTACGGAAGTGAGAGGATCAATAAATAATGTTCTATATATACCACACGGTAAGAGATAAAAAAATAAATAAACTTACAAAGATAGAATAAATTTAAATTGAAAAATAACATTCAAAGAGAAAATACAATACATTAAAATTAATGATGATTGTGCATACTTTAAAACTAATGATGATTGTGCATATGAAAGAATTGATATTATTTTCTAAGTAATAATTTTATATCATTGATAAATTTTATAGAATGATAAAATGGTATAGGGTTAGTGGGATATTTCTATCCTAACGCACGAATCGTGTGTGGCAAAAAAAAGTGAAAAACGATAAATGATATTTCATAATATCTGTAAATAAAAAGATAGAATTAAACTTAAAGACAATAAAGTAATATTAAGATAGAATATTGAAAAAAATACAATACACTGAAATTGATATACACATAAGGATAGAGCATATGAACAAAACGTTAATATTTTCAAGTATAAATTTGAAATCACTGAAAAATTTAATAAAATGACAAAAAAATGAAAAATAAATGAAATTAAAATAGATGGATTAGATTGAAAATAAAAATATATAAAAATTAAAAGAAATTTAATAATTATACATTATATGATTGAATTCCCTCGTATTCTTCGTACATAGAATACACGCTAGTGATAAAAGGCATTGCATGCACGGTTATATAAAAGGATAAATATTATTTCTTCAAGATTAAATTTTGTATTGTTCATAAAATAAGATAAAAATAAAGTTGGGAAAAAATGAAAAAACAAAATCAATAGAGGAAATTGAAAAAAATAAAATAATTAAACTTGATGGACAATCAATGCGTGCACATGTACAAAGTACCAATATTTTCCGTGTATAAATTTTTTATCGTCTATGATATGTAGAAAATAGAGAAAAGAAAAAGGAAGCAGGAAAAAAATGCAATCAATTAGAATTAATGGAAGGAAGCGGAATAAATAAAAATCAAGCGGAATAAACTATATATACACGAACATGACATGCTTATAAAATATTTATAAACTGTATGATTTTAATAGTTATAAAATTTTAAAACATGCTAAAATTTTCAAAAACAACAACATGAGAATAAAAATAAAGAAAAAGAGATAAAAATATATGAAAGAAAAGGTTAACTCAGAAAGGAATGATATGAATGTGAAAAATTCAATGAGAGGGGAACGGTAAAAAATATTGATGAATGTGTGTCATTAAGATAAAAATATTATGGTTATTTACTATTACAATTATTTCAACGAGGCAGTCTGAAAACTTGTGGCTCTGATAAATAATATAAAATTTAGAACATATTTTTAAAAAAATGAAAATTTTTTAAAAATTCTACAAGCCTCGTAGATAATAATAAATGTTAGACAATTATTAAAAATCACGTCCATAACATAAATTTATTTAGAGAGACGAGACTTGCTCATGAGATTGGAGTGAGTAATTGATAAGGTTTAACAACAATTATGGTACATGTGACAGACGTCAAAGTCTTTGCACGGAAAAAAAAAAAAAGGAAGAGTATTTATTAAGGAGGCACTTTTTTTTAAATGAACGAAAGAGATAATCTTTTGTGAAAAAGCTATAAAAAATAATATGCGAAAGCTTTCCGCAACATATTGTTACCTAGGCTGTGTTTGGAAAGGACGTTTTGGCAATGAATAATGTTTGATAAGAGTTGTAATTAAATAAGTAGTATGTTTTGAAAAAATATTTGTTGTCATGAATAATATTATTTGTTTGAATTTATTTATATATAAAATATATAATAATAATTAGATTTTGTGACGGTATGTAAAAATAATAATTAATTTATATGATATAAATAGATATATTTATGTGTGTGTGTATAAGCATTGATTTAATAGTAATGGATATAATGATAGAAAAATAATAATTAGTTTTATATGTAAAAGGAAAAAAAGTTCGATTAAATTTTTGTTAAGCGGTATGTTTAACAGTATTAAATTGCTGGATTGTGTGGGGCTTTCAAACATGGCCCTAGTTTTATTTATTTATTTATTTATATTTGTCAACACTGGGGAGAAAATTTGAAAAGAGAAGCTTATCCTCCAAGCAGCCCAAGGCTGCCGTGGTTGGATCAGACGCTTTGGGGTTTGATTTGTAAATTGATTTTTGTTTTTTTAATTGTGTGTGTGAATTATTATTTTATTTTATGTAGACGATTGCATGCTCAATTCACCCAAGGCTGGCGTGGTTGGATCAGACGCTTTGGGGTTTGATTTGTAAATCGATTTTTGTTTTTTTAATTGTGTGTGTGAATTATTATTTTATTTTATGTAGACGATTGCATGCTCAATTCACCTCTTCTTCAGATGCATCTAATTTATTTTTCTATGTTGTAAAATATATTATATATCAATGTTAATACCTAAGCTTTGTTTACTCAACAGAGTCAAAAAAAAAAAAATGTCAGAGAAAGATTTACTAAACAGATTATATCAAATAAAAAATATTTTTAAAATGTATATTAAATCAAAATTTTTGAAAATTTCAAATTGAAAAAGAGCATCATCATTATGAATAGAATATAATGCCATTTGGTTTAGAAAATGCACATTTGAAATTTAAATTATAAAGAATGAGATATTCAATTATAACCATTTACATTGACTATATTTTAGTATTTTCAAAACCTTAGAGCAGCATTCTAAACACTTTAATATTTTTTTAATTGCAATAAAGAAAAATGGACCAAGAATTTCCCATTAAAAATTAAAAATGGTCCAGAATAGAATAAGATTCCAAGCGCCAGATGTATCGAAATATTATTTAACCAAATTTAAGGCAGTTTTTTACTTGAAATTAAAAATAAAAATCAATTACAAAGATTTTTGGAGTGTTTTAATTATATATCAAATTTCTATCCGAGGTTAAGATAAATTTGTAAGCCTTTACTTCAAATATTACAAGAAAAAAATAGATAAATACTACAACCTAAACTAATCAACATACTCAACATACTCAACATACTCAAAATAGTCCAAATTATTAAAGAAAAAATCACAAGTCTCGTTGTTTGAGTATTCGGGCCCAGAAACATTCAATGACGGTAGACATCTACGCTAATATGGGGTGTGGTGGAATTTAAAGCAAAAAGTCTCACCTTTTAAATCTCACCTAATTTAAAAGAACAAATAGTCAGTTCATTAAGAAGTTTGGCTTGATCAACAGAAGCGCAGCTTAGCATTGATTATTTAAAGAGAAGTTGATATAGTATTACATGTTTCAAATTTTCAAAGTGATTTATATGATAAAAAGCTTTATTACGCGTTGATTTAAGATCAATAAAATAAGTTTTACAGATGCTTAAAACTTGGTTTCATAACAAAAATTTGCCAAGTGGCAAACTATCTGATCAATTGCTCATTTTGACATAAAATATATCTGTAAAATTGACACACTTTATATGTAGGTTTATTTATAAATTTTAAAATTATTATATTTTAATTAATAAAAATATTATTTAATATTAAAAAAGATAAAATATATTTAAAATAATGAAATAAAGGAATATCAGGATATTTCGAAAAAGAAAAAATTTGACAGAAAATACAAATAAAAATTTATGAAAGAACAGTAAAATAAAAAATTGTTAATTTTTGACAAAACAAATAAATATAAATTGTAAGTTTGATGAAAAGATGGAAAAAAACGATAGAAAGAATAAAAATACTTAACACATGAGCAATTGTTTAAATTTACTTTGGCTATGTTTGGAACCAATTTTTTAGCCTTCCAACATTTGACTCAACTACGCTTCTAAAGATATAATTCAACAAAAAAAATTTTCAAATTTAAAATTTTCTTATTTGATATTTATAATTAATTAATTATTTTTTAATTATTATATCTATTTATAATTAAATCGGTACATATATTTATACATACATATACTTGCATTTGTATATATTCATGCCATAAAAATTAATAACTATACTTTTATATTGTCGTATCATCTAATTATTATAACACATTATATATATTATAAATAAATTAAAATTTTCAAATATCAAAATTTTACAACTAAATATATCATTCATTCTACAACTTATACCAAACATCATCTCATACCAAAACCTTCCTTTCAAACATAATCTTTGCAAGATCAAAATTCTTATTAAAGTAATAATATAATATATACAAAAGGAGAAGATAATTCTCTTTCAAGCGTTATAACAAGAGATTTATTAGAAAGAAAATTTTCTCAAATTTATTTATTTACTTTTTGTAGACCACAGACAGGCAGAAGAGTCAAACTCCAAATGATTATTAAAATCCTACCCCTTTCAAAAATTCAGTAGATTTCAGGTCTTAAGTGCTTTCTCTCTCTTATTGCAATCTTCAACTTAAACCAAAAAGCCATTTACTTCAAATTATTTCACCAAGTCCAATGTTGGACATCTCACCCTGTCAAAATTTAAAGAACCCTATAATCTTACAACTCTTCAAAACATCATACAAAAGGCCCATCTAAAAATTTTTATGAATCTACTATTGTTGACACAAATTCAATTGAGCTGCTTATTCAAAATGCATTATAAAAAATTAATAAATCCACACACTCTATATGTGTGTAAGATTATTTATAAATGATAAGTTATTTTATTTTTTAATAATATAAATAATATTATTTAAAATTTAAAAGCAGAATGCATTTCAAATTAAAAAAAACGAAAGTGAGACTATTAGAAAGAAAACACAAATAAAGTCAAATTAAAAGAAAATAGAGAAATAAATGAGAGAAAAGAACAAAAAAAATTAAGAGTAAACGTGTAATTTAATATTAAATAATTAAAATAGGTACACATCTCATTTTATATTTTACAGTCAAAATAAGTTTCAAATATTTAATAATATAGTATTGATAATGTATGATTCTAGCTTTTGCATTTTTTCCACATTCATATCAATTGTCCATCCCTCATTCCTTCTTGCAGCACTGAATCTTTCGCGACATCTCGACGACCTTGCTCCATTTTTTAGAGCTCAGAGTCGAGATGACTAGAATGTTAGGGTAAGATGAGTACTTTGATCAACTCTTTCCACATATAATTATATACTAGTGATAGTTGGTACATTCAATCTGTACATATAACTATACATAACGACTTAATAATATTTTTAAAAATAAATTTTACTAAAAAATTAAATGAATTTGCAAAATATAAATAAGATAAATCTAATTAGAAATAGGAGATTGAAAAATGATAACAATAAGCTAAGCATGAAGGGAGAGAATAAAATAAATGAAAATATAAAAAAAAAAAGAAAGTAAAAAGAAATTATATATTAAAATAAGGACACTGTTATCACTGTGTAACTAACAATGATTTACTTACAAAATATGTAGTGTAGAATATCCAAGAGATAAAATGTAGACATGAATGTGCCGTAACATTGTAGTTTTTAGTTTGACTTACTTCAAAATCTAAATATATACAAAAAATTAACCGCAATCTAATTGATTTATAACTTACATTCATGCACATAGTTTGACTTAAAATTCATTATTATTTTTATGCATACACACAAGAACCATAGCTCCATATGTTTGTTCCGCTTACTAGAGAACTAACCATGAATTTTTTACCTACTATTCCAGTGTTACACTCATCAACCAACGTTCAGGTGCACAACAACCCAAATAAATTCACGCTTAAATGCTTTGTGTTATCTATTTTTTTTTTTCCATTCTCCTCCAGCAAACTAATTCAATCTACAGCTCTGCCTTAGTTCTCCAAATTTCCCTACGGTTTCAAAAGCATGCCAATCAGTGATGCAAAATGATGAAAATAACTAAATGATTCATATAACATGGAGATAAATGGTGCAAAATTCTAGATATGAAAAAGAAGTTTATACAAATAATTCGAAAGGACTTATTATCATCAATAGAAAACAATTTTCAATAATAAAAATTTAGAAAGGACACAAACAGAATTAAAAAATTAATGTAAATTAATGTCATGTATAATGTGTATACTATTTTAAGAGCAAATATTGTAGAAAGCGTATGCAATGTATTGATGTATACTTTCTATCAGTTTTATTCAGTATTAAATTTTGTCCAAATTTGTCGGCGAAGAGATGAATTATTGTTTAAAAAACATTATCCATATAAATGATTAACTGTAGAAATTAATGATCAGAAACTGGTATATTTAATTATATTATCTTTAAGTTAAAATTTAAATTAAAGGTAAATAAAAACTTTTTCGTATACATGCATAAAAAATTATGGCACACTCATACCGAAATAACGATCATCCCTGTGCTAAAGAAGAAAAAAAAAAGGTCTTATAACTGTGAATGAATACTGTTTTAATATATTAGAACCAACTTTTAATTTCAAGCAAAATAAGTAAAAAAATTTCTGTTTCTATAGATTATAAGTACAATGTTCAAGAAAAATACGATAATCATTTGCCACTTGCCTTAATATATGCACACACCTACTATTCATTAAATCTAAACCCTGTCCAACAGATAAGAAAAAGGCAAAAATGTTTCTCTGTTTTTTATTTTTAACTTTTATCTTCATTTTTTTAAATATCCTCTCATTTTCTTCATCTACTTCAAACTGAAATTTATTTATTTTATTTCTTCTTATTCTCCTTTTTCTTAAAATATCTAAATTCCTTTCATTTTATAAAAGTTTTAACGTATTTTAAACCTTATAATTTATAATTTATTATTATTAATAAAACTATATTATTTTTGTTAAACGAAAAATAAAACATATACACATTTAATTAAGAACAATTATATAATAAAAATATAGGTTATGCTGTTTTGATTTTTTAGTGTATGTTTTTAAATGTATTTTTTTTGAAAAATGTGTAAAAATAAAAAAAATAACAAGAATATAATTTAAAAAGTGTAATAATTTTAGTATGTATTGACTGGCTAAAAAAATGAAAACAAAGTGATTACCTTACTTATACATAATAAATTATATTTTAAATTTTAAGTAAAACACGTGAAATAAAATACACACGTATCGATTAAAAAAAAAAGTGTTCACACAGAGCCTCCCCTTTTGAACGTGGGAAGATGGTCCGACTATGGGTAAAACCCGAACCCACTGCCGTAGCTTTGCCCTTTTGCTCGCAATAGTGCCATTGGCCGAAAAGTTCAACGTTTAGAATATCTGCCCGTGCCTGCTTTAATTCTGATTCTTGCCCTTACCGTCTTCCTGCGAACATACCCATCCATTTGAACGTCTTTGTGCATTTGTATATATAATAGCCGCAATTAGATATGGATCCAGAGCAGACGTTTATAAGGGTCCAGGAGCGATTCTCTGAGATGCTGACCCCAAGAATCAGAGCCAAGCTCGAGTATTTTTTCCTATTCTTGGCCATCACCCTCTTCTGTATTCTCGTTGTCATGCACGCTAATTATGTTCAACAGGTGATTTCCACATAATTTCTTGTTTGTTTCTTTCTCGATTGTGACTGGGTGGTGAGAAATTGGTAGGGTTTCCGTTTTGATCGGCTAAATTTCATTTTTTGCTTTTTTTGTTATTCTTAAAAATGATCATCTTTTTTATCGAATATTGAAGCCTGGCTGCTCGAGTGAGTTCTCTAGTGTCCAAATGTCTGGAGCCCAGCTGATTCAGATTAAGGTATGCTGTGACTTCTTTTGTCTCTGTGAAGTTTTATCTGTTGGTTTTGCCTACAACAGCCCATTTGTGGGGTGCAGCCAGTGTTAATGGTCTGTCATATAAATCATAATTACACTCAACTGATTCAGGATGGCTGGAACAACTAATTTAGATGTTCAATAGTCTGCTATTAGCACTTGCGGCACCATGCTTTTTCTGTCCAACTGATTATAATAGTTTTCACTCTCTCATGCAGATAACTAGTGCTGGGTTGTGGTCACATAATGAGTCTGCGAATGATGTGATAGATGTCCATGATACAGAAGCTCACATTGACAGTGAAAAACCTCCCAGTGTGAATGGAGATGGTTCACCTCATTTGGCTGATGGATCGTGGTTGAGTTGGATAAACTCTGACACAAGGAGGGTGATGTCTCAGTTAGGATTTTTGAAGAGGGAGAATGATGTTTTGGAATCTCAACAAGAAGTTTCTATCAACAATGAAAAATTCAAGCCAGTGTCTGATGATGTGACAGTGAAAGTCAGTAAAGATGCACGCAGTAGGTTCTTTATTTCACCCAAAGAATCTCTCAGGGCAGCAATATTGCATATTGGGAAAAAGTGGCATGGTCGTTTATCTTTCTTTCTCAGATTAGTGAGGCGAATTCTTGGAGGTTTATGGGTTAGAATTGCTTGAGATCTTTCTTTCTTTTATGTTGTCTGAATTAGTAATGATGGCCTCTGATATATTAGAGTGCTAGACATACTTTTGATGAAAGCTTTGTTCAAGATGTTTAAAAAAAGTATTAAGTAATCAGGCCTCTCTTTCATGTAGGACATTGCTGGTATAAATTTGAATTTTGATATTCCCAAGTGGCTAAAAATCTTACATTTGGACAGTCTCAACTCCTGTGCAGGTAATTGATTGATTCCTGGCAAAATTACACTTAAGTGCATTTAAGATTACTAACTTATTATATTGTTCTTTTGTTAAATCATTTTTGACATTTTTATCTTTGCTCCACAATAAATTTAGTTGTATAACTATATTATCTTATTTGTAAATCTGCATGCTCTTACTGAAGTGTTATTAGTTCGTGAAAGTAAAATAATTTGTCTTGAGTACATGTGATTCTATCACGCATATTGCTTCACAAAGTGTCACCTTGTTAACTTCCTATCACTTAAGTTCTGATCGTGAATCATTATCAGTATGCTGATTTGAAATTTTCTTTTGCTTATGATTGAGGACGAACTCTTCATTTTTGCATTAAATATCTGATTGAGTCATGTTTCTATGAAATGGCCGCAAAATAAGCCACAAGAAGTAAAAACGTATCTATTATTGCATATTGTTTGCATGAGGAATGAGCTTTATTAATATACTAAACTTTGATTTCTCTTTGTGCTCTTCATTTTAATTTGTCTTTTGCCAACGGTCTATGACTGAGTTGGGAATAGGTAGACCGTAAATTTGGCTGCTTTTTAATTTATTTATATTTAAATGTTAAGGCACTGATTCACATGTAATCTTATTGTGCGTGATGTTAATATTACAGTGCAGTGGCTTGAAAATAGGAGCAAGGCGTTTGAACCAGCTTATTTATATACCATGGAAAAGGTGTGGTTTTTATTGTACTGTTGTTGTGACTTCAATTTGTGCGTTGAGCTATTCATCTTTGCTGAATCATATGCTGGCATTCAACTATCACTGAGTGTTAGTTTCTTGTTTAGGGTTATTTCTTGTTGCCTGAAGAAGCCAGATCAAGGCATAGCATTCATACCATTAATATCAGCATTTCAGCTCGGCACAGTTGCTTTGGCAACCGGTAATGTAATTACCACTTTGTTACTGTCTAGATAACGAGACTGTCCATTTACTTGAAATTTTTGGTTTAGAGTGGCTTGAGCTCAGGCGAAAATTTTTGTTTATTTGCTAATGGATTTGGTTTTCTTCTAAAACTGCCATTGTGATTTATGAGATCTTCTACTGGATTTTTCTGTTAGTACTAGCATTATTTGACATTTGTGTGCTGATTTTGACAGAATCAACAACTTATTGTTAGCAAGCTTCCATGTTCAACACAAAATTCATCAAGTTCCTAACTCTTCATTAGCTTGGATGCACGTATTATATATGTGGCATAGTTGACCGAAAGTTTAACACAGAATTTAAAGGTGAAGGTTAAAAATCATACAGGGCAACTATTCGCCAAAGGGGTCTGTTGGTGTGGGGTATACACGAACTCAAGTATACAAACAAATTTGCCCACAATTTACTTGCTGTCAAACTAACTAACTCATAGTACAGCTATTATACATTTAGGAGTTTTAAGCTCCATTGAATTCCAAAGAGCTCAAAGAGTACGCTCATAAACTTGGTGACGGCCACATTTTCTCATTTCTCTACAGCTGTTGTCCACCATTACCCACTATCTATATCTGCATTTAACAAAGGCAATAGCCATCTCCTCCGAACACTACGACTACTTGCTTAATAGATTTGAGTATGTTTGATTTGATTAGATAAAATTATATAATATTTATGAGATCAAGAATATTTGGTATGATATAATTTTATTGATTTCTTTTCATCATTACATTGTAAGTCTCACCCATAAATAGGTGATCATTATAATACATCTTAGAGAGAAAAGAACATATTTTATACCATTTGGGCATTTGGCTGTGGATGTAGGTCTAAATAGCTGAACCATATAATTCTCTTGTTGTGCTTCATTGTCTTTCTTCACCTTGGTTTACTTCTTTCAATATTTTAACATGATATTAGGGTTGGATTTGATCTTGAAGCAAATCTTGACTATGTTCCTTTTGTTCAAGAGAGCAGTTGGTTTGGAAGTTTGTTTCCACATCTTGGAGGTTGAGTTTGTTGTCACCACCACTTGGATTTGGTTTGTTGCCCTCAAATCGGCCACCTCTCCAAATGCTCTTGTTGTATTTGGGGGTTAATTTTTGGTAGATTGGTATTCTCAATTCTCAGTTTGGTTTGTTTTGTAGAATTGGGTTTTTGCCCCAGAGAGAAGAATCCTGACAGGTTTTAGGCCTGAGTGCAATTTTGGTTTTTACTTTCCGCTTGAGTAGAGTTTTAATAGGTTTTAAGTGTGCTTTGTTTTGTTGCCCCAAAGTGTAATTTTGTTTTATTAGCTGACTCATGATTACTATGGGATATAAAATGCCATGGGGACCATAGCCTATTTATTTAGCAGTCAGCTATAGGTGATTAATTATAACAGTGGTGATGATAGAGCAAGACAGCTCCTCAGCCACCACTTAGTTAAAAGAGTTTGATATTGACGCTTTAAGAAGACATAAGTATTTCCTTGGGATTGAAGTAACTCAGTCTAGGAACGTTATGTTCTTTTCCAGAAGTAGTACATTTTTAATCTCTTGAAAGAGACTGGTAAGACAATATGCGAATCTCATAGTTAACTAGTTGAAGAGGATACTGCTATAAATAGAGATATGTATCAATGCCCAATTGGGAACTCTTCTATTTTTTCCCATTAGACTAGAGGATACTGCTGTAAATAGAGATATGTATCAATGCCCAATTGGGAACTGTTCTATTTTTTTCCCATTAGACTAGAGTACGGTTAGTCAATTTATATGCATATTCTAAAGGAGATCCGCTTACAAGCGCTTATAGGTAAAACACAGAATGTTGTAGTGCCTTGAGAGAATACT
Organism: Avicennia marina; assembly: GCA_019155195.1. Classification (NCBI taxonomy): domain Eukaryota; kingdom Viridiplantae; phylum Streptophyta; class Magnoliopsida; order Lamiales; family Acanthaceae; genus Avicennia; species Avicennia marina. Next base: position 154,154 of record CM032765.1, read on the forward strand.
GGGAAATGGTTTTTATTCATGAGAAATGGAGGCTTTTCTTTTGAAGCATATACAAATGTTTGTCATACTACATTAGTTGTTTCTATCAACAACTGGATACTGCACTTTCCTTCTTGGTGTAGTAACAAGCAAAATGTGGTAGCAAGATTGATCACACATGTAGAATTTGAGCAATGTCCCAAGTTGTGTGTGGATTATTGTTAGATTTCATTAGGATTTGGTCGTAAAAATCTAAACTTTTATCTTATAGAATAATGACATACATGCAGCAGAACGTAAGGAAGCAAACATTATCCGTTTTTGTCACAAAACACACAAGATGTTAATCAAACAAATGCAAGAATAAAGACTGCACCTTTAAAACATGCTTAATCCTTGGAGTCGTGGCCCTCAAATCTTGACTTCTAGATTGTTCACATGATTGAGATACACTCTACAAAACTCCTTTTGTGAGCTCTAACGCAAATACCTTTGCGCTAGTAGGAATTTATGACAAGAGAGGTTGAAGAGGGTGGCTAGGGATTGCTCTCTCTCTTGCTTAATGGGTGCATGAATTTTTTTGAATTTCTTGTGTGTCTTGAATCCTTTAAAACTCATATAAATAGTAGAGACACTAGGATTTGGTGTATGGGTTTCATGACCCTCTTACATGAACCCTTTTAATTAAATATTTCATGGACTTTTATTCATTAATCTCATTAATAATTCAATGTATATATGCCCTTTAATTAATAATTAAAGCTCAGTTGTGTCTGACTAATTATTAAGTAAATTAAATTAAATTATTGTGTTTCTACTTAATGATCTTATCACTAACAAGCATCATGACAATTTATTTAGTTCAATGCAATTGTAACTAAAAAAATTATACAATCCACCAATTTAACACTCACAATACATCCTAATCTTATTTGTATCTTTCTAGGTTCATTCTTAATTACAACAAGCATAGCTCAAAAGATATGGGTAACGTCTAACTTACGGCCCATATCGTAACTTAATTAAGATGAAGTAATTAGGAGTACAATGAATCTTTCTGATTGTGATTACCATCCGCATAGACCTTCTGTTTTTGTTCTAATCGAGCGAGATTTATGGATTTAGTCAAATCATAAGCTCAGTCATATGACTAATTGGCATTTCCTTATGAGACAAATGCTTCTATTGAAAATTTTTTTTCGATCACACATTAGTTTGATCAAGGGTATATGTCTCTTAAAACACTACATAGGACAAACGCCTTGCTCATTTGTAAAGAGACAAATTCTTTATTGAATGCACACATGCTTCCATACGCACTTAGGTAATAGCAAGTTGGACTCATGAGCTTATGCTATAATATGATAGATATTGGCCTTTGATGCCTTAATGACGCATTGATTGTCATGTATACAAGACAATTATGTCGTCTTAGGTCTAAGGTCTATGATCACTTAATATAATCATGGAGTAGGACGTTGATAGCTAAGAGTGAATTCCATGCATTTACGTCGTTTTGTGAGTTATTGTCTAAATACCCCATTCCACGATAGGACATCCGCATACATATATTCTCAATATTTTATACCGAACGGTATGATACTCATTGTACAAATTTAAGGTGTGCAAGTTGTACCAACTTTATAATATCCTTTAAAGTGTCTGTGACTTGTGGATTGGTTTTAGTGGTTAAGTAATAAAAAAGTTTTGTGTCCATATTCACAACTCCTTATGAATAAGTTTTTCCAATTCAAGCATATGGACACATGCATTATTTTAAACCAATCAAAATTTATATTTATGAAGACTTGCCACAATAATGATATGAAAATTAATATTTTATTAATTAGTATGAAAAGTACATATACAACCAAATATCCTTCTAGTATACTTCATTTTCTATTGGTGTTAGAGGACATATCACTGACGATTACTTTGTGTGAAGTTTTTTTTGGAGGATTTATAATTTAAGTGGGATGCTCCCATAAGAGGATATTGTGACTACAGGCCAACAATTTAGGTAGCTTACAATTTGGTACAACATGATCAAACAATGTTCATTGAGATTGATATGCACTTTGTAATGGAGAAACTGGAAAGCACATTAATTTGCATCCTGTTTGTGTGTACTCATGGATAACATGTGGAAGTACTTACTAACGGACTGAGTAATTTGGTACCTGAGACATTGTATCTAAGTTGGGACTGGAAAATGCTTATTCATGAGTAAAGGACTGAGAAATTTGGTACCTGAGACATTGCATCTAAGTTGGGAATGGAAAATGCTTATTCACCTGCTAGAGTGCGGCTGTTGAAAAGCTGTGTGTAAATATATGAACTAGAAAGGAATGACCTTTTTGGGTAGTTTCCTATTATTAGGGTAGGTAGTAGGTAGTTTTCCTGATTTGTTAAAATCCCATAAATCGTGGGATTTTGTTAGCTAGACTTAATATGTACATATGTATTGTCCTTGTAACTTCCTTTATTAGCAGACATATGATGCAGTTTATCACAATTTCTGTCTCATATCTATTATCCTATCTTGGTAATACAAATAATTTAATATTGTACTCTGGTTCAGTCATGTCTGCGCCACCAAGCTCATTCCAAATCGATTCATTCCCGACTGTCATCACTTCCCAATAGGCACAGAACAGAAGTAGATTGGGACTATTACCTTTTATGTTTTTGAATATTGATATAAAGTAAAGTGGCTTTTGTTCAGGTGGCAGCAGCTGTTGATAAACAGGCTTGTGGGATATGACACTATATTGATGAACAGTTTGCTGAGTTCTCCTGGCCAAGGTATCAGTATGTCTCTGCATTCAGTTTTGTGTCAATTATTTTCTCTGTAATTTTTGGAGTCAGATTTATTCTTTGCATCAAGATTCAAGAAAGTTCATGCTCCTATCGTTTTAATTCTTGCCTTCACTTGAGAATGTCTCCTTGATTTTCCAACTGGCATATGGCTACATATCATAGTATTGCAGCTATTCATACCCCATTTAGATATCTCGCAGCTCTTGTGCTGCATCTTCTTTTATTGCCTTTTATTTTTGAATCCTGTCAATTTCTGGTGAAGTTTATGGTTTAATACATTTACTTCACACTTCATTGTTTTGTGAACTCAATCATATAAGGCAAGAGGCTAGGGTCCTGTGCAATTATGTTTGCATTTATCATCATTGTAATAAATTGTGTACAATTCATGCAGGTTACCTTTATAATTACCAAACAAAGGAGTTCTACAATCTTACTTATGCTCATGAGCAACCACAAAGCTCTGCAAAATTTGGAGGTTGAGCATTTTCTGCTATATTTCTCTCGAGTCTCTGTTTGTTTAGAGCCATTTCCATTACACATTTAGTTAATTTATCTGAATTTGATGAAACTGTTATGTTTTTTTTAGCCATTGATGTGAAGCGGCATTTCACTGATAATTTAATCTTGGGAATTGAACACTTTTATTTCTTGAAGCCCTCTTGGTGGTTTCATTCAATTAATTCATCTATACAAGTGCCAACTATTTTCCCATTTTAGTGACTATTATTCCTAAAAGGATGATGAAGCTTGTTTAGACACAGATAGTGCGTGCTACCTCTCTTTCTCCCTCCACATATGCAAGCTTGCACATATTGTGTTTTTATTGTGTTTAGTCAGCATTTGCATTTCCCTAATATGGAACAGAGATGAGAGAGACATGGAAAGAGTAATGGGAAAGTTATTTATAATAGAGCTTAAAACTCTTTGATATAAGGAGCAAAATATCCTGTGCAGTGGGAATGCAAAAAGTTTTGGGCCTTATGGTGACCTTAATTTTCATAAGGTTTAGGTCTTGGGAGGTATAAAAGGCTGCGCAATAAGTCTTCTAAGTTTTGATGCTCCAAAGAGTGATTTTCTATGCACTTGTCGGTTCTGCCAGTACTGCCTAGATTTGGCAGTTTTGAGTGTCTGTAATGGATGATTATTGTGAGAATGAGATTTTCCTTTTCTTTTTGGTTGATGGATGTTTGGAATATGAGAAGATAGAGAAATTGAGAATGACGATAGGAAAAGGGAATTGCGTTACCAAAAAAGTTTGGAACAACTTCACACGAAGTTCCTACTGTCTCTTTAATGTGTTAAGTTTTGAGTAGGGTTGCATTTGGTTTGAAATAGTGCGTGGCATGTGGATGATTATTGTGTTCTTATTACTTCTGGTTGCATTTTGGATTTTGGAAAATAATACTGGAGCCCCCATTTCGCCTATTTGTATTAGTTAAGGTGACTAAAGCAGGTGGTGTTAATAGTGAGGGGATTTTTCTCCTGTTTAATTAAAATTTCTTCATCAATTTTACTGGCAATTTTTATTCAGGTCTGGGGTGGGTAGTGGGAACGAGAAGATGGAGGAATTTGGAATGATGGTAGGAAGGGAAAATGATATTTGCAAATAGGATTGGAAAGTGTATTGAGTTTCAAGTATGGGGTCTATTTCAGAGTAGTACGTAGCACAAGGAGGAGAGGGAGAAAATAGACTGTTCGTTTTACTTTTGGTTGCATTTTCGATCCTTTGAAATTATGCTGGAGCCACACTTATCACCAATTTGTATTAAAATGAGGTCACTTAAGCAGGTAAGGTTAATAGTGAGGGGATCTGGCTCCTTATTATTTAAATTTTCTTCATCAGATTGCTTTGTTTTCAAATTTCAACTCATTTTTTTCATATGCAACTGTCACAATATCATAATATTTACTACAAGAATGTTGCTCTGGAGTATATATGCTTGTGTCATCATCTATAGCTTCCTAAATAAATGTTAAAAGAAATTAAATAAGGAAATAAACTAATATAATTTTTTTTCATTGATGCGTGCTTACATGGTATCATCCTTCTAAAATTTTGGATATTTAAACCAACATTTAGCATTAATGGAAAGCAACAAATAAGCTCCCATACTCAAAACAATTATGGCTATGTTTGTTTTAATTTTTACAAAATTATTACACGTTTAAACTCACTCTCTCTCTCTCTCTCTCTCTTACACACACACACACACGCACGCTTTTCCTCAATTTCTGAAAAAACACGCCAAAAAACAAGAACATACATAGCCTGTACATGTCAACTCAAATAAAAAAACTTGCATACTAAAAATCACTTTACGAAGACTTAGGAATCAGTTAAACTTGCATGTTTATTGCTTTACTTTATCATCTAATTGGACGGTTCAAACACTGGGTGAAATATTTCAATTTTTCAGTTGAACTTTTTGTATCATGGTTCTGAATGGTTATTCGAGCTAACTGGGTTTCTTTCTTGTCCGAAATGAAGTTTGGGTGGCCATTGCCAGTTTAGGTTTGTTCATCTCTATACTCATTGGTTGGAAAATATTAGTGTATAATTTGTCTAATACACTATAACATATCAAGGTACATAAATGGAATTCATGCAGCTTTACTGTTAGTGTATGTTATTACCAATAAATTTGGTGCACCAGTTTCTGGATTATTTGTGGCCATAAAACTTCAGATATTTTCAATGCTGTCTTGGAATAAAGAATGTCCAATGATGGTAAAACATGACTGCTGCTTTTGTACTTGCCATGTTTTGCAGATTATCTGGTGACTAAGTGTGGCGTATTAATGATGTCACTTTTTGTTTTCTTCACAACCACAATGTCAGTTTCATTTACACTGAGAGAGACACAGACTCGAATGTTGAAGTTTACAGGTTCGCCTTGACCAATGAGTGTTAATACACAGAATCATTCTTATCTTTGTGTATGTAATGCTAAATTACTAGAAAATGTCTCCATGTGATTGAGCTTGCATAATCATGAATGTGAAACAGGCTGTATTATAGACCAATCAACTTGAGTCTTGCAAAATGTTATCACCATGAAGATGATTCATTGGTTGAAGAAATAGATATGTGCACAAGTTACCATTGCTCACAACACAGTGATTCATATGGAAAAGATTTGTTTATCTATTTTAATAGCCACATTCTTCTCTTGGTTATTTTCAGTGCAGCTCCAGCATCACGCTCGGCATAGGCTTCCAACATTTCAATTGATCTTTGTGCATGTAATTGAATCACTTGTTTTTGTACCGGTTAGTATGCCACCCTTTTTTGGTGTCTTCTTCTCTTTATTTTCATTGTTTTGATCTAATTTTGCGTCTTCATTAATGTGATTACTTGTTTTTTCTCCAGATAATGATTGGAATCCTATTTTTCCTCTTTGAGTTTTATGATGATCAGCTGTTGGCTTTTATGGTTTTAATTCTTGTCTGGATCTGTGAACTGTTCACACTCATCAGGTTTTCTTCTTTCTCTGGCTTCCTTCCCCACCCAATGAGAAAAAATGAAGTGAAATGTCAAGAGAAGCAACTTACAGGCTTTACCAAAATTCAGCGATATTGGCCTGATTCATTTCCTCTTAAAATTTAATGTAATTTTTAAATTTATTAAAGCTAAAATTGAATAGGGTTTGATATTGGAGTGCTCCTTGTATACAGATAATTCTGGAAATTTATGTCACTTTTGGGTTCTATTAGGTTATCTGCAACTACAGTGATCTTTTGTTAGAATTTTTATTCTTGCTTGTCACGTTGGGTCATTCAATGCTTTACACAATTCTCTTAGTCCAGAAAAACACTTTAGAGTCAACAGAATGGAGAAGAGCCAAGCCACACACTCAAGAAGAGTTACCGAGAATTTGTCTTAGCTTTGATTTGATTTTTTGTCTACTGTATATGAGATATGGGGGGCACTGCCATTAGACAAGATTGGTGGCACAACAAAGCCTCCCAATTCCGCTATCTCCTATTCATTTTTCTAAGGTTATTGAGGTGGGCTTTCTTGTGTGTTGCACAACTTGTTAGCCTCTGAAAACTCCTTAAAAATATCCAATAAAGGGGACTAACTAGTAACTTCTCTCCTATTTTTTTTTTTAATTTTAATAAAACACCAGAAAAATGTGAGGTGCTTAAACATTTCGTTTCAGTCTTTATCTATACTTTGAAATTATTCTAAACACTCATTTTTCTTGTTTCGCTTGCAGTGTTCGCACACCAATATCGATGAAGTTCTTTCCTCGCTTCTTTTTACTGTACTTTCTGGTGTTCCACATATACTTTTTCTCCTATACATATGGTAATGTGTCAACTTGATCTCAGACTTAAGATTATCTCATTGTCTGGGCCGTCATCTTCCTCTAATGTGCCATTGTACATATGAGCAGGCTTTTCTTATTTAGCTCTCTCGACCTCAGCAGCATTTATGCAACACCTTATCCTCTATTTTTGGAACAGATTTGAGGTATGACACGCATTCATAATTACTTGCTGATTTTCAGTTGGAAATTATTATCATTTTGTGGTTTTAGAAATTTAAATGGGAGTTGTTTGAGTGGGAAAATAGATGGAAAGGAAGTGCCATAATCAGCTTCTTTGATGTTTCCCATTTGGGAACTGAAATACATCCCAAGTGCAATTGCTGAAAAGGAAGGCACAAGCGTATGTCGGACATTAGTGGCAATTAGAGACGAAGCTCCTTTATACTTGTCGGTGCTCCTTCGAATGAGTCCAGAAACATAGATATCATAATTTCATTTATTCAGAAGTTTCTGTTATTGTTGAGTATGTGTAGCAGCCAATTACATAATCAAATATCAGAGTTAAAAGTTTGTCGTTCTCACTAGTTGAGAAATGTGGCTAACAAGTTTACTGATCTACTTGATTTACTTGTTTCTTGGACCATTCTTCTTTGGAGATTATAGCTATAATATCTGTTTATGTAGTACATGCACAAACACATTCAGATTGTGTCCGTGGCTATGGTCATGCCACTAGGATAAATCACATTTTTATGCAGACATCACTATATTGTAGTGCTACATTCATATTAACAAACCTTCGACTAGCTAGCTTTCACAAGAGTACAAGATGACTGGGCAGCAGCAGAGGGGGGCTCATAGGTATGGGAGGCAGCAGTTGTGGTGATGGGCTGGAATGGTGGATAAGAAGAGGATAAAAGAATGAAGGGGAGAAATAAAGATATTCGATTATAGGATGTGAACTTGATCACAATCATATGTGCTGTTTATGATGTCAAAAGTTTCTATTCTAGAGCACTTTTTAAATCTTGTCTCCAACTCGGGTAAACAATTGTATCGCATTCTATGGAACTTTGTTCAGAAACACTTGAAAAACTGTTTCGGAGGACGTTTTAACAAGCCCAAAGTCTTGGGTAGGAAGTAGTTGGTAGACAGGGCACTGTTATCTGACCAGTTTCTTTTGGTTATCTTTAACAGCTTTTAAGTTGGTAACAATGAACAAGGCCAAAGTGACAAATTTAATCATGAGAATGAAATTAAGATGTGCACATAAGCTCCTTGTGAACTTTTCCTCTAACTAGTTCAAATTATGTCTCTGTCATTTGCAAATTGATGAGAGCTTAGGGTGTGGTTGGGAAAGACTTCTTGTCCAAAAGTGTTAGTTGAAAAGCTTGTCATTAGGTTCTGATGGGATCATTGAATGTATCCTGTGCTACATTGAATTTTATCTTACATTTTTTGTAATAAATAAAGCTTTGTTCCTGAAAATGTGTCTGTCAGGTTCCTGCACTGCAGAGGTTCATGCAAAACCACCGGTCACATTTTCAGCAGCATCCAGATTTTCATATCACGTCCTCTACTATTCTTGCCTCAACATTACGCATCACAAGGTTAAACACAAGAAATTCTGGACCTGTAAACACTGATTTAGCCTCTGGACCAGTATTTCAATCTGGAGTCGATCCGGGAATGCCAAGGAATGTTGCAACTGGACTCTCTGCTCCTGAAGGACAACCCAGTAATGAGAATTCAGATAGGTTAGGCAATCCTCTTGATATCGGAGGGCAACCTGTCCTCCATCAACCAGAGACAGGAGGCGGCCCTGGGGCTATGAGTTCCTTCAGTTCGCTGCTGCTGTGGATCCTGGGGGGAGCTTCCTCGGAAAGCCTGAACTCGTTCCTGTCAATATTCCGAGACTTGAGAGATCAAGGTCAAGTTTATACGGAACCTTCTCAGCAAGAAAATCAAACAGCACAGAATGGTGAATAGTAACGATGAAATATTTGGAGTCAGGTGGGTTACTTGATGGAATACCTACTTTGTCCTATAATTTGTAATATACCGCTTAGAGGCGATGTGCCTCTGTGTAGCTCTGGGTAGATGTTGAATAGTTCGTAGGAGCCGTTGTTAGTAATAACCTGTGGTTTGGTGAAGGAGGGTGGTGTGAATGGTCAAGGATTTCTCTTCGTAAGCAGCTATAGTACCACTGACTCGTGAGAGGGCAGCACATGTCTGCGCACAAACGCACAAACGAAGTTATGGAGGGCAGAAAAAGATGGCAGCTTCTGTGAATAGACCTGTTACAAATGAGTTGTTTCGCACCAGTACAGGTGCGTCGTGTGAATTAGGGACGTGCAGAAGATTGTATTTTTGCCAAATATCATTTGTGAAAAATGGCAGTGAAAATCCGTGAGAAAGGACTTTCTAAAAGCATACTACTACATCTCCTGTCCTCAAAGCACAATCTGATTCTAACTATGAAGCCACTATGATAACAAGACGTGTGTTTAGAAACAAATATTTTATACAATTAAATTTTTTATTGTAAAAACTTGAGGATTGTTAATATATTTTTTAATCGAACTAATTAATGCATATGCTGGACCTTTTTTAATTATTATATTTGGAGGTAATTATTATGAGATGAAATAAATGTGTTTCCTTTGTTAAAAATTTATAGAAAATGTAAAAACAAAAAGTGTGTATAATTGATTCAATTGTTTGTGTTTATACACGTAAGGATTGGAAGATATGACACTATGTAGGGTTAGTGATTAAATTATATGATTTAATTACGTAGGAGTTTGTATGTATAGATAGTTATTTGATTACAATGCTTTTAAGAATAAATTAATTTTTAATCATATCATTTAATAAAGTAAAATTACAAATAAAGAAAAGATCATTAAAATTTTAATTTATTGAAATAAAACTTAATTAACAAAAAGTTATTTGATTATATATTTCATCTTGAAGTATAGTAAATTTAAAAATTCAATAAATAAAATATTATTTAAATTTGATTTTTAAAAATAAATGAGAACGTTAAATTTATGTTTACTATTAGAATAATTATTTGTAAGTGAGAGGATTGGAATTCTTTCAATAATGTTTGTATTTCAAAGTACATTTGTGATTTCAAAATTCATTTTTTAAAAATGATGATCAAACTAACGATGTCTAATTGAAATTAATTTACATCTATTTAATTATTTTTTATTTATAACTTTTCACATTGCACTCTTCTACACAAATTGCATTTTTTTGTTTAAAATAATATTATGATATTCGTATTGTAAATTTGTACCTCCTACTTTTATATAAATTTTCATATAATATTTTAGTCATATACATAGAATTAAAACTATTTTTCTTATACTTAACATATCTGCATTTTAATTCAAACATATACAAAACAATAAATGCAATATATATATATATATATATATTTTGCATTTATTGTTTGTTCAATCTCATTTATATCATAATAAAAAACAATTTACACGACATTGAAAAGTAATATTGTATAAAAAATATTTCATGTTAAAATCATTCATTCTGATATTATTTAATCTTAGTTTCATAGACAATTCAATATACAGTTTAAATTGATCTTTTATTATTATCCTTATAGCATATATATTTTTGAGTTTTATCCGATTAATTTTCTAATTTCATATGATTTAGAATTCTTCTAAATCTATTTATTATTAAGGCATGATGTCTTACACTTGGTTAGATTTTTTATTTTCATGTAAATCCCTTAGGACATGTAAGTAATAAACTCCATGGGCTTCTAACATGAACCTTTAATCATTCTTAGTTCATAGGCTATTTAATTATTAATCTCAATTAATAATCAGAGCTCATATAGCTTCATAATTATTAATTTCCATTAATAATTATGGCACACTTGTTTCTTCCCCTTTAATTTAATTAATCACCATTAATTAGACTAAAAGCACATTATGTTTCCAATTAATAATCTCATTATTAAGAAATACCATGACAATTTCATTTGATCTAATCCAATTGTAACCGAAGAAATCACTCTATAAGACTTCTCATACCTTATTCACATTCCAACCAATCTACCATTTGTCACATGTTCCTACCTATTGTGTGAAACTTTTTATGTTCATCTTTAATTAGTAATAAGTATAGCTCGAAAGATATCAGTAGTGCCTAATTTATGACCCGTATTGTAGCCTAATTAAGACAAATTGAACGGGTTACACGAACCCTCCCAATCGCGAGTATCATATGATATAGATTTTTTATGATACTTTATCCCAATCAAGCAAGAGTAATTGATTTAGTCAAACTCACAAACTTAGTCATATGATTAATTAATGTTACCTTATGAGTCTATTGCTTCTATCAAGAACTCATTTTCGATCACACGTTACCTTAATTAAGGATTTTAATCTCATGGAATATCAATTGCATAGGAAAAACTAGTTACTTAATTACAGGAAGACAAATTCTTTATTGAACGTACACATGCCTACATATGCACTTGGCCAATAACATATTGGACTCATGACACATTTCATACTAAGATAGATATTGACCATTAATGCCCTAATGGTACATTAACCTTAATGTGCATAAGATAACCATTTTGTCTCAAGTGTAAGTACTTGTACCTAAAACTGACATAAGTGGGTAGGTAAAGAATACCTAGAGGCATTAGACAACTCTCTTTAGTAAACTTCGTGTGTCTACTTCATTCTTTGAGTTAATGTTTGAATACTTATTCTCTAATCACATATTTACATATATGTATTTTCAATATCTCATACTAAATGGTATGATTGTCATCGCACAAGAATAAAGTGTGTAAGTTGTATTGATTCTCTAATGTTATTTAGAGAGTCTGTGACTAATGAATTAGTTTCAATGATTATGTATTAAGACAATCTTGTGTATATATTCATAACTTTTTATAAATAAGACTTTTTAATGCAATCACATGAGCATATACAATGCTTTATGCCATCCAAAGTTTACATGCATGAAATACTATCATAATATTGATATAAAAAAATCAACATTTCATTAATAAGGTATGTGTAGACAATATAAGGTGGATGACATACCATGTATACGAAAACTCTAGTGCTTTTGGGTAGTACCCTCTATGCACATAGCGCTAAGTGGGGCTAATAATACAATATGTGACCCGTTGGTATCACTCATAGTATCTTTCCTCAATGCAAGGCTGGTTGTAGGTTTGTTTAGTAACGTAGAGCAGACAAGATGACTCCCACCATTGATGCATATATGTCGTATGATGGGTGGCCCAATTCCTACCCCACTCGATCATTTGTTAGTGCCATGCAATACATAATATCTTCTGTCAAGGTTTGCTGGTATGGACTGCGTTACCTCGAACTGTCTGACTACTTTCTTGGGGTAGTGATGCTCGATTATCTTGAATAGGATCAAGAGACATGATTATGTCCACCGAGCACATAACCTATCATCATTTAATGATGCGAAGCCCTACTCATGATAGAGTTGCTACATGAGCAGCATATAATGAAAATTGTATAAGTATAATTGTATTGCATATGATATTAAATTTTTATTCAATGTTGATACATTAATACAAACCTGAGTTTGGTTCTCAGAGTCAAGGATGTCACGAATAACCCGCATGGAGTGGGATGCTATCTTTTGCAAGTCGTGTCTCACCCTAGTGTACCTATATTAAGATGTTGTGTAATAAATTAATGTGACGAATGTCAAAATCTATAGTGTAATGTGTCAATCATCATACTGTACATTGAAGGGGGCGGGAGGAAGCACTTGTTTATGATTTAGAGGCATTGGGCCCTCATCTGTCCATGCATGCCTTAAGCGGGGGGCACAGGTCTGGTATCTGAGACCATGCCCAAATTTGTACTGAATAAGGATTGTGTATCATTATTAAAAAGAAGCACTATTGACTTGAATCTAAATGAAATTGGATTTTAATTTACCTGTATTAGCTCGACTGCACCAGAGATAGTTTCACATCTTCGAACACATGAGGCATAAATGTTTTTATATATGTGTGCCAACACAGCATTGCCCTAACAATATTGACACAAGTGTAGGTTGAATCTATTGCTTGAGATGTCAAGCAATATTGTGCATCCTAATATCAACAATGTATATCCCTATGCGTATTGTGTTATTTGCTCAAGAGTGCTCTCTAGTGGTAATAAAGTGTTGTTTAAATGGTTTGACAGCTTTTGTATTAGGAGGGTGTAGCCTTTGAACTGAGATTGCGATGGGACAAAACCTAAGTAATGTTGGTAGAATGCTTGCCATTGCACCTAATTGTGGTTGACATCAACTTCCCCTATCATTAAGTCGCCTAAAACAAGCAAATGCCATACCATGGTCACATCCTAAAGAGTGATCGTGACCTCTCCTAACACCTAGTGGAAAGTGTAAGTCTCTTGGTGTCATCTCTCAATTATAGTAGTCACCAGACTGCACCTAAAAATTCTATAGGAGTCGATCTGACGTAGTATGGCTACTACTCTCTTACCCAGCTAAATGCCGTATCTGGGTGTCTGGACATTTCAGACAAAGGGTCAAGTCCAACTCTCAATTTTACACCTAACTAGATTTATGATTACACTGAGCATGTAGTAAAGTGGGATTAATCAGTTTGAGGTTTATCCTATAACATGAAAGGGAATGATTTAAGAGTTTTCGAGCATAGAAAAATAGGAAATTCTTTAAAGTGTAATTTGTAAGTACTAGGAATTGAACTTCTTAACTTTATTGAGAATTAGGGTTTCATGGGAGTAATGCTTTGGTGTGCGGTTTGTAAGTGTTGGGAATCAAGAGTTTTCACATTATTATAAATTAGAATTTTGTAGGGGTGGGTCTTTAGAGTGTGATTTGTAAGTTTTGAGAATCGAGATTCTTGACTTTGTTGGAAATTTGGGTTTCATGAGGGTGGGCCTTTAGAGTGTAATTTGTAAGTGTTGAGAATTGAACTTCTTGAGTGTTGGAGTTGGTAGTTATACTCTATTTGGAACTTTTTCTACTCACTGCTTCTCCATTAAGAGTAAAGATAAACCTGAAGATAAAATTTCTAGCATCTACATTTAAGTAAAAATCAGAATTGGTATATTCATCTACCTTCAGACCCTAGTATATTCATTTACCTTCAGACGCTCATCTTCATACACAAGTATCATATCATTTGTTCTTTTCAAGTACTTTCCAATACTATTTGTTAGAATTTTCCTGAAACCTACTTGTAACACTTATGGCGTAGGCGATATATGACCCCATACATAGCATTGTGTATATCAGGCGTCCAATAGCCAAAGTGTATGGAATGACTTCCATGTTCCTCCTCTTATCTTCTGTCTTTTGGCACAAAGATTTTGGGAGATAGATACCATGCTTGAATAATAGTAATTGTCTCTTAGAAGCTTGTATACTGAACCTCTTTAATATCTTGTCTATATACAAGGGTTGAAAGAGACCTAACATTCTCTTCATTTGATCTATATAGATGCGAATGTCCAAGATATAAGTTGTTTCCCCTAAGTCTTTTATAGAGAATGTATTGCATAACCTAACCATGTCTTGACTAAGGTTATCATCCCAATATTATTCTCAATCAATAGTATGCCATTTACATACAACACTAGGAATGTAATGGCACTCCCACTAGCCTTTTTGTAAATGCAGGACTCATTTTCATTCTTGATGAATCTAAATGATTTGATTGCATTATCAAAGTAAAGATTCAAACTTCTAGTACTTGTTTAAGGCCATAAATTGGTTTGTTAAGCTTGCATACTATATAAGATTCCTCTTGGACTTCAAAATTATGTGGCTACACCATATAAATGTCTTCCTCAAGCATCTCATAGAGGAAAGCTATTTTGACATCATTTGCTAGATCTCAAATCCAAGTGGGGGGCTATCGCAAGTAGAATCCAAATGGATTTGAGCATTGCAAAAAGCGAGAAGGTCTCCTTATATTTAATTCTTTCCTTTTGATTATAGCCCTTCATATAACCTTAGCTTTATAAGTTTCCACCTCAGCAGTCACACTAATTTTTCTTGTGTGGGCCCACTTGAATCTGATTGAAACTATTCTCTTCAATCGATCCATTAAGGTCCATAATTGGATTGCATGCATCAAATCTATTTTGGATTGCATAGCCTACAGCACTTGGTAGATCCTTTGTTTAAAATTGCTTGATTAAAGGTAGATGGATCATTTTCCTAATTATGATCTCTTGTAACGAACAATTCTTATTTGTTGTTTGGGACATAACTAGATCTCTCTAGTGATAGAGAGATTCTACATGATCGTCACAATGCTTGTGTTATAGATGATTGTTTTTGAACAAAAGTTTGTTGTATGGTCTCACCGCCTTGTTTGTCATGCTCAACTTCTTGATACCACTGTTGGGTTTTGTTGGGTATATCATGTAAAAATTCAAACTTTCAAATAAAAAATAATAAAAAACATGCGGTGGAAATAAACAAACCAAACCTAAGTTGTTTTCATCACATAACATGCATGAAATAGTTCAAACAAGTAAGCACATAAAACATACCATTAAAATCTTATTCCAAGACGAATGTACTTGTGATCCTTAAGTTGTGGCCCTCAAACCTCAACCTCTAATTTGTCCATGTAACTAGAGCATTGACAAGCACCTTGTGCACCTTGCAAACTTTTTTGCAAAGCTTCACTCAAAACTGTTTTAGGTAAGAAGACTTTAGATTAAGAGAAAGAATGAAGAGGGTGGCTAGAAGGGTTTCTTTCTCTTGCTTGGAGGAGATGCACAAAAATTATGATTAATTTTCTAATTTCATGTGATTTGGAACTTTTCTAAATCTATTTATTATCAAGACACAATATCCTACATGTGGTAGAATTCTTATTTCCATGTAAAGCACCAATGACATACAAGGGATGAGGTCCATAGGCTTTCAATATGGACCTTTAATTATTCTTAACTCATATACTATTTAATTATTAATTTCCATTATCTACATTAATAACTACAACCCATATAGCCTCTTAATTATTAATTTCTATTAATAATAAGGTCCACTTGTGTCTTTCCCTTTCATTTAATTAATTTTCATTTATTAAACTAAAGAGCTATTAGCTATGTTTGTTTGCAATTTGCAATTATGCCCCCCCAAAATATACACTCAATTATTATCTTTTTTCTTAATTTCTTTCTCTCATACTTTTACACAATTTTAATGATAAAACACTTAAAAATACCAACCAAAATTTAAAAACAAACAAAGTCATTGTGCTTTCAGTTAACAATCAGATTGTTAAAAAACACCATTAGAATTTTGTTTCACCCAATCCAATTGCAGCGAAATAAATCACTCCACCAAACTTTTGCAACCTTGTTCATATCCCAACCAATTTACCACTTGTCACATGTTCCAACCTATTGTGTGTAATTGTCTAGGTTTATCTCTAATTAATAATTAGTATAGTTTGAAGGATATGGACAATGTTTAGCTTACGGCTTATATCATAGCTCAATTAAGATGAAGTGAATGGATCACATGAACCTTTCTAATCGTGAGTATTATACGGTATATTGCTTTTGTCTTAGTTTATTCCAATCGAGTGAGATCTATAGATTTAGTCAAACTCATAAACTTAGTCGTATGATCAATCAATGTTATGCCTTTTATCTTACTTTATTCCAATCGAGTGAGATCTATGGATTTAGTTAAACTTATAAACTTAGTCGTATGATCAATCAATGTTACCTCATGAGACTAATGATTCCATTAGAATTTCCTTTCTGATCACACACTATATTTGGCCAAGGATTTCTTTCTCACATAACATTAATAGCATATGACAAACGTCTTACTCACTTGTAAGGAAACAATTCTATTATTAAATGTACACATGCCTCCATAAGCACTCAGGCAACATCACGTTGGGCTCATGATCTTATTTTATACTAATATAGATATTGACCCGTAATGCCCTAATCACAAATTTATTGTTATGTGTACAAGACAGTCATATTGTTTTAGGTTTAAGATCCATGTGTGCACTTAATATGATTATTAAGGAATTGATAGCTAAAATTGAACTTTATTTATTTGTGACGTGATTAGAGGGAGGGAATAATAGAAGAAGAATAAATCAAACCTAATTTTGGATTCTAAGAACATGAACTGTGTATCAAAGTGCCCAATCCAATGTGATAAAATCGAAATTGAATACGACGAATTGGCTAAACAGCATAATAGAATGGCTATAATCGACACACTGTATTTGATTGACACATCATGATAAAACAAAAATCTCTCTTCAACGAATTAATTTGAATGAACTCATAGAATTAGGATTCATTTAACTAATTATGAAAACCTGAGTTCTCATTCCAAAGAAATTAAAATAATTTCATAATACCAAATATCTTTAGCTCTCAATTGAAATAAAGAAACATTTATACTAAAATAATCCAATCCCTATTCCCAATGCTCATGCGGTCTAAAATATAGTAAAAGCCCACTAACAAATAATCAAATCAAATAAAAATAACAAATTAAAAGTTCGATAGATCCCCGAATAGTGTCAGTCTATTTTCTTCTTTAAGTTACTGTTTGAATACTCATTATCCAATAATATATCTACACATACGTTCTCAATATTTCATACTAAATAGTATGATACTTTTTGTACAAATACAACGTGTGCAAGTGTTATTAACTTTCTAATGTCCTTTACAGAGCTCATGACTCACAAATTGGTTTTGATGATTGTGTGCTAAGAAAATCTTGCATCCATATTTATAGCCCTTTATAAATAAGCCTTTTCAACGTAATCACATGGGCATATGTAACACTTTGTGTCATTCAAGACTTAATTATTTGAAATATTGCCATAATATTGATATAAAAAAATCAACATTTTATTGATAGACAAAAAATATACATATAAAACCAATATGCCTCCATTATCCCTCATTGTTTGTTGGTGTTAGAGGGAATATCACTAATAATCACCTACTTGCACTCTAAAGCTAATAATCCTAATGCCAATCACTTAGATATCTAATATTCATTTTCTTAAGATGGTGATCCAACTGTACTTGTGTCACCGGCTTGGCAAGTGGACCAGCCACATTATCTATTGAAGTTATTTTCTACTTGGCTATGCCACTCCTTCTAATGATCTTTTGAATAATATAATGTCTCTCTATGTTTTTGGAATTTTGATGACACCTTAGTTCCTTTGCTTGTGTAATCTTCTCATTATTGATGAGACATTGATTCCTTTGTTTGTGCACGAAAAAATGTATATATATAATCAATATGCCTCGATATCTCTCATTATCTATTGACATTAGAGGATAAATCTCTAACATATATGTGCTAATTGTGCTAATTGCGCTAATTGCCTTGATTTGAAGAGCTTTAGAAGAGTTTTAGGTAAAATTTGGATAATATCAATACTTAAAAATTTGTTTTGCTATTTTCCAAGTGTTGTAACACCAAAAAAGAAGCCCGCAGCCACATAGGGATGTTTAGCAACCATACATCTAACAGTAATAAAGAGTAGAGGGTTTCCATGGTTGAAGCTCATAGTAGCAACGGTGGACGTTGCGGCCACAAGGAGGGAGTTAGTGGCGATGGGAAGAAGAGCAACAGAGGCCAGCATTTTGCTGTAGTTGGGTTCATGACTGCAGGACAGGAACTCGCAACCCAGAGAAGGATGTTTGAATTCCTCTTTTTTGTGGAAAGGGCCTATATTAATAATTATGATTTTATGTATGGATATTTCTTCAATGTCTTGTTCATTCATAATAAAATATTTTCTTTGTGCGTTAGTAAAAAAAACGCAGCTCGGGGATGCAGAGCAATGAACAATCGCATACAAGTAAAAAGGGCAATTTTGACCATTACTTGTGATTCTTTCAATTCTAACTACCCACACATATAAATCAAGAATTATTTGAGATTAGAGAGAGTTTTTAGGCTTAGAGAACTTGAAGAGAATGAGGAAGATTTAAGCAAGAACAAGAGAAAGAGGAATCTACACCAAAGTGAAGAATTGTGTGTATTTACAACTCATTCCATAAGACCAAGATTTTCTTTCCTTTTTTCTTCAGTTGTTGAGATTGTTGGATGATAATATATTTAGCTATGGTTTTGATCGAATACTTCGTGGATCATTAAACAATTTTCTAGGACCATTGATGATTAATGAATGTGTGTTTTTATAATTAATTGACCTTGTTCTTATTATTTGTAATTGATGCACTTAATGCTTTTAAAGTACTAGCTATTATTTAATTAAATTGTGACTATACGAGGATTAACAGAAATGAAACTCATAGGTTATATAATCAATTGTGAATATTAATTTTATGAGAATAATGGAAGTGAATCCATAAAATTAGTGTAGATTTTTATTGTTAATCATCAAATTAATTCTCAATTGGTGTAGATTTCTACTGTTAGTTCAGTTTTATTTTTTAATGTTTTCTAAAAAATAGTAGAAAAAATTATTTCATTCAAATGATTTTTTATGAAATATTTTTAATTGCACACGCAAGCAATAGTGTATAATTATGCACATTGCAAATTACAATAGATAATAATTATTAATAAATTTTTAAGATATTCTCTTTAATAAATTCAACTTCCTCCTCAATTATTTCATGTAAAAAAATAATAAAATAGAAGGTTCATTGATATATATATATATATATATATAGCATCTCATTAAGAAAAAAATATCTTTGTATATATTAAATATTGTTTGGTCATTTAATTGATTTTTCAAAATGCCCTTTTTAATAAATTTAATCATTACTACTGCCCTCTATTCTACAATGTAAGAAAATGAAATAATAAATTTATTAGTAAAGATATATCCTCTAGTTCATTAAAAAATAGTCATTTTAAATTGACATTTAATAGTTTAGGCCTATTTTATTTTTTTTCCTAAAATACTTCTGCCAATTTTATAAATTTATACCAATAACATAAAAATAATTTCACTTGAATAATTTAATTCTAAAATACTTTTTTGTTGCATAGGCAACGAGTGAGCCAAAATTTTAGTATATAATTATGCATTATATAAATAGTATAGATAGTGATAGTAGATAATTATATAGTTAGTTTAGATAATTTAAAATTTTGTCAATTTGTAACTCATAAATAACTACATATGTAGTTTATATTATTTAGGATCTGTTTATTTTGTTGCTATCATTGTAAGGTTTAGTTATATGAATGTTTCTTGTTTGAGTTAGTAACTATACCCTTTTTGTTTTTGATATTATAAAACTCTTTCTCTATGCTTGATATGCTCACATTTTTCTTTCTTTCTATTTTTAAATCAAGTTTATGAATAAAAACTAATAATATCATAAAAAAAATTAATCAAGTTTTTAAATTTACACTTGAAATTCATTTCTAATTTTTTTTGTACTTGACACAGATTGATGCCCTTGATAATGCATTAATTTAAAGATTTTTGTTTGTAATAAATTAACATTTTAAATCAATCTATAATTATTAATGTTTGAGTCTAGTTTTTTAATTTTAACCAAAAAAATAGAATTTAGGTACTATAACGAAAAAATTAGTTAAACTTTTTTGTGGCATAATTAATGTCCATGAAAATTTTAATAAAAAAGGAATGATGTAAATGTTTGAAACAAGGAGGCTTTTATAGTATCAAAAAGAAGAGGAGTAATTCTTTCAAAAATTATTTTTACCCAACTTGATAATAAATATGAATACTTTATTAATGATATAGATGCCTTTACAAGGAATCGTGTGTGCGCACTTATAAATGGAGTACAGTGATCCAGTTTTTAAAAATGACAATTTGTTTAGAGCAGTGTAATTTTTGTCTTGTCTTCTGAGTTCTGACTCTTTTTGGGCAGCGAGACATGTCTTATTTTTGTCTAACTTTCTCACGAATTTAATTTAATTCCTAATAAAATAGCAGAAATGGCAAAATAGTTCATCTGGAACTCCTTTCCTTTCCCTGTTCCTTTCGCTACCTTCATCATTATTAGGCTTCGGTAATGTCCAGCTGCATCTTGCCTGCGCTTTCCCACATCAGTTCAGTTGCTAGCATGGCTCGCTAAACCAGTTACTACCGACACTCAGCCACTAGTACCCAAATTATCCAGCAAACAAAAGAAAATTCAAAAAAAATAAAAAATACTTATTGTAGGACAAAATCTTGTGTTTGGATTTACACTAACAAGAAATTCGTACAAATTGATTACAATTTGAATCAAATGGGTTTTGTGCGGGCTCTGTTCTCTAAGTCAGTCTTCTGATTCTTTCTTAAAAAATGTGGCTTTAATTTGAAGTATATTTAATAAAAAAACTTGTGCTTGATCTTTTTTAAAGTTTGTGGATTTCTTCAACTAACGCTGATCTTCAAGCTTGGCGCCCTGGTTTTGGATCGAACACTGAACTTGAAGACTTTTGATGAAGAACGCCTTGGGTTTGGAGATGAACTCTTTGAACTTGACAAAGAATACCTTGAATGTTGAGTATCCTTGAAAGAATTTGTGTCTCCTTTTTCTTTATCTTCCTTGTTGTTTTTTTCTTCTTTACGGGGTTTTGGCTCCTATTTATAATTATAGAAGAGATAATGTAGCCACTCTAGCCTGCTGACTTGGAGTGTTCCCATTGGCTGTCGGGATTGTTGGCCCTTTGCTGGACTGCACCACTTGTTGCCTTCTGATTGGCTCAGTTGATCATTTATTATCTTTTCATTGGATTGTATTATTTGTCATCATCCCATTTGGTTAATTTAAAACTTTAATTGATAAAATTTTTGTTATAGCTATTGTATTTCTTTGAAAATTCTGAAATAAAATTATTTAATTGGTATTTTATATTATAATTTCTTTACGTGGTATTTATTTAATTGGTATTATTTATATGTCTACACTTATGCTATCCTTCAAAGATTTTAGAGAAATTAGTAAGAAAAATAATTTTGGTTTTTAATAGTACAAAGCGTGTGGATTCAGTAATTTATCAAATATTTTCAATATGTTTGGTTCAATACTTTGGTATACCAAATTTTAATTTTAAAAAAGTAAAAATAATTATATTTATATATAAAATTATATATAACTTATAAATAAATATTAAATATTTTTATTTTAATATTTTATTGTTATAATTAAAATTTTTCAAAGACAAAAACTATATGTATCATTATAAAACATTTTTGTTTAACATATATAATATAATAACATAAAAAAAATTTAAAAATAAATTTAATAATAAAAAAATAAATCATAGATATATATATACATAATTAAATGAAAAATAAGTAAAAATATGATAAATACTAAAAAATAAAAATAAAATTTAGTATTGAGTTGCTTTGCAAACCCCTTCAACACTAATGAAATTGAGTATGAGTTGAAAAGAGGAGTTGCTCAACATTAGAAGAAAGTTGATAAATTGAGCTTGCATATAAATAGACATATGGCTCATTACTCACAATTTTAAGATTTTAGGTTGAGGATAATGTTTCAAATCCACAAATATACGTCCTTATACACAAGCTCATGGATGATAATTCAACTTGAGAAGGCAATGACAAAGATGATAACACTAACTATTACCATAATGCTGCTGAGAAGATCATAAGCGTGGAATGCCTGCCTGAAGAACCAACCACATGCAGCTGCCATTTGCAAGGAACGTCGGGGTTATTGAAGCATGCGTGCAGATTGATGCGATCAGCGACGGTATTATTTTCTGTGTGGCTTCTTATGATCAGAACGCAAATTAAGTCATCCTTAATTTAATCTCTTCTCCCTCGTTAGCTCTTGTGGAGAATGTCATGCCTAGCCTGCGTGGAGATGCTCCGTTATGATCTCAGGGAAGAATACAATTTCTCAGGTCACCAAACTGCTAATATAGATTGTTCGACTTCAGAAATTCTGTAAGACCGATTAGATGTTATAATTTGTGCTCAAGAGACTAGAACTCTAGTTGCAATCATAGAATACCTTTGACATAAAGTGGAAATATAAGAGATCAGGGCCCCGCTTTGTTTCAAATTATTTTACTTTTGAGTAAATATATTCTGAAATTGATTGAAAATAAGGAAAAAGAACACAAAGGTGCAAAGACGCTCTCAAAACAAATCCACGCACTTTAAGGATTAGGCAGGAAAAAGGGATTGGTAAACAAAAAAATGATTCTGAAAAATGAGCCATATTGGTGGTGCTAATTCTGATACTACTATATCCATCGGGTGAGACGTAAAACAGCAAAATCAACGTCAAAGTGAAAAAGAGTTCACAGTCAACCCATCATACTTTTCTTAACAAAAGTAACCAGCACACCCCCCACTCCTTTTCAGTCTCATTTCCATCTTGCAACTCTAGAGCAGCTGCTAGTTGTGACCCTGTATCTAGGCCTAAAATTCAGTGTCAAAGCATGCTACCATCATCTTTGAAGCCATTGATCTCGCAAATGGAATGTAGCTCAAGCTATACCTGTACATAAAAGACAAGCACCAAGTTCTCAGCAAAACAAGGATAAACTCTACCATCTCGTGCATGAATTTCTTTAAATGAAAATATCCCACTTCAGAATCTGAATAACGCTACGACCTAAAATTTTTCACTCAACTCATTATGGATCCTTTAGACCACAACATTAAAAGAAATAAGGGATTTCTAAAATTTTGGTATGATGATAGCATATATGTACCCAAGGTCATTATGCACTGTATGTAAGATCAAAATACAAAATTTTGGCTAGAATTAAAATTTGCAAGATAAAGCAAGATTCTAAGCAAAATTTCCATTCGGAAACGTAGTCGCAACATCAGCATATTCGTATATAAATTCAACTATGTCAAGTGTCCCACCATCCCACATTTTGGAAGTTATTGTCCATAATTCAATGAGAACGTGGATAGAAAATTTTTTACACCAAAGCCATTTTGCCAGGTAAATTCCTAGAATCACAAGCAATCAGAGACTGAAGAACTATACTAGACACCAGAGCAGTAGGTCCATACCAAATCCTTTGGGGGCTGAGTAGTGATATGAAAAGGTGAATTATGCTTGGAAAGAAGAAAAGCGAAGGATGTCTCTGCTAGTTAATATAAGAACCGCGTCTCCTCTAACAGTCCATTTATCTATCACTTTTTTAATATTTCTGTAGAGAATACAAAAATCCTTACTTAAAAAATGCAGTTATAGAGTTAACATATGACATTTAAATATTCCATACTTTCTTTGCGAACCATCTGCAATTATTCAAACTTCTCATACTCCAATGATGGTCAGGTAAATACTGACAACAGAACAATCGAATGGTCCACAATTCTGTTGTTGCTTACAAAGGTATCCATCAACTTAGGTCTTTCATAAAATTGTTGAAGACACTTTTTCCTCATCTTACCAAAATTCTTTTAATTGATTTGTTTAACATGTACACACTAGGCAACCCAAGGGCTGTCAGTCCCTCCTAGCCAACAAAATAATGACAAGTTCAGAACAAGAAACCAGTTAAACAATCACAAATTTTATAAATACATCATGACATACCAAACAAGAGCACCAAATTCCAACATGATTGCCACAAGTGTCAATAGCTTGTTCCGAACCTGTCTCATTCAAGCGGACAATCTTAGCCATTAGCAAATAAGAAAGATTAAAGAAATGGCAAAATCAAACAAGAGAATAATCTTCACAAGACACTCACATATAGAGCACAAAACAGAGCAATAATGATGCTGCCCATATATATTGCGGTAGCATATATGCGAACTGGGTCAAGCATCATTGTCACTTGTCTCTTAGGCCCTATAAGAAATGCTGTGCTGCCACACAAAAGTTTCCAAGTTAGCATTTGAATTTCGTTATTCCATATTTCTGACAGGGAAAAAGGACAAAGCATTACTACACTTCACAAAGATTGAACATATACATGCATGTACCTGTGTACCATTTCAACCCTTGCAGATGCCAATAGATGATAATAGATGCCCAGACAAGTATCATAGCAATTTTCAAATATTTTTGTAGCATATGAAATGCTTCTTGATAAGAATATTTTAGAATATCTGTTAGAAAATTCGAAAATATTTAATTCAATAATTGAAATATTTTATTACCTATTATAGATTTATGAATATCTCATTTTCCTAGTTTATAGGATTGTTTCATATCAAGTAGTTTCCTATTTTTGGTAATAGTTTCTGGGTAATGAAGCATGCTACAATTCTTCCAACATGATAACACGGTATTAGAGTAGTAAAGTCTTAGCATGCTACAACTGTTTTGAACCTGGAGCTTTGTCTACTACTTACTATCAGAAAATATCACAATTTCTATCTATTTGTCATGAATTATTGTGATTAACACTTACCATTATCTATTGTTGTTAAGCATGACCACTACCCTTGTTTGCTACTGCTAAGTGAGTGTATCCATTAACACCATCTGATACTATAAAGCGCAAAAACTGCATTGTTTGATGTTGTTAAGCATGACTATTACCATTATATGGTATAGCTAAGCCAACTCCTACTTTGCAGTCTGTCATGGATGGCTGTAATTTTTTATGTTGTAGCTGTCTACTATTGTCCATTGATTGTAATATGTTTTATCAAGTTGAACGTTCTAACACAGCCCTATGTCCAACTTGAAAGGAAATGTTAGAAAATATTTTAGAACATCCATGAGAATATTTGAAAATATTTACTTTGGTATTTTAAGTATTATGTTACCTAGTATAGTTTTAGGAATATTTTTTAGTTTATAAGATTGTTTTAATGTCAAGTAGTTTTCAATTATTGATTATTTTTTTTTATATCAATCTCATACTATAAATTAGGACAAAACTTGAGTAATGAAGCATGCTAAATTCTTCCAATTACTCTTAACTACTGGAAGCCAAATTAGACATGATAAAAATTGATTTGATTGGACATGATTAAATTAGATCATATTGTATTTGTAAGATTGAAAATATTTGATAGGATATGATTATATTGATTTTTTTTCATTCCAATACTTTATGTTTCACCTATAAATAGATGGTTATTGTAATGCAACTATAAGAGAAAATCATATTTAATTCAACCCTTTGAGGTATTTGTACGTAAATATAGGCCTAAATATTTGAACCACTTAACTCTTTTGCTATACTTAATTGTCTCTCTACACCTATATTTTTGGTATTCCAATTCTTATTAGGCTGTGGCCTAGGTTCATGTTCCATCCCAATTTTGTTGATATTTTGTATATACTGTTACCTAATTTAACTTTAGATATATTATATTTCCTATTTTATAGGATTAGTATGATTTCTTTTCTTGTATATAGGAATTACATTATATAAAGTCCGGACCAAAATTTTAAGTAATTACTTTAATTGCAACATAACCTCACACTATAAATTAAGGTGGATGTTCATCAATAAACTGTACATTAATTTTTCCCATTATTCTCCAAGACATCCTAGTTTATTAATACAAGACACTTCCCGGTTTGTTTTTTTTAATTCACTTTTTTTTTACTCACACGCACACTCCAAATAGAAATTTTACAAAAACCATATAAAACGCAGCAAATTAATTCCCAAAGTCCGTTACACTTTTCTTCCTATAACACGCATAATTTTATTCTTAGGATGAGAATATGAATGTGTCCTCAGGGAATGCTTTCAATTCTTGCCATGTGTAATCTCCAAGCCACAAAATTTAGGTCGTAGCCTCTAAATTGTCCATACAAGCAAACATAGACAAGATCCTCCAATTCTTCTCACAAAACTCCTTTAATGAATTATGGAGAAGAAAGAGAGAGAGAGAGAGATACACAAGAGGCTAGAAGAAAATTTCTCTCAATATGAAGTGAGTAGCTGTTGTATGTTGTGTAGGGCGGTAATGAATTCCATCCTTATTTATATCAAGACATAATCTCTAACTTATGACAAGAAAATATCACTCCATAAAATGGAGGTAGGAGACATGGAATGGACTTCTGTAAGCTTCTACATGGATATAAAAATTAATTCAAGTTCAAGCCCAATTTATGTCTTAGCTTTTAATTTCCATTAATCTTATTAATTAGATTAAAAGCTCATTATGTTTCTAATTGATAGTTTCCTTACCAACAAACATCATGAAAAATAAATAAATCTCCTTGGCTAATCTCACAATAGCCTAATAAATTTGATCCTTAGACTTCTCAAGTTTCAATCAAAATGCCCACAACAAAATTACTATCCTACCCTTACCTTGTTCTTATGCGTATCTTCTAAGGTTCATCTTTAATTATCAATGAGCATACCTTCAAGGACATATGTAACACCTAACTTATAGCCCATATTGAATCTCAATTAAGATAAAGTGATGTGATCACATAGACCCTTCCAATTATAGTACTATGAGGTATAAACCTTTTATCATACTATGACCCAATTGAACGAAAACCATAGATTTAGTCAAATTCACAAACTAGATTATATGACCAAATTAATATTCCTTGTGAAACTAAAATCTATTCGAAATTCTTTTCTAATTATACATTACCTTGACTAAGGATTTTTATGTTATAGGACATTGATTGCGTAAAACATACACTTTATTTACTTAAAAGGAAACAAATCTCTTATTAATCGCACACATACCTTCATATGCCCACGATAAATGGCACTTTGACCTCATAATCCTACTAAGGTAGATTTGATTTTTAATAGCATAATGACACATTGATCACGATACACATAAGATATCTATGTCGTCTCAGGTCTAAAATCCACTCACACTTAACATGATCACAAAACAAGAGAACTTTATGTATATGCTTTATTTTTTGAGTTAATGCTTGAATACACCATTACCTAATGACATATTCACAAACACACGTTATTAGTATCTCATACCGAGTGGTATGACACTCACCATACAAATACAAGATATACAAATCATACTGATATTCTAATGCCCAATTTAGAGAATTTATGACCAACAAACTAATTTTAATAATTGTGTACTAAAAAGTCTTGCGTCTATATTCATAATTTCTATGAATAAGAATTAGTAACTTAATAACATAGGCATATGCAACACCTTATGTCAAATCAAATATTACATGAATGAATAAGACAACCAAATATAGATAAAATTGATATCTCAATATTTTATTAATGATAAAAAACATTTACAACCAATATCTTTTTAACAAAATTATTAACATTAGAAGCCATATGACTAATAAATATAAGTATTGGCTTGATTTGTTAGTACATGCTCCTCTTGTTTGGTTTGCTTGTATAGATTTCACCTCTATTTGTTTGTTTGTATAGGTTCTATTCTAATTTGTTAACATGGGTTTCCTTCTAATGTGTTAGTATAAGTTCTATCCTATTTTGTTTGTTTGCACAAGTTTCGTCCTCTCCTACCTCGCCAGTATAAGTTTAGTCCTAGTCCATTTCATACATATTTCCCCTTGTTTGTTAGTGTAGGTTTGATGCTTTTTTTGTATCTCTAACAGTTGCTAGTTGAAGACATGTAGAAAAATTTATCACATTAGTGTTGGAAGTCAAATTAGATAAAATAAGAATTTATCTAATTAGATATGATTAAATTAGATAAAATTATATCACATCTATAAGATCGAGAGTATCTAATATGATATAATTCTATTAATTTGTTTTCTTTGTAGGACTTTATTTATCATATATAAATAGGCGGTTATTATAATGCATGTACAAGAGAGAATAATATGTTATTAACCTTTAAAAGACATTTATCCATAAATGTAGGCTAAATACCAAATCACATAATTATTTTATTAATGGACTCTTCACCTTCAATTTTATTCTTTTGATTTCCTAACACTTCTTAATGACTGAAAGATTTCTTGGGAGCTTTATTTGTTCTCTAATCTCTCCATTTATTTAACTAATTAGTTTTATCAAGTTTTGTTGTGTTGAAGAAGAAATTAGGGAAATAGTCGTTATATTTTACTACTAGAGAGAAGTCTCAATTTATAATAGAGACGATTATAGCCATACCAAAAATAAAAAGGTAACTTGATATAAACATAAATAAGAAATTAAATATTCTCTTAACCTATACTAGACAATAATATCAAATATAACTAAATATTTTTAAAATATTCTTTAACACACCCCCTCAAGTTGAACATGGTAAAACCTTAAAAATGTTTAACTTGGACTTGATGAGATGTGTGGACTTATAATTGTCGTAGAGTAACAAACACACCAGGCAAGTTGATCATAACTTCATCCATGATACAAGTGTATGAAGGAATCAAAGCAATCCTTAATTTCTAAAACAAAAGTAGTTGGAAGGTCGACATACACGCTCATTGAACGTAGACAGAAGGCTATCTTTAGTTGATCATATTGCCATCACTTTTCTTTGTTTGCACAATTACAAAGCATGGGTTTAGCTTACACGCATTATTAGTGGCAATAGGCACTTGAACTTGAAAAAAAACTAGTTTTTCATTATACTTACACAAGTATTCAAACTTGGAAAAACACAGTTTTACTACCTACACAGACATAACAACAATGATAATATAAACAACACAAACATAAATATCCGTGGTCATAAAAAGCCAATCACACAAGAGTGACTAACACTATATAACACAGGTACAGGACGCACTTTGTCTACTATTAAAAACTGGATAACACTTGTGTTTTACGCATAAAAGAACCTAAGCAATCAACATTAGCCCACTAAACTTACACACAAATTCAAAAAATTAACCTACACTTATTTATGCTCAACACAAATAACCAACACACGCATATAGCACACAAAAGTGTATGATATTAGCCCTACAAAAATTATTAAACATTAGACAAACCTACAATGTTCTGACCCAAAACAAACATGGCCCAACTAAAGCATAACACACGGTCTGGTCCATCTTTTTCCTTTAGCCACACACAATGGTTCAAATTGGGTAGCAACACAGATAGCAATATGTGCTCAGTTGTGAAGAAAATATAAATAGCACTGCACAATGTTTTTTGCGTGCTCATGTGGTAGAATCGCAACTGTGTGGCATGATTTTAGGAGAAAAGGCAACAGCATGATGGAAGGGTGCCACTCACGATGGTGCAAGTGTTGGCGTGCACACAAAGGGAGAGGCGTTGGCCTGAGATCACATACAAAGGTGCACTACAAGTTTAGCTAGGGTTGCACACTCTTTCTAAGATCTCGTGGAGGTGACACTATTAACGATGATGGTGCACAACCTAGGTATAAGGCTGACAATTTTTGACCTGACTTGAACTAAAAACTCGAGCCGAATCTAAGCCAAAATTAACAAGGTTTAGGTCAAATCTTTGCAGGTACAAGTCAAAATCAGGTCGAACCCATGTGCTCAAAAAGATAAATGAATCAATTTTTAGATTAACCGATGGTTTAACTAGTGAACCTATAAACCTAAGAATGTATTTTAAATAATTTAATAAATATTTATATAAATATAAAAAATTGATTGATAATGCTTTATTAATCTATTATAATGAAAATTTGAAATTTTTCATTAATCAAAATTTGGCGTACAAAATATATTTTAGTAATGCTCAATTATCATAAAGGAAAAATAATTTTTTTTAATAAGCAGGTTAGCGGGTCAGGTTCAAGTAACTCGTGAAATTTACGGGTCAAGTTCTGGTCAAATTTTTTAATCCATAAAAATAAACGGATCAGGTTCAAGTTGGCAAGTCGCATATAATGCTTGGGCCTCAATCAAACAAGACAACACAACCTATTGCAAACCCTACCTAGGTAGAGACGTGAATTGCTCACATTGGCAACGCAAAGGATTTGGACAGATTAACAACAATTGCTCTTAATTTGGGAAGAAGGGCACGTTTGGATACCAAGCAACGCAAATGTGGGATTTTCTGTTTTTTTTTTTTTTTTAAATACTTCACGTGTTTTTTTCTTCTGGAATAAGGGGGTTGCTGCCATGCGCCACCACATGTGATGACGCTAGCATTGGATTTATACTAGGGTTGCAACTAGAGTAGAGTTTAGAAAAGAACCCACTCTAATACCATATTGAAGAACTTAGGAGAACAGTAGTTATATTTCACTACTAGAGAGAAATCCCAATTTATAGTGAGGATGATTACAATCATAACAAAAAAAACAGGATAACTTGACCTAAATGTAACCTTATAAACTAGAAAATCCAATATTCTCCTAACCTACACTAGGAAAAACAACAATGTCAAATATAACTAGATATTTTTAGAATATTCTTTAGCATCTTGTTTTGATCTTAAGATTATTTCTCTCATATAACTACCTCAATTTAGTGTTGGAATGACAACGAATTTCCTTCTTAAAGCTTATCTCCAGATCATCAAGTGAAACTTAGAGGACTGTTGTTAATATAATTCAAGCAAACCTGAACAACCATCGGATCCTTGCCTCTATCAATGCCCATTAACCTTTTCGAAGAACAATGGCCTAGTCAGCACACAAGACTTTCATTTAAACCTGCTGTCAATTGATTTAGTGAGAGAAACAATATGAACAAACACACAACCTAGACTTGACAACCTATTTATCACTAAAGGCTTTTCTAAGGAATATTAGGGTGACGAAAGACTGCACAAACCCAAATTTGACCTAATAGCCTAGTTAGCATTGAACTTACACATGTGGTTATGCTAATTTGATACTGGGTACAGAACTGAATTTCCTTAATCCTCATAGGGACACCTCGGTAATATACCATGATCTGTTTACTTTCATTAATTAGATCCTGCCAACAATCCAGATGCTTCACTGCTTTGTTGGAAAAACAGAAAAGTGACTACTTAATAGCCAACTGAAGCACATTTGGATGGCAGTTCTTTCTACAACACAGTTTTAAACAGATTCTGGTTGTCTAAATTAATCCAAAAAAATCCACTTTCGAGTTGAGGAAGATAAGAACTAGTGAATAGTTAGATTAAGTATCATAAGTAGCTGAAAACCCACAGTTCAAACAAATGAGTCGACCTGATTTGATTACACCCAGCCTCAGCAAAACCAATAGATCGCCTAATAAAATAGTGAACTAGATGGACATGTAGGAATGGAGCTTTATTTATACATCAATGTACACATAATGCAAGATGTTCGATCATACTTGGTAGCATTTATTTAAAAGAGAAAAGCTATAATGATTGCCACATTTGAGCAAATATCTTGTCAAAAACATAAATGCAAGAGCGTGGAATTTGAAGTGTTATCCACAAGCGAACCTTCCAAGAGCAAGCAGATTGCCAAAAGAGAACGTTATCCCAAATTTGATGGGATGGAAAAACACAAGCATCGACTGTCAAGTAGAAAATGAAGAATACAAAAGGGTCAGTCCAGTTTGATTTGCAAGTTATAGATTAAGCACAAAGATCCATTCATAACAAAAAAAGTGAAAAAAATGCAAACTTCCAAAAAGAATCGGATAATTAAAGATGCAAGGAAAACTTACCAAGAGTGTGCAAGTTATACCAGCAGCTAAGCATATTGCAAAGCCGTACAGTCTCTGCAAAAACAAATAGAACGAGCAGAAGTCCGTTAAGATAGATTATCAAAGGAGAGAGGGAACTTCGGCACAATATGACATAAAATATGCAGCAGAACTACCCATCGCCACATCTGTTAGGGAAAAATATGGTTAAGAAGAAAACCATGGAAAGTCGAAGAAAAAAATAGGGGGGCATTTGATACGAAGAAGAGATAAGTTCATTCATCCAGACGCCAGAACACACGTGAAATTCTATCCATTTTCAATTCTGGAAGAAGATCTAACTGTTGAAAAGCGTACCGCCCTGCTGGCTTATTTGCAATTGGCTGCTAAGGCCGACCTATTGCCAATTACTGATATGTAACACCAATACAAAACTAATTGCTGTAAACATATCCAAACGTCACACTACAATATAAGTTGCTAATTTAATTTCATAAACATTTTCTTACGATCTCAAATTTTTCTTCTCTCAATCTAACATCTTGTTGGAGCCCTAATAAAATCCAGAACACTGCTACAGAGCAATTGCAATCTAAGATCTTGTTGGAGCCCTAATAAAATCCAGAACACTGCCACAGAGCAATTGCAATTCAGTTAAAATGCAACACGAGTTTTTTATGCATGGATAAAACTGAACCAAGAGTTCGATTAAATACCTGTTTGGTGGACAAAGTGCAGTTGCGGTTAAAATCGTCAATGAAGGAAGATTCTCGCTGCTGCTCTTCATCCTCAACGTCCATTCCGACCAGCATTTTCATCTTCTCAAATGCCTGGTTCATCTTCTCCAATATTTGATGTGTTCTCCTTTTGGTTTGAAATAAACCCTGGTGGGTGTTTTCCAAATTTAACTACTTGAGAAGATGGTTGAGGTTTCTGGTGGATCTGAAATTCATTAGTTTGGCGAAGTTATCTACCGCGAAAGATAGAGTGACAGAGAGAGGAAAGCTTAATCGGAGAAGCCCTTGAATGGTGAAATTTCACATTCTCCTGAAATTGTGAAGTGTCAACTAACGCCTTAAGCTTTACGTATTTCCACTTATAACCCCCATCTCTTCGTCGCGTTTTCTTTTGCATGTCAAGGCTTCGTTTGTTTTCAAATTTTAAAATCAAAACAAACGTTCAATTATTATAATTTTTTTAATTTTATGTTTTAATTTTTTTATTATTATATAAATTTTAAAATAAAAATATTTAAAATATATACAAAAATTTAAAAACAAATCTAAACAAAGAATCACACATAATGTGTGTACATAATTATTAAAAATTATATAATTTTATTAATTATAATAAAATATAAAGTATTATATTTCTAATAATTTTGATGATAAAATAAAGTTACTTAAAATTAAAAATATATTAAAAATTTACATAAAAAACGAGATGAAAGGGAAAATTTGAGGAGAGAAAAAAAATAATAAAATAGAATGAATGAAATTTTAGTTGGGGAAATAGAAAGAAAATCATTTATATTTTATTCTTTGTTCCGTCTTTCAATTAATTTGATTCATTCTACTTTTAAATTTAGAGATTTGTTGGCTAAGTTTATTAAAATATTTTATAAAATATTTTAAAACTTATAAATTCTTAAAAATAAGTTAATTATTTCTAACTTGTTTTAAAAATGTCGTTAAGCTGCTTCATCTCATAAATTAAAAATGGCATAAATTATATTACATTTTATTAATTATATTTAGTTTTCTTAATATTATTATACAAAAAAATTATAATCAATTATGACTACAAATTTTAACAAAGTCTTACAAGAAAATTTTAATATTTCTATCCAAACATTTAATAACTTATTTTTAAAATAAAATCTATAAATTTGTAGGTTTTAAAAATATATTTTAAGTTACATGATTGTGTAAATTATTAAAAGTAAGTGAAGCTAGACACCCTCTTAATTTGCCATCATTTCTTATAAAATTTTAATATGATTTTAATTGTTAAATAAACTCATTTTATTATTATCAAATTATAAATATAATACTTTATAAAAATTTAATTATAATTTTAATACAAAATGTCACAAGTCCAGTCTACGGGTGCAAAATTGATCACTAAGGGAAAAAATTATAACGATTTATAAGTCCAAAAGCATCCCTTCATCTGACGTGGAATGAGTGCTATACCTTTTCATCAACTTTGGGACGCTTTTGTGCAGACAATGCGAGATCTATTCACAATTCACAAACCCCCGCCACCCACGCATGTGTGGTTTCATTAAAGTCATATTTATTTTAATAGTTTAAATAATCGTATAATCAATTAATAATTTTTAAATTATTATATCTATTTATAATTTAATTAACACATATTTTATAATTTTTCTACTTATATTTATTTTTTAATATACTATAAAGTTATATATTATTATATTCTACAATTATTAATTAATATATATATATGTATAATTTTTTTACCTATTTAAATCTTACTAAGTGAACATTAATTTTTCTCCCACTAGAATTATTAAAATTTTTTTAGGCACCCTAACAAGAAACCAAGCATACCCTAAATTGGTTTATATACGATGACCAGTCTATCCATCTAAAGCTGGAGTCGGCAGTTTGACTTTTGACATTGACGCATGGTTATAGTCTTGAAATACTGTTTAAAAGGGACATCCGGCAGGTTCAATGGAGGTGCCACTAAGGCTGTGTTTGTTTCCTAATTAGCATGGGAGGAAAATTTAAGAAATTTGAGTGGGAATGAAATTATATTTAGTTTGTAAAATTTACATAAGTAGAAAATTTATTTTTACTAGTAAAAGTAACACAACCTATATGTGTGCAAATTTATTTATAAATTATAACTTATTATATTTTAAGTAAAATAAATAAAATTATTTAAAAATTAAAAGTATAAAAAATATTTATAATAAAAAAATAAAGAAACACCAAAAGAATTTGACATGAGAGGAAATTTGAGAAAAAAAATATAAATTGAAATGCTTAGTTAAAAGAGAAGGCAGTAAGAAAATAATAGGAGAAATAAAATAGTTTAAAATGTGGGCAATTATACAATTTTACATCATGCAACTATAAAATTTTATTAACTTAACATGTAGCATGGATATAGATATATATTTAATATATAATAATGATTGAATAATGTGTCAGTATATAGGTTTATAAGGTAATTAAAAAGAGTAAATGTGAGTAAAAAATTATAGAGATATTGTTAATTTGACTATGAATAAATATAATAATTGACAAATTGTTTCACAGTAATAAAAAGGTAAGGATGAAAAAATTTTACATTTAAATTTAAATAAAAATTATATGATAAAATGATTAGTTTGTAAGATTTTTAATTAATTATAAATAGTGACAAAATGGGAAATAAACACAGCCTAAATGCGGCACTTTCACTTTTCAAAGGGTGGTGTATATTTTATGTTTCACTTTTCACTTGAAAATGATAAAAATTTAAATGATATCCATCCATCTAACTATCCATCCGTCCATCTCTCTCTCTCTCTCTCTCTCTCTCTCTCTCTCTCTATATATATATATATGTATATATGTATGTATGTATGTAAAAAATAGAAAAAGGCCTAAAGACCTCCGTGCGCTCTCGTGTGGTGAATTCGGTTTTTGCCCGACACGTGCTTTTCTTTGGGCAGAAGCTTTTGGGTAGTGGGCCCCCCTTTTTGCTCACGATCCTCCTATTTTATGGATAAAATTAAACCTCTTCATCAGCGTGTTCTTCTCTCTCTTGCGTATGTTCTTCATGAACCGATTCTCTCTTTAAATCCGTTTCTCTTTCTTAAAGGCATATGGGGAATGGATGCATCAGGGATCGGAGTTGATGACACAGGCACTTTATTTAATGACTGTAGATTTAGAAGGGGAGGTGTAGGAGAAGAGGATGGAATTTGATCGAGGAAGTGATATCTAAGCTTAGGAGGCATTAGCGGTAGCTGTGATACTTTTATGGGAGGTTTGGAGCCATTATCAGGACTCAAGTTAACGTACGTAGTGAAAACCCTGAAATGTCATCATTGTTTCTGATATTAAATGTTTATGTGTGCGACTAAATTGTTGCTTTCTGTGTTCATATATCTGCAGCACTGTTCTGATGATGGGATGGATTTGACGTCGGGTAAAAATGTTGTGACTAGAATATTTGCCATCAAGTTGTAACAACTATGGTTGCAATTGGATGCTTGAAGATCTTCAAATGTTAACCAGTTGCAAATCTTTTACTAAATTCAAAAAATAGTAAAAGCGAAGGATCAACTCTTAAGTTCAAATCCTATTAACCCAACTTAAAAGTCCTTGTCCAGTTGATTAACACAAAACCTCAACCCCAGCCCTTCATATACACAAAGTTCACACAAGTTCATAGTGAAGGCACTCAAAACACTCTTTCACCACTCAGATGCGTCTTCCAAGTTCCGATTCCTTGACTTCTTGTTAGGTGTTTATACTTAAAAAGTCTTGAGAATATCGCTTTAGAATTAGTCTTTAATTCATGAATTTGATCAGCGCTTCCTAATCAACTTGTCTTTTGTTGCATGCATATTTTAAAACAATTGATATGGTCACAAATTCTATGATAAGTATCCACAAGTGTCCCATCTCGATCGAAGGTGATAGTTTGTTTATTTTGCATTACCATTTCAAGATGTCGAAACTTAAAAAGAGTGGAGTGGGTCATATGTTGAACAGGAACGGACTGAGATCAGCTTGGTGCAACAACAATTGGTCACAATGCATGTCATGCGTAAGCACACATCCTCCACACGCGTGCCTTTCTGATAACCAAAAACTAGATCTGTTGTGTTCATCAAACTTGCTTGTCTGAGAATCCAACGTACCACATGGACGAGGTTTCCAAATTCATGCCACATGCTGCACACGAATTTGAATCAGCACTGTGCTCCCATTTAATATATCTGGATATATATGTAGAACAAAAATCTTGTAATTGAATTTTTATTAACAAGTAATTGGTGTAAGCCGATTATAATTTAAATCGAATGAAATTTTGTGAGTACAATCTCTAACTTAATCCTCTAATTCTTTTTTCAACTTGTATAATTTGAATATTGATCGAAGAATCCAGTTGAAACTGAGAGAGCTTTTGAGCTTTGATCCTCCTTAATGTTGACCGGAGTTTTCAATAATGTTAATCCACTGGTTTAGTACCTTGAATGTGGATCAAATGCTAGGATTTGATAAATTTCTTAGGAAGAATGCCTTGAATTTGATGACGAACTCCATCGAACTTCTTGAAGCTGGTGGAGAGAATTTGAATATTTCTTCACTTGAAGTCTTTTGTTGTTTCTTCACTTGGTTGTGTCATACTGTGCGTTGAGCCATTAAAAGCTACCTATATTTAAAGGGGTGGGAGAAGCCTGGCTGCCGTTTTTGGCGAATGACGTGGTGCAACCTAATTGGTTGGAAATATTTGATTTGGCATTACTTCCTTTTATCGGATAATTACGAATTAATTGGTGAATTAATAATATTCTCCTTCCAAACTTGTAAGACTTGACATGTGGCGCGATTTGATTGGCCAACCTTGACACATGTCACAGTTTGATTTGTCAGCCAATTTTGTAGTACAATACCAATTATTTTATTATTTAATTTCAAGAATTGTATTTAATTCAAGTCCTAAATAATAAATAATTAACAATTGATATTTGATTGCAAGAAAATGCCATATGACGACATTTAATCGGTCAAAAATTTTATTTGCCCACACTGCCCCCTTGAGACTTATTCATGGGGAATTTGAATTTGAAGTGAATAGAATTTGAGTTTAAAGTGAATAAGTCTCGAAAAGGAAAATGTTTCTTCTCTTTTCCTTTTCTTCCTTTTTTTGGGCTAAGATAGACGGGTTGTGGGTTTGAGTACAGCACAAGATGGATCTGGGCTTTTACTTAAGAACTGTAGGTTTAGCCCAGCAAGACTCATCGTCCCCATTTGGCCTAGCAAACTCGGCCTGCATTGAGAGTTTTCAACTTACTAAGAAGTCAGTCCGAATCGCACAAAGGATCATCAACTTGATTTTCTTTTGTCAGCGTAGACTCTCAATCAATTAAATTAAGGAAGATGGCCGATTTGAGGGGCGTGACCTCGCTGTGCAATTCAACAGTCGAATCATGACCTTCAATATTCTTTATACAGATTCTATATTTGATCCTTCCTCATCAGATGATAAATTGGAAGCGCTGCATCCCTCGTCAGATAGTCTAAGAACACTTACTGTGACAAATCCATTCTTCCCTGGGAATTAAGGCTTGACACCCCTTCGTCGCTCTCAGCTTTTTCCCTTTTCTTCTCCTTTCTTTCTTTCTTTCTTTCTTCTTTTTTTTTCTATTTTTTTTTGTGTAAACCGAACCCAACTATTTGAATAGCTCTCAACTCATCTTCCCCGATCCCAGCCATGCCCGTTCTCATCGTCTTTAAGCCCTGTCTCGTCATTGTTACCCCACATCACCACCTCCGTGGCTGAGTGCGGGCAGGGGAGCCGGTAGTGGATGGCGCACTATCGTGAGAAGAGGTGTTGCTGTGGCTATGCACGCTTGGACGCCATTGCTTTCGTTGTCATCTCCATCGCCGAGCGTGGGCCGGGCAACCGGCATTTTCCTGTATGACCAAGCAAACACATTCCTGAACTCTTTGAGAAGCCCCACGTACATGTCAGCCTCTTCATTTGTCAGCAAAGCACTAAGGTAAATGAGTCGAGGGTCGTTGTTATCGCCCTGGTCTACTTCTTTTAATTCATTTACGGTGGACTTAATTCCTGCCTCCATTTAGAGTGGCGCAACCTCAACATCTTCTTCGATGGTTTATCCTTTTTTGCATAGTGTAATGTGGTTAGATGAGCCCACACTTTCCTTATCATCATTCTTTGCCACTTGAGCTTTAGTGAAGACGATTATCTGAAATCTGGCTTTAAGGACTTTGTCATAAGATACCACCAAATCCGTTTGTCGCCACATCTGAGAAGGGATTAAGCTTCAAAACTTTTCATCTTGCTTCGGCGTTTTTCTGATACCCCATTTTGCCTTCCAGCACTTTTGTTTTTTGGGTGGACCAAGCTTTTCAAAAACCAACACCCGTGTTAGCTTGCCTTCGACCTTTGGAGAACAGTCAGCCTTAGTGACATTGTTGGTGGTAGGCCTTTTTATGGCAATGCAGATAGGGTCTTTGGGATATTCATACCCAAGCCCTACTCGGAAAGTTTGACTTAAGGATTTTTGGGGAAGCTTCCCCAACAGCGATTGTTCCTGCAGGTCGTATCCAACCTTGATGAGGAGTTTTACACCTTGGGACTGAAGCATTTTGCAGTTTTCAACTCCCGAGCTTTTTGGCATTCCCCTACAGCTTCTTTAGGTTATGGGGCAGGTGCTTTGTTGTTAATTTAGGTCAGCGGTAGGGTCAAACTTTTAACAGCATCGTTAATTACTGGGCTTTTGCCTTGATGGCTTTTGGGATGCACCTTGCTGGCCTCGCCTTTCTTTATTGGACCATCTTTTTGCTTTTCTTGGCTTTGGGAGCTACTAGTTTCATGAGCTCCAACCTTATTCAAGTAATACTTGGTATCGGCGAAGTGGGATTCAGCTGCAGTGAAGGGCTTGCAATTGCTAAACACTTTCTTCACAACATCGTTGCGGCAATACTTTAAACATTGATGCCAGGTAGAGGGGACTACCCCATTCTCGTAGAGCCATGGCCGTCCAAGAAGTAAGTTGTATGACGTCTTAGCATCAATGACATGGAACAAAACAGTTGACTCCATATTGTCTATGAGCAACTCCATCCTCATGGTGCCTAAAACTCTCTGCTCCCCTTGGTTAAATCCTTAAATCATCAAGCAACTATTCGAGAGCTTACCGGTCAGAATCCCCAGCTCTCTTAGTGTCTTTAGAGGTAAAATATTGACTGTAGAACCATCGTCAACCAGGATTCTATTGATCCTTTATTCGTGGACATAGCTTGTCACAAACAATGGCCTGTTGTGGGGTTAGGACCCCAGCATCAAATCTTTGTCCATGAAGACCTCTGTAGTCGTAAGGTCTTCGACAAGCTCTTGGCTTTTCTTTTGGAAGCAGCCAACTTCATTAGGGGAGTTGCTCATTTCATCAACTCCATTTGTTTGGTCATCGAGGGTGATAGTGTTAACGTTAGCACTATCATCCTTTAACATGATTTTTACTTGGCGGGCTAATTTCATGACTTTGTCCTCGAATACAAAACAGTTGTAGATGGGGTGCCCGACCAAGCGGTGGTACTTACAATACTTAGGATCGTCAATCTTCTCGGCTTCTACAGGTCGCTTCATCTCCGGTAGGTCGATGAGTTTGGCCTTTAGCAAGTCGTTGAAAATCTTATGGACATTTGTGTCTAAGAAAGGGTATGATTTGGCCTACATTTCCTTCAAGGTCGGCTTCTTTGGCGGCGGAACCTCTTTCTTTTTAGCAGGTCTTTCTTTTACCAGCGGTTTAGCAGGCTTCATCTTGATCACCATTGAGTCCTTGGTTGGTGCTTTAGCGGTAGGTTTGCTAGAGAAGGGCTTGCCCCCCATTTGTTTTTCCTTAGACTTATGGGAGTCTTGTGTGGGTAGACCATAGACTACGTTGATCGACATGCTTAACTTCATATCATGAGCACGAGTGGCCAACTCTTCGAAGGTTTTTGGTTGGATCCTTTGTAGGATGTATTTCAATCCTTAGTGGATTCCTTAAATGTACATTTCAATGCCTGAAGCCTCCGAAAGCCTATCCTTGCAATTTAGGCTCTTATTCCTCAAGCGATTTATGTATCCAATGATAGGCTCATCCTTCTAGTAGCGAGTGTTAGTAAGTTCGATCATACTAACTGTTTACCTAGTGCTGTAGAAACAGTTAAGAAATTTTTACTCCAACTGTTTCCAACTATCGAAGGATTTTGGCTCTAAGTCAGTGTGCCAATCAAAGGTATTTCCTTTTAGAGACTGAACAAATTGCTTGATAAGGAGGTCACCATAAGTTCCAGCGTTGTTGCAAGTCTTGATAAAATGGGCTATGTGCTACTTTGGATTTCCCATTCCATCGAATTGTTGGAACCTAGGGGGTTGATAACCTGCTGACATCTTCAGGCCACCAATCCGAGCCATGTAAAGCTTTGCATAAGTTAGGGACGATTTGGTGGTCCCTTCAAATTCGCTTTTGATGCCCCATTCGATGAAATCTTTTAGTTGATCGAGGGGGATAGAGCCATCTGCAAAGGGTTACAACTTCTCAATAGTAGGCCTTTTTCCTTTGTCTGGCTGTTGCTTGGATGTTTCGACTTCATCATGAACTTCTTGAGGCTTCTCTTCGATGCAACTAGTCTCAGCAGTTCGGCCTTTTCTATTAATTTAGAGATTTTGGAGTCTTATTCTTGTATATGCTTGGAAAGACCCTCAATTAACCTGGTTAATGCAGCGACTTGATCCTCTAGACTCAAGGCGCCAGTCATCATTGCTGGAGTAGTGTTGAAGTCGGGTGAGACGATTAGGTAAGGGCTGAAGGGCGATGAAACATTCATGTTGCTCTTGCTCTCTTGGCCCAGGTAGTATGGTTATTAGCAGCCTCAAGGATGACAATTGGCTATGAGTAAGTCAACTCCCTTGCTCGGCCTTTGGTGACTACACCTTTTTCAAGAGCAGCTCTTGAAGCATTTGAGGTAATAGCTTTAGATGATTTTACTTTTTCTCCAGCCATTTGAAATTTGTGAATTCGCTTTTTGTTGAGAGAAGAGATGAGAGATAGAGAGGTCCCACTGGGTATGTCAGAGACTGTAAGACAAAAATCTTGTAATTGAATTTTTAGTAACAAGAAATTGGTACAAGCCAATTACAATTTAAATCGAAAGAAATTTTGTGGGTACAATCTCTAACTTAATCCTATAATTGTTCTTCCAACTTGTATGATTTGAATATTGATCGAAGAATCTAACTAAAATTAGGAGAGCTTTTGAGTTTTGATTCTCTTTAATGTTAACTGGACCCTTCAATAACATTAATCCACTAGTTTAGCACCTTGAATGTGAATCAAACGCTAAGATTTGATAAATTTCTTAGAAAGAACGCCTTGAATTTAATGACGAACTCATTCGAACTTCTTGAAGCTGGTAGAGAGGATTTGAACTCCTTAAATGTTTGTTCAGTTGAAGTCTTTTGTTGCTTTTTCCTTTGGTGGTGTTATATCGTGAGTTGCGCCATCAAAAGCTACTCGTATTTATAGTGGTGGGGGAAGTCTGGCTGCCCTTTTTGGTGAGCGACGTGGCGCAACCTGATTGGTTAGAAATATTTAATTTGACATTACTTCCTTTAATTGGATGATTACGAATTAATTGCCGAATTAATAATATTTTGATTCCAAACTTACAAGACTTGACACGTGACATGATTTGATTGGCCAACCTTTACATATGTCGCAATTTGATTTGTCAGTCAATTTTGTAGTACAATACCAATTATTTTATTATTTAATTTTAAAAATTGTATTTAATTCAACTTTTAAAATATAAATAATTAACAATTAATATTTGATTGCAAGAAAATGACACATGACGATATTTAATTGATCAAAAAATTTATTTGCCTACAATATCATTAAATTTACATCAACTTGACAGCACAGCATAACAAAGGAGTCTCTGAAAACTTCCGGTTCGGATTGGAGGGTCTCTTGTCCGGTCCTGGCTCAATGAAATCTGCAATAGCGATCTAAAGCAAAACTGGAACGCAAATTGTTGGTAACCCCTTCTCTGTGGTTAATTTTAACTTTAATAATTCACTTTTATTATTAGGATTTTTAAAAAAAAACTAATTTATGCTTTATTGCCATTATTGAAATATTATGGTCAAATATAAAATAAATATTTTTTGCTAAAAAATAAATTATAAAATAATATATATATATATATGTGCACAATATATTTTGGCATATTTGTGTGATAAAAATAAAATTGTATATGTGATAGAAATACTATATCTTGAATTAAAATGCAAGCTCATTGAGTGAGTAATTCTTGCTTAGTTTGTATGAAAATTTTGATAATATACCATCTGAATATAGCTAAAAGTATTAACTATATCGTCGTGTGTATGCATACTTTCTAATTTTTTTTGTGAATAATATAAGCTAGTCAAAGTTAAGCACTCTGTGTGTGCATGGCTATTTATAAATTATGAATTTATTATATTTTAAATAACAAAAAATAATTTACAATTAAAAGTATAAAAATTATTTAAATAAGAAAATAAAAATGGTATTAGAGAGAAAAGATAGAGATAACAAGATAGTAAAAGAAAGATGAGAAAAAATAGAAGTATTTACATTAAAGAATATTATGCAATTTCACGTTTTGCGAATAAAATGAATTTATTGTCTTAATGACTAGTGTTTTGGCATACGAACGTATTGTGGCTGTAAGGGAAAGATATTTTATAAGTAAATTGGTTAAATAATTTTGTTACATTAATAGAAGTCCTTAGAATTAAAAATAAATCAGATATAAGTCAAGAACAAAAAAATTTTAATACATGAGAGGGGTTTTTTTTTTTTTTATAAGCACCTTATTTTATTTTTTATATTAAAAATAGAGAAAATGTTATCATCAGAATGATAAAAGAGATTATTTCGAAGAAAAATTTTGTATTTTGATCAATAAATTTTATATTTTATATTATTTTTATTAATTTATTTAAAAATACATCGAAAATAGATATATAAAGACAAACACCGCTGTGCTGTAGTGTGCTTGAGCTGTAGCCCAACGCGGGACAAAGACGTAACCTAGTTGTCCTGTAGTCAAATTCTCCCAATTCTCTTACCGGCGCTTCCCATCCAATCTGTGTTTTCATCTCTCTTACTCGCAGAGGCGTAGAGTTTGTTTTCTAATCGCAAATCGACATGGTAACGTGCACATACATTCCCTTTCTGCCTCGGTTGGCTGGGTTTAATCTGTGTTCCTTACTTGTCAATTATCGTGCTTTCCTTGATGTGCTTTTCTGGCTCTTTTATTATTGCTTGTTACTTCGATTATTTGTAAGAATAATCCAATTGCATCTCTTGAAAACTGGGATTTCAATTTATTCTCTTCTCTCTTTTATTGATTAAATTTTTTTTTGGAAATTAGAGTTGCCCCACGGAACAAGGTTGACCTTTTTACAGTGCTCTTGAGATATGACTCAGAAAAAGACGTGATAGAGTTTTCACTTTTACGGGGTTCTTCATGAGATGATTTCGATAATGTTAATCACGGTCGAT
The DNA here is from genome assembly GCA_019155195.1 of Avicennia marina. NCBI lineage: Eukaryota > Viridiplantae > Streptophyta > Magnoliopsida > Lamiales > Acanthaceae > Avicennia > Avicennia marina. Next base: position 199,057 of record CM032765.1, read on the forward strand.
TTCTGGGAACCAACCAGTTTTTCTCTTCCTTTTGGAGTAACGGGATGAGCCCATGTCTTTACCGAGTTTATCTTTTTTGGGGTTGGGGGAGGGGCTTCCCGATCCTTAAACATATGAAAATCGTATCCCATTCTGTTATAACCTAAAATTTGTGTTTGTACAACATTTTGTGGGTTTTTAAAGATATGAAGATCGTTTCCCAATGCAAGGATTCTTCTTCGACGACCCGGCATGGTTTTCTCTATGTTCACATTATCATCTTTCCTGAGTTTATCACAATGATTTTTTTTGGTTGCCTGTCAAAATTTTCATTTTAAAACATTCCTGCTCTCTGTGTTTTTTTTTTTGTTCCCATTTCCTAGTGCCCATTCCAGTCTTGATGTTCTTCCAAATATCACCGATGCTTATCCTGATATGTGTCTGAATTTTATGTTCTGAGACAATGTGATTTATCTTTGTTAGTAGCGAATAAATTACTTATTTTTGACATCAATTATTCACAGCCAACAAATTTGTGTCGCTGTTCCCGTACCTGGTGGAGAAGGTTCCAAGGTTGGCTTCAAGAATAAGTACAAAATGAAAATTTAAAACTGCAACTTGGAAAGCAATTAAGATTTAAACCATTCTAGCTTATCTGAATTTTATTTCAAAGAGTTTTCTTATATCTACATCCAGAAAAATGGAATTCAGAAAAATAATCATTGAAGTTAATGATTTCGAGCACATATGATGTGATATCTTTTTGGTATTTTGGAGGAAACAAAATATATCGGAGTTGCTGCGGAGATTTTAGAGCATATTTAGTTTGTATGCTGTAATTTCTATTTTGACATGTGTATATTCTGTACAACATGCATGTATTACTTGCACATGTATTCATACTTTCATGTTTTGTATCACCTATATCTTTGCTTTCTTCTCTCTGTCTGGCCTTGTTCGTCTTCCTACCTTTATATAAATAAATCTTGTTGCACTTCTTTTCTTGCAGTCAACTCCTTTCAGAGGCACAGCGAGGAAAGATAAACCCAGAGGACGTCACCCGGGGCTGACCACCCAGAAAAAGCAGGAGATAAGGGAAGCTTTTGAACTGTTTGATACTGATGGATCTGGTATTGAAATAGCTATTATGTAACTGAATTCGATAACTTTTAATCACTTTCTCTCTCTTAATTGTGTCTATTTTTCCTTCAAACAACTGCATGCAGGTACCATTGATGCCAAAGAGCTCAATGTTGCAATGAGGTTTTTCCCCCATTAAATATGTTTTTAGGCCTTGATATTATGAGTCTATACATAAACTTACGTGGCTCTTTTACAGGGCTCTTGGTTTTGAAATGTCTGGAGAGGTAACTACCAATATGAAAACTTCTGCTGGTGATCAAATCTTATGAATTGTGTGTTATTTACGTGCTTGTATAAGAAGTGGAGCATGATCACTCATTCACTTCCAGTTCATTGTTGACAGTGCATGTTTAAGAATGCACCTTTGTAACCAAGAAAATGCAGGCTCCTTCCCATGTGCTGTAATTCTTGCATAAGCTAATTTCAGGTATCTAAGCATGTACAGATTTTTTATGAGAGATCCATATGTAAAGTGATCATGAACTCCGGGACGTTCGATTTTTTTCTAAAACATTTAACACTTTCTTTTGTGTTCCTCTATAAATTATCCAAGCAGCTGATGTAACTAAACCTTGGAGTTTTCTATTGTTAGATTGTTGAGAGACAGCAAATAATGGTTATAATTGCTTAGATGATGCATACATCATGCAATAACGATGCATTTTAGCTCTAGAAGTTGCTTTTGTTTCAAATTGAATTGTGGTTTGTAACCAAAGGTGGATATCTTGTGTAAATTTAGGCTATTTAGTAATTTACCGGACAAATAGATTTAACACATAGATAGGAAAGGGTAATCGCTAAATGCTTATTCTGCTTCAAGACTCCCAGATAATGATTAAAGTTTTCATTTTCAATTAGGGATTTCATGATTTTTTTGATCTGATATACATGTTGAGAATAAATGCTGTTGTAAGTGGCAAGTGACGTCAATCGTTAGCTGTATTCTTGTGTTTAAGTAACAAAAAGGGTTCATATATCCTATTGACAATTGGACGCACCAGATATTGTTTCTTTCAACATTTTATCCCTGCAATACTACTAAGTTGTAGTAAAACTGTATTTCCTGGATGAAGTTAATTTTTTGCATATAATTTCATTTATATTATTCTGGCAGCTGCTTAATGCCTTAATCATTACTTACTATACCAGCCATAATATGATGTTGCTCGTCTATCTTGTGATAATGGTCGTATTGTCTGAATGTTTTGATTTTTTTGGTACAGGAAATCAATCAAATGATAGCAGAAGTAGACAAAGATGGCAGTGGCACGATTGACTTTGATGAATTCTGTCACATGATGACAGCCAAACTTGGAGAAAGGGACACCAAAGAAGAGCTCATGAAGGCTTTTCACATTATTGACCAAGATAAAAATGTGAATTTCTGGTGTCATTTATTTCATGTTTCCATTTCATTGTCATAACTGGCTCTTGGTCATCTGATTGCAGGGGAAGATTTCTGCTGCAGATATTCAGCGGATAGCAAGAGAGTTGGGTGAAAATTTCAGTGAGAAAGAGATACAAGATATGATTGATGAAGCAGATCGAGACCGTAAGTTCTATTGTACTTGTCCCACAAATTTGTTAGATATCTGTGTTTGTTTTGCTGTTTCAAACTAGAAAGTGCTGCACAAATTCTGACACATTTTAAAAAAACAACTGAAGACAATGTTAAGTTACTGTATGAGCTGTAGTATTCATTCAAACATAATACCTTATTTCCGGAAACCTTAAAGTTGCGACTTGATTCTTATTTATATACGTATGTCCTTACTATGTACATGCCAAGTTAGAAACATCGTTTCCCATGGAGAATTGCTGGTTTAGGTATTAAACAAAATCAACCTATTCAATCTAGAAAACTCATTAAGAAATGGCTGGAAATTTCTAATAGCTGACAAAGATGGAAGGAATTTCTTACCATTGGCATTCTTCCTTGGATGATTTGAATCAATATATGATTCTGCTTTACCCCAAGGGCCTATTTGGTAAATGTTGAAAATAAAATTCAACATTGTTGAATGTGTTGATTAAGAGAGTGGTTTGCTAACTTGCAACTGATATTGGGGATGTCTTCTGCTATATGTATTTCCAGTTTGGTGGGGGTTGTTGAGTTTAATGTATTCATTTCGCGTGAAATGTGCAGGTGATGGTGAAGTAAATGCTGACGAATTCATGCGAATGATGGGGAGAACCTCTTACCGTTACTAGAGGTACGCTAAACTTGCAACCCCGGTTTTTTGAGGCTCTGCCTCTGATGGGTAGTTTACTGCTATTTAGTTTGTTGTAATATGATATGAACAAGATGGCGATGTTATTTGGATAGGATTGAGTTCCAGGTTGGTGAATATAGGCTATACTATTGTTGAAACAACTTGTCTGCCTGTAAGTTATATTGGCACTTAAACTGGTTGCAATCGTTGCACAGTTATGGTTAATATCTTATAACGAATATCTCTATTTCTCTTTTATTTTATTTTATATTTTCCCTGGTGTTAAAGCAGCTCTTGCTCAAAGTGTTGGTGGTTTGTCAAATCTAATTTCAATCAAAATTTTTAGGTTATCCCTTTAAGCAACAACTTGTAGTCTCTGCCTAGGGCCAGTCATTCAATGCCACAATGTCACAAGTGAATTCTTGTTTACATACGCGTTGGTCATACCCGTATGTGAAAGATGCTGGACGGACGCATTTGTGTTGGCTGAGGTTGGGTATTATGAGGTGGCGAATCCAATAATCGGTGATGTGGATTAATTGGTGTGGTCTTGGAATGGAGTCGTGGGCCGAGAGGGCAAGCAATATTTTTGTGACTGAAAGCAGTCTTTCCTCTTAAACTAACCTTCATTCCAACCTTCCCATGTATCCAGAAGCTACTCTTATACACCTTATAGCCTGAATTGAGGGGGTATAATATTTAATGCAGATATATGGTGCTCTCCAACTTTGAATTCATAAATAAATCATATTTGCTTGCGCATATGACTTTGAATTCACACGCATAGAGAGAGAGAGTATATAGATGCGGCAGCTAAAATGGAAGTGGGAAAAGATATTGTTAGTGATATTACTGAACTTAAATATCTTGATGCGTGCGTTGATCTTGACTTCACGCCCGTTGGAGCCTTCTTCGAGTCTAGATCTGCAAGTCCCATTTTGTGCATACGGCCTAGTTCTTGGCATAGCCCTCAGATAAGGCAAACCTTTCTTGAGCTGTTAAGCCAAGCAAGCCGAAACTTCCTCAGGAGCCGTTTAAGGGAGACTATGCCAACAAGGGATGCTGCAAGGCTGCGAGCGATCAGTAGTTAATGCTCAGCCCATTTGTCGGATTGTTTCTTCCTTCCAAGTTCTTTAAAACTGGTACTTTGTTGGTCACTTCTTGCTGATAACATTTGTGAATTAATGATGTTTTTAAGTAGACTTTAGATTTGTTCATACATACACCGCTCTCACTTTCCTTTTTCCCTTGTCTTGCCGCACTCGCGATACATCTTTTTGTTAAGGAACCTAATCCTCAATGCTCTCAGCTTTCCACAGCAAGCTACCATTCACAATCTTTCCATTTCTATGTAGATGTAGGGAGCATTACTACTGCAACTGGGAAATGCCAACATACACTGGTGATCATTTTAAGGCCCTGTCTCTATATAAACACGCCTTGCTAGACCTTGGAAAGAAAAAAAGAGGAAAACATTTACAAATTACATGACCCCAGTGCGTGTCGAGCTTCAGACCAAAGTGCTGCTGCCTACAGTGTCAACAGCAACAGTACCATCCACCATATACTCCCCGCATTGCACATTCGTCTTTGTAGTTTGGGCCGAATATCTGCATCCGCGGCAAAAAAACTTGGCAGGCACAGCATCAGAGTCTGGAATCCCAGAACACCTAGTGTGTAGCCATATGCTGCATTTATCACATGCTAGCATTCTCTCCCCATCATCATCCTTTGCACCACATATGCAATCCACTTTCCACGTCTCGATTCCCCTTTCCATTCTAAACCTACCAAAACCATTTTTCCCCAGAAAATGCCCCCGAATTCGGACAAATTCTGTTGACCCGAGTAAGAGCCTGATTTGGGTGGATTCATCAATGCCACCATAGCCAACCAACTCATCCGCCTGGAACCTTCTGAACATCAAATACACATCTTGGAGAGCCCTCATCGCTTCGAGCTTCAAGTCAGCAACAGTGGCATCGGGAGAAAGTACAAGTAACTCTGGTGGAGGATTACGCCTACATTCTTCTGGTCGTTCCATGAGGTCAACCTCACATAGAAGCTGTACTGCATTTTCTTTTGTAACAGAGAGAATACGCTCTGGGTGGTAGTCTTTCACAAACTGCTTGCAATCAAGAATCTTTGTAGCTGAGATAACCGCATCACTTCTTTTAGCTGGAGGAACATGAAATACCATTGTTTCGGGATGAAGCATGCACTCATAAAAATATTTAAGATCCTGCAAAAGACGTTCTTCTGATGGGTAGCTTGCCATGGGGAAGCTGTTCAAGCAAGCATTGGCCTCTGTGGATGCAATTCCGGGCTCAAGTCTGAAACAGATACAAGAATTGTCATAAATCATAATCATGGGAACTAGTGACGAGACACTCGCAATTGCAATTTTATAATACCCTAACCAGATACATGACAAAATGCTGCTAACCTGTATTCCATGGCCCCAGAATCAGAAGTGCATCGGGCATTAACAACCATGCCTGGAGCCGCCTGTTTTCCCTTTAATTCTTTAAGGCAGTAATCCAAAAGCTCTGGTGTACCTTCTTTGCAAACAGCACCTCTAAGTGCACGCCAACTCACCCAAGTGGATCCACTAACAGCACGCAACACCTTGAACATTGCATCCTCAACACGTTTTATGTCATTAATGGTCCAAGAACACAAGGCTCTGGAATCACATGTTCTAAGTTTCTTGCAAGGAGAATCATCAGTCCTCTGAGGGGTGTGGTGGCTATCGTAAATGAAGCTCATCAGAAAACAGAAGAGATCTCGAATATTCACAAGCTCACGTTCTGACATAGACTGATAGAACGATATCAAATCCTGAAGGCGTGTACGAGGCTTCCTCCCTTGGGATTGAAACAAGGACAAGGGCAGAGAAGTAAGGTACTTGATGGCCTCCTTATAGCCTTCAAAAGTCACAGAAAAACTACCCGCACCAAAATGATATCCCCATTCTCCATACCATGGATAACCTTTCATTACAGCATGAAGCAACCGGAAATCTAATCCGTTTTTCTTTGACACATCCATCACACTGACCTTTCTGTTCAACCACAACAGTATCAGCTCAAGTTAGTAGCACATTGTGCAGTATCAAAGAAAACCAATGGCACACAAGCAGATACAAACAGGGCCCAAGCTACGAACAGTAATTATGTATAATCTAACCTGACACCCAGCATATCACAAAGCCGGTCCCAAAAGTTCATTATATGATGTCCAGAAAGCAGCCTGGATCCACCTTCCCTACCATTGACCCTAAGAAGATGTCCATAGCCATTCGCATGTATTACACCATGCAACAAATGAGTTGTACTCTCCAGCTGCTGATACCTCCAATCTTCAACATCTTCGGTAGTCATCACATGGTTGCATGACTTGCACCTAGAGTAATAATTCGTAGTAAAATGTTAATGTTAGGTTTGTTAAAATATATGTATCTCGTGTTGGGAAGAAATATCCCATGTCCAGCAGAATTTAAGTAATTATAATTTGCAATCCAATATTCCAGAATTTGAAAAAGGCAAAAAATGAAACTGAGCATAAAGCACCAGAAAAGATAGTTAAAACTATATGAAATTAGTCGCACCTGGAATCAGTCATATGAAGAGCATCACCACAGCCAGCACACGTTTTATTGTAGCCAGAGAGAGAATCGCCATCCGCCTTAATAATGAAGTGGTAGCGCTTTGCACTCACGGGATGACCACTCCAACCTAACAGAACCCAAAAACAACTGCCGATTAGTCAAGGTTATTGTATTACTGTACCTTCAACCCCCAATTACAAATACCTTCCTAGAACCACAAGTTATAACCAGTAACTAAAAAGGACAAATTTAGAAGCACGAAAAAATCGCGTAATTTATTATAATAATAATAAGAAGAAGTCAAAATGTCAAATGCAAAAACCATGATTGTTCCACGTCATGTTACATGATACAAAATAAGTCCATTGCGTAAGCTTGACAACCTCCTAAAGGACATCCATAACCGCCTCTCAGGCGCGTGACACAACAGTCAAGTCCCGGGAGGATATCTGTAGTTAGTAGGTCACGCGAATTAAATAGACAGCGTGGGCCCCCATGCAACCCTGCCTGTCTACTCCTTCAGCATTTCTATCTTATTCCTTTTTCTTATTGGGTTATAATTTTCCATGTGTTAAAAGGGTCGAACCAATAGATTTAAGCTTTACCCGACAGGTTAGTCAACTTCCAGCTAATCAGCTCCATAAACTCTGCTTTGCATCGGCATTATCAGGATATATTATTACAATAATTAATTTCTTGGCGATTCTCGCATTAAAATATTTAATAAATATTTCCAAAACAAATTTTATTTTATTCTATAAAAAAGGGACAGATCGTAGATGCATCTCTTCCAGTCCACCATCAGGAACCTAAATCGACGGCTAAAAATCAACAATAACTTGCAAGAAATCAACGGATCTAATGCGTTTTTCTATATTCTTTTACTGAAAATTTTATTTACAGAATTGGAAATAGCAGCAATTAATAAAGTAACCGAGTTAGCGCGGCTGACTCGGTGCTGGAAACTCACCAACGACGCGACACTGGTCGCAATAAACAGATCTGGATCTGGCGACGTCCTCCTCCACGACATCGAGACAGACGACGTGCCCTCCGTCGTCCGCATCGAGGTCGCCGACGCGGAAGAGGATCTGCCAAGTCAGCAGATGAGGGAAGAGCGAGGAAGGAGGCGGTAGGAGCGCGTGCTTTGCTAAGAAGGCCCTGACAGCAGTCCTGAAGGGCCTGACAGCTGCCGGCGATGCTAGGTCGCCGGCGGTGGGGAACGTGAGAAAATCACGAAAGTCGGCGGTTACTCGCCTCTTGACGAGCCTCTTAGTGGGCCTCCCATTCACCACCATGGTAAGTTCCTTCCTCAGATCTCGGCGCGTGGGGATATATTCAGGGATCCTCGTCTCAGATCTGGACCTACGACAGATCGGACGGCCAATACTCAAAAGATGAAAAAGTAAAAATAAATTAAAAACAGAGGAGGATAGGAGGAGAAGAGAGGCGTGGGATCAGAAAAAGGCAAACAGAAAGCAGAGGCCAAACCCAGAAAAAGGAGAGAGAAGATGACGGCAGGAGGACGACGACGGGGTAAAAGGCGAGAATTAGTTTGGAGGCTGGGATTAGGGGTTTGATTGGGGTGGAATTTTCGGGGCTTTTTTGTACTTTTATATTCTCATCCCCGAGCTTCTCATTTCCATCTCCCTCGATCGTCGTGAAAATTTTGGATATATATTAAAAAGCGGTCTGTAAATTTAGGAAAGCCATTAAATAATAATAATCAAATATGTAGGCAATGTTTGGTTTTCATTTTAACTCAGCAAAATATCTTACCAATCAAACATTATCCTATAAATTTTATTTAAAAATTTTCTTTTTATTATATCTAATAATTTTTTAATAATTATACTTATTTGTAATTAAATTAATACACATTACTATAATTTTATTACATATTAAATATATATAATTTTAAAAAAAATTCTCTTTTACAATTTAATACCAAATATAATTTTCATTCCAATTCAAATCATTCAAACTTTTCATCCCATGCAAATTAGGAAACAAGCATAGCCAATTATTATCAATTAACTCGAGTATCATTAATGTTTAGATTTATTAAAATTAATTTAGGTGATGATTAAACGGAATTTAAAAAATAAATCCAGATGATAAATAATACTGATCTTGCTTTGTCCTTAATATAACATTTTTTTGAATTCTGACCCGATTGTAAATTAAATTTCAAAATTCAACAAAAAAATTTTAAAGTTTGACTCAAATTTAATTAGATTAAATGCATTTTTAAACCTAATCAAACCACAATTGAGAACCCTAATTCAATATGAACCAAACTCTTTTACATGCTATAACATACAGAAAGAATAAGAGTAACGATGAGAAGGAAGGGTTTTGTTTGTTTTTAAATTTTAACGTATATGAAAATTATATAAAAATAAAAATAAAAAATAAAAAAAGATAAATAATAATTAAATTTATATTTTTGAATGATAAATAATTATTTAAAAAATAGAATACAATATTAATAAAACAATAATTGTTGAGTGGGATTTATTGACGACCGTAACGAGGCTGGCCCCATTTGAAAAAATGAGGGTAGAATTGTAATTGTATAGGACTTGGAGGTTAAGGAAAAGGAGGAAGAGTGGAGTGGCCTAGTAAGGCGGTCAAGAGCAGTATTATGATTTGGATTATTATCGATTAGTTGGTGCCGTGATTCTCTTCCATATTTTTTAATCTTTTCTTAATATTCATTCATTGTTTATTCCTTATGATTGTAGTCTATGCCATGCTTTGAAATCCTTTTTCAAGCTCACACGTCTCATCCAATTTTATACTATCAAAAACATTATTTAAAAAAAATTTTAATTAAATTTAAATTTAATTTTTTACTTATATATATAATTAATTAATTATTTTTTAATAATTATATTAATTTATAATCAAATTGCCACATACGTATACTTTTAAAATTAATTATCATTTTTACATATTACCATACTGTTCAATTATTATTATCTATCTTATACATACATAAATACACAAATTTCAATAAATTCCATCGAAACATTCTTTTCAAACCCACATAATATTCTCATTAATCACCATGCTCAATAAAACCCATCGTCCAAACATAGATATCATTAAATTTACCATATTTAATCTCAAAAATTAAATTACTAAATTAGCTTTCCATATTTTCCTTTTTTCTTTTTCTCTTGTTAATCCTTTTTTACGTTTTTCCTCTTTCTATCTCGTCTTTTTTTTTTTTTCCTTATCTTTATTATAATAATAGTGTGGAGCTTTTTCTGGTTAACTGTTACTACTAAACAAGCTCGGATAATTATAATTGACACTTATTATAAATTGGGATGCTTTAAGGAGTTGTTGGTATGGGATCAGAATAAAATAAATAAATTATTATTATGATGAATAAAAAGAAAAAGAAATGCATCAGTAATGAGCAGAGAGACGAGATGCTAATGTCTCGAAATTCTTATTACGACTGTATTATCTGATTTTCATGTTTTCTTGGTGTTGTCATTATGGATTGTAGAATTCTGGTTGCTACTAATCATATTTTTCCAAAAGTTGTCAGTGCATTGATTATAGGTCAAAAATGTGTGAGTCAACATCTCAACAGTAGCCATCGATGCACATTTAATGCGTGTGCATCTCAATTTTATATATAGTATTTTTGCCACGTATAAAACTCTACCTTTTGATATGTAAATATTTTGAAATATATTTTACATATGTTAACTTTTAACTTTGCTTTTCAAGAAAAACTGCATATTCTATATGTGGATGCATAACTTAATTATTAATGGCATTAAAACATACATCTACAATATTTTAAAATTTTTAATGATAAAAATAAGCTATCAAAATTAAATTTATAATAAAAATATGAATCCATTATATCTCTAAAAAGTTTGAAAAGTACAAATAAGTCGCACAATCTATACAAAAATGAAGGACAGAGGATAAAAATAGAAAAGAGAATGATATAATAAGTATAATTTAAAGATAATAAAGCGAATAGAAACAACATTAAAGAAGTGTGACATTTTAATAATTAACATTAAGAATTATAGTAATTATTATCCATCATTTACACTTTATAGCATACTAACCCTGGTGGCACAACGCGTATGCAAAATATTTAAAACATAAAATATACTGTTAGTTTAATTTTAATATAAAATATGGATATAATAAAATTAACCAAATTTCGATAAGTCTATTTGTTATCAAATCTAAATTATACAATTTTAGATTTGAGATCAATGAAAAATAAAAGTGGAGAAGTTGAAAAAAAAATCGAGAGAATAAGAGATTGAGAAATTTCATGAATGGTGAAGATATTAGAGGAAAATGAAAAACAGTTAAAAAAATTGAAAGAGTTGAGGGAGGAATTGAGATAAGAATAAATGGAAAAGTTATTTGAGCAAATAAATGTTAGAATTTAGTGACAATTGAAAATATATTATTCTACACGTGTTTTAATCTAAGTTTGACTTTTTTCAAACTTGCATACCGTGCAACCAAACAGTAACCCATTACTCACAATATTAATATTTACGTGTGTGTAAAAATTTGAATAACTATCACTTATTTTTGAAAATGCCACGTCCGTCGTTTGTATTCAGAAATCAATGGAATGGAGAGTGGCTATAGCCGTGCATGTAATGTACCTCTGATAGTGGGGTGGTGCAGCAGGATCACTATCCAATTTATTATATCTTAATCCTTCTACCTTTTCCCCTTTCCCCTTTCTCACTATTCTTTCAAAACGTTCATTTATTATATATTTCTTCTTTTCTCATCTCTAATCCTTTCAAATTTTCATTTGAGATATATATATATATATATATATATATTTTATTATTTTGGTAATCCTTTCTTTAATCTTAATTTAAATTTCTTCTCACCTTATAAAATTACCAATACAATAACATAATTTTAAAATTTTATTTTATATAATTAACTTTGATAACTAGTACATGGCATATGAGTGATAGAACGACAACTTGGCTTAAAATCTCGTCCCCAATTTTCTATCCGGCTAGTCCTGTCCAACCAAAACATGCCATGTGGACTTTAAAAAAAATAAAAAATCATCCACCCAAGCAGGATCATAGAGTGAATGCCGTTAAGCTGCCCTCAGTTAAAAGAAACACAAGACTCTGCACACTGTTTTATTTCGTGCCACCAACCTTACGTCATCTACCCATTCTGAACAATCAATTGAGGACAGATTTAGGTCAGTTGAAGAAATGCTTGGACAGGACGATTTCTAGCCACTCCTTGTTCTCATCACTTCTCTTTCTTTCACTGTATAATTTGCACCACATCAATTATTCAGAAGAGAAATTCCTTCACTCACCACCGTTAGTTTCATTCTTTAAATCATTCCTCTCTTTTCTTGATTTTTATTTGAATATCTAATATCCATGCCAGTGCTATTCCATATATCTGTTTGATGACATGCACGTTTACTTTCTTTCAAACATGGTTCTTTTATGTTGCAAGATCCACTCACTAATTGTGTGTGTGTGTGTGTGTGTGTGTGTGTATGTATATGTATATCTATGATTATATTTGGTGTTGTGTTTGTTTAATTTTAAAGACCTTTCAAGTCGACTAATATGTGTGTTTGTGTATTGTATTTTGTTTACTTGTGTGGCATAATTTGAAAAGTTTTTCCTTGTATTCATGGCGCTATTTCTCATACTATGCATTTATGAGTTATTTCAATATTGTTTTTATAAATTATCCTCTTAAAATATGTCAAATAACTCGTCCAGATTTTGGCCAATTGAACAAAAGAGAAACACTTGGTCGAACGATTTTGGGCGACTCCTAATTCTTAGCCAGTTGCATCACAAAAAGAAATAATTTAAGGTCATAGTGTCAAAGAGAAAAAGGAAAAAACCTAAATGCATTTTAATTCATTATATCGTTATAAAAAAAAATATAAATAGATTTATTTAGGGAGAAGCATTTTTTTAAAAATATTCAAATAAAATAACCAAAATTAATTATTATGGAGTGTAAAGCCATAATACATAATATATGTAGAATAGGTCTAGATTGCATTAGTTATGAAAGTATTTTAAAAAATTAATAAAAAAACAAACAGGACAGAACAATATTATAATAGTATAGATGAACTGACCAAATATGGTATTGTCTTTCGCTTCAGGAGTTTCAATTTGACCTCTAAAACTTTAATTTTGCCTATAATGTAGGTTTATCCACAAGAATAAGAGGGAGTGCCAAGTTGTGGATTTGTGTTAAGTGTTACAATTTACATATTTAGAACATCAAATCCCAATATGGAGAACAATTTTATGACATTCTTGTGTGAAACTATTATAACAAGTTAATTTTGTGAATAAGAAAAGTACAACGAAACATAATAGTAAGATTAATGATTTTTTTTTTTTTTAATTTCCGATCATGGAGCGTGATGATTCTTTTCAAACTCACATTCTACTTATAGATGACATTCAACCTCGTCACAACACTCAAATAATCAATGAAGATAATGAAAATCAGCTCAATGGTGCATCAGGTTCAAAAACAAAGATTAATGTTAATCCAACTCATTTTGAATCCTAAAGAAGAAATTCTTCGGGTGAATATGGAATTTAATACTAAGAAAGCGGCTGGTCAATTTTATTTAACATATGTTAAGAATGTTGGTTTTGACATTGAAAAAAAGTAAATTTTACAAAGATAAAACTAGTAAAATAATCAATAGAATATTCTGTTGTAGCGCCGAAAGCAAAAGAGGATTAGACAAAAGAGATGTCAATATGAAAGTCCATGGTTGTAAAACAAGATTTGGTTGCTTAGCAACAATGAAAATTAGTTGCAGTAGAAGTGAAAAATATCGAATTACTAAGTTTATATCAGAACATAATTATTACCTTTCGAGTCATCATAAAACACATCTGTTTAGAACACATAGAAAAATATATAAAAGTCGTTCAATAAAAATTAGCATGGCAAATGGTGTGGTTATTGCACCAAAATCATTGTATGAACTTGTGGTAAAACAAATCGGTGGATAGGATAACTTGGCTTCATTCCTCAAGACTATAGAAACTATTTATATTCAAAGAGAATGAGAGATAAAAATTGGAGATATTGGAGGAGTGTTTATATATTTACAAGGAATCCAATTGAAAGATTCAAACTTCTTTTATTCTATTCAAGTTGATAAAGATGATTTGATAACCGATAGATTTTGGTCTAATGCGAGAATGAAAGTCGACTATTCTAATTTGAGAGCTGTAGTCTATTTTGATATAACTTAGAAAAATTGTGAAGGTTTTCCTTTAACATTATTTGTTATTATGAATCATTACGGACAAATTATTATTTTCAATGGTGTAATTTTATATGGTGAGATCAAACCTACTTTTAAATGGTTATTTCATGTATTCAGTGGTATAATGTCAGATAAAAAGTCCAAAACTGTTTCAATAGACCAAGATGTATATATGATTTTGACTAAAGACATAACACAAATTATGCATCTAGCACCTTTACCAAAATACTGCCATACATCTAGGTTTTGTTTTTTGAAATTTTTAGAATGTTTGTAGCTGATTTTAAGAGATGTATATATGATTTGAAGAAGAAGATGTTTTTGTGAATAAATGGAATAAAATGCCAAAGAAGTATGGTCTTCAAAATAATGATTGGCTACAAAGAATGTTCAAGTTGAAAGAAAAATGGGCATTAGTTTATGGCCGTCAGTTCTTTTGTGCTAATATTACTACCACACAGATAAGTGAGAGTTTGAACAATATTATAAAAAAGTATGCCGGCTATAAGAATAATTTGCATCATTTTTTTGATAATTTTCAAAATTTGATTGACAATTGTAGATATGAAAAATTAAAGGTCGATTTTAGAACAAGTACAAGCACTCTTGCGTTATCATTTCCAACTCAACTATTAAAGCATGCTGTAGATATTTATATTCCAAAAGTATTTAAGTTATTTCCAACAGAATTATGTAAAGCTGATAATAACAGTTTAGTTTTTGGTGAGGTTAAAACAATAATTGATTGTCATGTCACTTTTTTTAAAAAAACAAATCATTATGTTGTCAAATATGACTCTTTGGATGGCACGATATACTCTACTTGTAAGAAATTTGAGTTTTGTAAGATATAATGTTCTCATGCTTTGAAAGTTCTTATTACAAGAAATATTCTCGAAGTTCCACAACCACACATACTGAAGAGATGGACAAGGAAACCACAAGTTGAGAGTATACAAAGTTCAACCTTAACTGAGGGAACTAGTATACTGGATCCGAAAGTAGCGTTGAGTATAAGGTATGGAGAGTTGTATGGATTTCATAATTAATTGGTCTCAAGAGTAGTAGAAGCCGAAGAAACATAGGAAATGGTTAAAGATGGTCTTATATGTATGTTTAAAAATTTAACATGTGAGGGCTCCAGTGCAAAAACAAGTGATTTGAAGGGGGAAAAAAGTCTAAATATTGATGAAGTTGGTATAGAAGTCAAAAGGAATAAAAACAAAAGAAAATTTGCTTGTGGAAAAAGATTGAAAAGTGGAATAGAAAAGACATAAAAAAAGAGAGAAGTCCCTCTACAGCATATCAATTGCATCTCGTATAGTTTTATCTCCCAAAGTTCCGGCTAGTATTCAAGTATATATTATTTTTTATTGAAAAATTATAGTACTTTTTGATCTCGATTTTATACTTGTTCATTTATATTTTTTATTTTAAGCATGTGCGAGAGTTTAATGCTAGTGGAGATGGTTTATATATACGAGAACTAAATGGCCAACACACTTTGTGCTCAACACAATTATTACAGATAACATTTCTTTGTTAATATTTTTCATAAAGCATTTAATTATGTTTGTACCCACCAATAATTTTTTCTTCATGGTTTCTTTGTTAATATTTTTCATAAAGCATTTAACAGTGTTTGTACCCACCAACAATTTTTCCTTCATGGTTTCTTTTTAATTTAGGCTCGAATTTCAACTTTAGATCAAAGGAAATTTACTGACTTACTTCAGGTAACTAATTTATTTTCCATTTGTCATACTATATTTAATATAATTTTATTTCGCTATTTTGTTGTGATTATTATTATTTTTATTTTTCATTTATAGATTCAAACAAGATACAAGTTGGATAGATCAAGTATCACCCACCTTAATGTCATTTCCAATCAATCAAGTGGAAATTCAATTGTTTGTAATGAAATTTGTGGTTGTCCCATGCCATGCCATGGTGGTTTTGTTTGTAGATGTACAAGAGAAGGAAATTCCAAAAATATTTAGAAGTTCTAAATTATGGATTATGTGAAGATTTTGCTAGTGTTTAAAGAAAAGGACAATCAAATAGAATTGTATATTTAACTTTTTACATTTCCGTTTTTATTTATATAATAACAACACGACAACTTGTAATGTTTTATGACGGAGCACACGTGAACCAAGAGATTTTCTAGCAATATCAACCCATTAGAGTCTGAAAGAGTACTTAAAAAGCTATAATTAACATTTACATACCAGACTCTGAGTGATGTCAAACTACCCTTCTGAGTGATGTCAATTACATTTTTACCACTACCACTAATATATGCAAAGAGGGCTTTTCGTGGATGGAATTTGGAAGCTTGTTTGACAATGGGCATTGCCAACAAGCAGCAGCACATGCAAAAGAAATCACATGTCATGATACTGATACTGATACGCACTTTATAGGAACTATAAAATTTAAACGAAAGAAAGGTTGATATAAGTTGAAGGTATCTCTATCAATACTAAAATAACCAAACTTAGTAATAATGTTTATTACGTATTACAGCAATAACAACATGCATTTTTGTCCTATGAATAATAAGAATATAAACAACTGACTGATAAGTTGCCTGACCCTGGTATAACAAACCAATCACTCCAGGGTGTCTTTGAAGCAATTGTGCACAAGGTAAGAAAGAACAATCTTGTGGGCATCATTTGCATTCATTCCCAGCAAGAAAAATAAAGATAAAGTGCCCAAAGATCACAGAATAAGAAAAAGGAAGACTCTAGCATAAAAGTAACTATTCAAGCCACAATAAGACAAATAAAATACTTTCAGAAAGATCTTAAAAAGTTGAAGCAAATTGGCTACCATGCTATCCTAATGTCAATGAACCTCTTTCTCAAACAGATACACAACTGAAGAGGTCTATGTTAATGAACAAAATTTTTAATCTATGTTTGCAAGCGCAATTAGTATGATTAGATATCCAAAACACAAGTACTACTTGAGTTGCGTTTGGCTAAAAGTTAAAACAACTAAAGAGCATTGGCGCCGGGGATGCCTCAGCGGAGACAAAAACGGGCTAAGAATTAGGAGTTGTCCAAAATCATTCGATCTAAGTGTTTCTCTCCTGTTCAACTAGCCAAAATTTGGATGAGTTATATGGCATGTTCTAAGAGGAGAATTTGTACAAAAAAATTTTGAGATAATGAATAAATGCATAGTATGAGGAAAAGCCCCGTTTGCCCACGTCTCCTTTCTTGTAAGTTACGAGTGACAACTTGTTCATTCACCTGACGACGGCATAACACTGGAAAGAGATGGGCTTCTCCTTCACAATCGCAAAACAATGGAGAAAAGATGAAACTGCAGACGGCAAAAACCTTGTGCATGGGAGAGCAGAGAAGCTCGTGCCCGAAAAGCAGCATTCCGTGGAAAGGAGAGAAAGAGAGGAAAGAACATACGGCCGCACCAATGCTTCATGCACCTCATTAAACACAATTCATAAACGTCTGTATTGATCACATTAATCAGATTATAATAGCGTTCGTGAGTTGCACAGATATAAAACATGGAGACTAGCGCGTGCTCGACAATCGCTACATGGCTGGCTTTGGCGTTAGCCACTGTGGCCCCGATTGCCGTTGTTTGCTCGGAAGGGGAGTCTGGAGGAGTTGCGCCATGTTTGCGTTTGGGGATTCGCTGATCGACCCCGGAAACAACAATTACTTGAATTCCCTGGCAAAGGCTAACTTCGTGCCCTACGGAGTCGACTTCTACGATGGCCCTTCTGGCAGATTCTGCAATGGGAAAACTGTCATAGATTACCGTGGTAACTGCATGCGTGCAACTTACTTGCTTCCGTCACTTTTTGAGCAACCAGAAAACTAAGCAAAATATAGAATAATTCATTTGTTCTCAAGACGAAAAATAAATTGCAAATTCGAATAATTGTTACAAGAAGTTCATGAGACGACCCATGACTGCGTGACGAGGCTTGTATATTTAGTATTTAATTTACTTGTAATAAGAGCAGCGCTTGGATTCAGCTTGTCGGAACGAGTTCGGAACTTCGAGAGCATGCTGAGTCAATTGAGGAGCCAAATGGAGGACGAACAGCTAAGCAGTTATTTGGGTAAGGCACTGGTCGTAATGGCCCTTGGCAGTAACGACTACGTCAACAATTACCTTCAGCCTTCACTTTATACCGGCAGCCATATTTATAACCCTAAAGACTACGCTGTTCTTCTCGTAAATCGCTACACCAGACAAATTTTGTTGAGCCTTTCATAACAATAATTCGTAATTCAGTGTTTCACCTAAACAATTCAATATTTGCTAATTAAATTATATATGGACCTTGTATTTGACCTCTTGTAGGCACTACATAGCTTAGGCCTGAGAAAATTTGTTTTGGGAGGCATCGGACCACTTGGCTGCATCCCTAATCAGCTGCCCTCCGGCCTTCCTCCACCTGGGAAGTGCGTGGCCCACACGAACGACATGGTTGAGATGTTCAACCAGCCCCTGAGATCGGTCGTGGATGAGCTCAATAGCAAGCACAATGGATCTATTTTCGCCTATGGCAATACTTACGGGGCATTCACCGACATACTTAACAATGCCAGAGCTTACGCTAAGAAACCCCAACCAAATTTGCTTGCTTAAAAAAACGTACGTACTAGCTAGCCAAAATTTTAAATCATTTTGGTGATGATAATTCATTCTTGTACATGAGATTGCAAGAATAAGCCACTAAGTGACAATGTTGCAAGATTTATTGTGTAGCTATAAGCCTTGAAAATGACACCCTATATACACGGGTGATTGTTGTTAATGTTGCAGGATTCAGTGTGACAGACGCAGCGTGTTGTGGAATTGGAAGAAACCAAGGGCAGGTATCGTGCCTTCCATTTTCCGTGCCATGCAGCAACAGAAGCCAATACGTGTTTTGGGATGCTTTTCATCCAACCCAAGCGGTGAATCAAATTCTGGGTGGGAGAGCTTATTCAGGCTCCCAGTCTGATTGCTATCCAGTTAATGTACTACAGATGGCACTGCTGTAAGAAAAGTCATCGAGCAATTGACTTATGAGGTTCGTGTAGTAAAGTGCATGGGCATGTAAGTACAACGAGGCTATCCCAAAGTCGGAGGCCGGAGACATATAAAACTAAATGCTTCTAGCTAGTGCAAGAGCGTTTTCTGACCTGGAAATCATATTACACCACCTACAAAATATCCTAATCCTAATTACCATGATTAAGGGCGGCTTAAGGCAACAATCATGCTGCATTAAACATCACACCAATTTGGGTATGTTTAGTACGACGATTTTTTAAATTTTGGTTTTCAATTTGGTTTCAATTTTTAACTTTGATGCATCGTATTGAACTGAATGCCAAATTTGATTTTTATTTTTAATATTTATTATATTTTTACTTAGTTTTTCTTAATTTTTTATATTTATGATTTAATATTCTAATTTTTATATTTAATTTTTAAAAATTTTATAATATTATCTTGTATTTTTAAACAATTTTTTTTATTATAATAGATATATTTTTTTCTTTGAAAAATTTCAACTAAAACAATGATATATTAAAATAAAAATATTTGGTAGTTTTTTATAAGCTATATAATTAAAATTCATAATTTTAAATAAAAATTTATGTATTTTTATTATAATTTTTAATTTTTAAACTAAATTTTGGTATACCAAAATATTAAGTTGAATATATCGGAAAAATTCAATAAATCATTGAATCAAATTGAAAATGGTATGCAATTTTAACGAAATTTCGGTATTTTGAAAATTCAGTTGAGTTTCACTAAATGCACACCTTAAACAACGACATAGGTAGAAAGCTAATCAGAATAATGCAATAGATTTACTTAATTAATTAGTAGAACAGTTGATTCAATAATTACATTTTTTTGCCCATAATCCCCAAATAAACTGTACTTTGGAGTAGGAAACAGGAAAAGAATCGACATGTTAAAGATCATGAAAGCTCTCGCGCAGTCAGTTCTGCTGATCCCTTAAAGCAACCATGGAAACAACTTCCATTAACAATGGCCAGCTGTTGGCTTTATATATGGTATTGATTACGATACAGAGGACTCTCCAAAGATTTCCACCAAATTTTCTGTTCTCTCATTTTGGTTTTTAGACTTTAGAGTTTATAGTTTATTATTTAATGAAATAAATGTTGATATTTTCTATCAAGAGACATTATGCATAATAAATTTGTAAATTAGTTATAGAATTCAAAGAAATTAATTATAGATATAATTTTCATAATCAGTTACTTAAATATTATGGAAGTTTTCATTATAGAAATTATTTTTTAAAAATGTCATCTTTTAAACATGGTGTTCTAAATTTCTCTTCTAATTGCACTTTTACTTGACACGTGTCAGATTTATAGGAGTAAAATAAAAAGTGAAACACAAAATATGTAATAGAGATTGTATTCCATATTTAGTTCCTCTTTAAAAAATTTGGCATGTGTCGAGTAAAGGGTGAATAGGAGAGACAATTTAGCACTACCATACCTATTACCATATAAAAAGAGTGAAACCAGTCTCAAAATACAAAGACTAAATTACCCTTCTCTTGCATTAAAATTCTATTATCCTCTCTCAATTTTCACCTTTTTCCTATAAACTTTTATTATATATATATATATATATATGTATATATATATACTCTTCTTTCAATTTTCTTTTTTATTTTAATCTATTACTACATAAAAAGAGTGAGACCCCCATTGGTTTCAAAAAATAAGGACTAAAGGACCCTTCACTCTTATTAAAATTCTACCTCCCTCTCTCAATTTTCTTCTTTTCCCACATACTTTTATTTATTATATTTTCTTTTTAACGTTTAAATCTATCAAATTTAATTTATATATTTTCTTCTATCAATTTTACTTTTATTTTTAAATTTTAAATTTTTTCTTTTTTATTTATAAAATTATATATAACAAAAGGAATTTGAGAATTATATTTAGATAAAAAGTAGTTTATATTACAATGTATTTCAAATGATCATGCACATATGTTAAGCGTGCAACAATAACGGAATTTAAAGAAAGAGATTATTAGTCCCGGGGGAGACCCTAGTAGCTTGATTCCCACTATCTTAATTTTGTCATGGGAATTTGGGTTCTAATCTTTGAGAAGGGTGTGTGAGTGGATAAAAAAAGAGAGAGATTATTTGTCACAAAATAATTTCCATTGTCATTCTTAACTAACTTACTAATGTCCAATTATACAAATTTCATCCTTACATAAATTTGTTAGCTTACATAATAAATAAAATATGGTTTTATTTTTGTTATGCATTTTAGTAGAAAATAATAACGTTTATTATGTTATGTATAACCAACTATAAATTCTAAAGCATGAACTCTAAGATATAAACCGTAAAAAATTCTAAACCCTAAACCTTTAAATCCTAAACACTAAAAATTTTAAATCCTAAACCTAAACTATGCCTTAAACCCTGTATCATAAATTGTAAAAACAATCATAGACTCTCAATTCTAAACCCTAAAAAAAAAAATCCTAAATCCTAAAAATTTTAAACCATAAACCCAAATTCTATAAAAGGTCATAGAACTTTAAAAAGTAAAACAAAAATGAACTATAAAAATTTAAGGTTATATGGTTGAGTGCATCATTTATTAAATGAAAATAATGTAATGAGAGAAGTATTAGTAGCTATTAAAATATATCATTTCTTAGAAATCACACCTTTAAGCAAGGTCCAACTCTAAGATATATACTCTCCCTTATTTTGTAAACGTAGACCGCAAGGTCGAGCCAAGTAAAATCGCAGTATCCGTGGCATTAATTTTTATGTTCTTGTTATTCTTCTATTGAGGATGCAATCAAAAATTGGACCTACGACTTTGTACCACATCATTTTCTATAATAGACTAGGAAGAAGAATCATGGGGTCGACATTGAAAGGAAGTGAAAGGTATTGGTGTTCTTGATTGTTGGCCAATTGTGAGTTGTGACACTATAAATTATTCATGGTAACATCTAGTGCTTGATTTGTTCTTGGGCTTCCTAAGCCTTAGAATAGTGAAGTCTCCAAATGCAAGAGTAGTGTAATGGAATGAAATGAAAATGGAATAAGTTTTCCTATTTCCATTCTCAAATTTGTCTGGCTTAAGATTGAGAATGACTATTCCATTAGAAATCACTATTTTTCAAGTGTGTATGTAAATACACTTGATCCGATTAATCCACTCAAATCGTCCATAAACCGTTGTTTTAATTTTTTAATAAATAATAACAATTTGCAAATTAAAACCCATCACACGAGAGTCAAACAATGAATTTAATAATTGCAATTCGCTTAACTTGCAACCAGTTGTATTAGTTTGATAAAATGTATTTGGACCTTTTATGTTTTTTCTCTTTCGGTTTAATATAATTTTATTTTTAATTTTTTAATCATGACTTATATATTTAATTCAATAGTATTGGCATATTTATAAAATATGTTGATTAATTGAAAATGTACTTGTTCCTATATTTTACTCCATCTTTATTTTTTTTAATTTCAACTATTTCACATTTAATGTTTATATTATTTTAATATAATAACTTTTTTTTTTTGTAATTTTGATATAATGCATTTGGATTTTCTTTAAATTTCTATATTCAAGTAATTAGATTTATGTATAAATGTTACAAAAATTAAGTAGCCAAATTAAAGATATGAGTATCTTAAAATTTTTTAATTACCTATTCTCCATTGAATTTATGAAGCATCTTAAAATTTATATGCAGAATTGCTTATAAGGGAAATAAAAAATTGAATGCAAAATAGATAAAAACGAGGCTTAGTTTTGTTTAATAAATGTATATTTTTTTTTTATAGAATAGATTAATTAATGAAAAATTTATAGATTTTACACCATTAAAATGTTTCAACTTCACTTTTAAATAATATACATGAAATTTGTAACCTGCCACAAACATCAAATAGTACAAACCGGTTGACCAAAACTACTCAATTTGAAAAAATTTACACTTTTCTTAACCCTTCTACATCAAGTCTAGTAGATTTTTTATTATTGAAT
Organism: Avicennia marina; assembly: GCA_019155195.1. Taxonomy (NCBI): domain Eukaryota; kingdom Viridiplantae; phylum Streptophyta; class Magnoliopsida; order Lamiales; family Acanthaceae; genus Avicennia; species Avicennia marina. The sequence goes on from CM032765.1 coordinate 222,385, forward strand.
TTCACGAACCTGTCTGTTTACACTCTTACCATTTCCAATCTATTTAGGAATAACAATTTTCTTTTTCGTCAATTTTTTATGCTAAAACATTCAATAAAATATGATATCACTAATAAATTAAAATTTTAATCTCACTACCATATAATAAAAATATTAATTATTTTGCACGTACCTTGCACAAATATATTATACATTCTTATTTTATATAATAAAATATTATATATTTAACTATGTATTTTACAGCAATACACATATATAACAACAAGATAAACCATATTACATAGTCTTATTTTATGCATCATTATATATATTTTTTTTCAAATTTTATGCTAAAATGTGATCATTAAAAAACATAGGTTTTAGATTTAATCTTTCTAAAATTACAATTATATGAATTTTTTTTTAAGTGAATGTTAATTTTGATTATAAAAGTATTTTTCGTCATATTTAGAATATTTATTTTTTTATTCCATACAGAATCAACTAAACATATCATTTCATTCATTTCTCATTCATCATTTCTAAATTTATTTATTTATTTTTATCTCATTCTATTCTTGTATACCAATATGTCACAACTATATTAGTTTGCAGCCCAAATCAAAGTAAGTCAATCCCTCAATCTAATATTGTCTAAAGCTGTAAATCAACACATGTGGCTATGTTTTCTATATATAAATTATTCTTTACTATTTAAAAATCTCATAAATCAAACATTTTATTATACAATTTTTATTCAAATTTAAATTCAAAATTTTTCCTTCATTTTTTTTATAACAAATCAATATTTTTTAATCATTTTATCTATTTACAATCAAATCAACACATATTCTTATAATTTTCATACTCATATTTATTTTTTTATTATCCTATAAACTTATAAACTATCATATTATTTAATCATTCTTATATATTAAATATACATAATTAATTTTTGTACCAATCAAAATTTTACAAACTAAATATAATTTTCATCTCAATACCAATTGTCTCAAGGTTACTTTTGAAGATAGGGATAAAGAAGTGCTGTGCGGTTAATTGTCGTTCCACAGCCGATAATGTCTGCCTGAACTCACATGCTGAATGATTGTATATTACCTCATGGTACAATTTTAACATAATGTAAAAAAAAACAGTAATTATGTACACAATTTACGAGAAAAATTTGTTTGTGTTGATTAATTGTTCAATTTATGCTTGTTGCACCATGTAAGTGAACAATTCTTGACTAGTTAACTTCATTAAGTAGAAATTGATATTAAATGGAACCCTAATTTCAAAAATTATCATTGTTGAAATAAAAATTAACCAAAACGCTTAAATACAACAAATTTTTAAAAATTTGACATTTATGTGAAGGTATATTTCGAATGCCAAGATGCTGGGGCAAAAAAATGTACTAATAGTTCTAAAATATGGTAACTAACATAATTTTGAAAGAGTATTTTATTATGTACCATTTATTTAGTACCACAAATGTCTCGTTACATCTTATGTCACACCCTAAGTGAGTATTTTTAAATACCCAAGACGCAGGAAATTGAAAGTTGAAAATACGCTTTTATGAGATTGAATAGTGCTGTTTTGCTAAACCATCTGTTGCAGCTGTTAAGAACAAATTGGGTTTTTAAGAACATTTTCCATTTTTGAGTCCTTATCCCTAAATACCAAAAAATTTAAAATATAAGGGTGTGTCGGTATCTAATAATACCAATACCAAAATTAGTAATCAAAATACAATATTGAACGGGCAAATAAATATGAAAAAAAAATATGCCAACTATATCTCAACATAATAAGCATGGCTATGGTCTTAATTGAACTGAGCTATCTTGGAATCGAAACAAAAATCGGGACTGGAATCATAGAATCAGGACTAGACAAGAACCGTTCACAATGGTTTTGGTTTCGATTCTTCAAAAATTGAATCTGAATCAGAATTATTGGTTCGATTCCAATTCCATAATCGTCAAAAAATAAAAAAAAAAATATATAAATATAATATGATATGTTAATTTATTTAATATTTAGTAGTTAAATGATTTTATGTATATATATATATATATTGTGTTCAAAATGTTTGTTAATTAACAATGTAATGTATTTTATAAAATTTGTACCACTTATTTTTTACTTCATAGAATAATAATATAATCAAAATATAATTTTTCTTCATTTTTTTTTTTTATATTTTACACTTGTTACAAGTATTAAATATTTTATCACATTATTTTTATATGAAAACAAATAAGAACAAATAATAAAATACAATTGTATAATATTAAAACCTTAAAGAACTGTAACTAGAACCACTGTTCAAGGTTCAGTTTTGATTTTCATTTTTTGAAATCGATTTCAAAACTGGGGCTATTCCTATCGCAATTATTAGCATGCATAAACTCTTTTTTGTGTTTAATATATATAAAACTATACAATAAGTAAGAATCTAATAGATTAGAACATGATGTCACACACTTTTAGCTGCCGTACAATAATATTTAGGTACTCTATAATTATCGTTATTCCAATATATTATCATTTTCTTCAAAATTTTGGTTTAATGTGGAATTTTGACGACCCACCTACTCCAAACCCAAAAACGGTGAATATGTGCATATATTTTTACACACACGTGTGGGCATTCACGACTTGCCAAAATCTGTAATCTAAAAAAGTTCAGCAAGATTGAAGAAACTCCAAAAAATAAAAATTACCCTATTTTCTTGAGGTGGAGACATATCATGAATTTCTTTCTAGTATTAAACAAAGCAATGCAACACCTCAAAAATAGAATATCAACCAGAGCAAGATTTTAACAAACAAAAAATAAAAATTAAAGTTGCACTTATATAACAGTAAATCAACCTTGGATAGTGGCCTTTCTGTGGGGAGGTTAAGGTTTGACTTCATGTTTAACCACTAAGAATTGACTGAATAGAAAGGATCCCAAGTACATCGCCTATACAAATTACATAAATTGTAATTTAGAAATACATATATATATATATAGTATTATAAAATTTACAAATAGTTGATCTTAGGTAAAGAATTTTTAGACGCAATGAGGGCACGAGAGAAATACAAAAGTGGGGAATTACTTATTTAAGAGGGATATAGAGTTAATTTTTACTATGTTTGAAAGTGGAGTTTTGTGGGGGATAATGTTTAGTGAGAATTGTATTGGAATAAATAGTATATATATATTTTTTAAAAAAATTGATTTATTTGAATTATTGTATTATTTATTTAAATTTTTATATTTTTATATATACTGTTTTGACAAAATAGATTAAGTCATCCCTTTAATAATAGACTGAAGTTTATCACCAATCATGGTCTAAACATTTGTTTCAAGAATTGCAGTGAAAGTCTTTGTTCATTTTGTCCTCTTACTAAACGCCATAGGTTATCCTTCTTAAGTATCTCTAATGCCATTTAAGAAGTCTCGCTCTAGCATTTTAGCTCTGGAAATGGAAGATATAAGCAAAAATTTTGAGACAACATAAACGAATTGCAAGGAAGGTTTCGAGAGAAAAATGAAAATTTTCTCTACTAGTTTCTTTGTCATGAGGTTTGCAAATATCTGCAACAACACAAAACACTTAACTCTCTAACTACCACGATTAAGTTAACATTTCTCTACTAACTACACTTAATATTACAAGTGTCATTCACTACTCCATCGCGCGATATTAAATATATATAAATGTGTTTTTATTTGATCTAAAATAAATGTACTTATTAAAAATAATTAATTAAATTACATTTATAAAAAAATTTGAATTTAAATTTAAATAAAAAATTTGTTAACAGGATGTTTAAGAGTGTAAAATTTCATGAAATGAAAATAGATTGGAAGAGGGTTTCCATGGATTGCTAAACGACTTTCCTATTAATTGCTTGGTAATTGAAGTCTTGCCAATAGAATTCAAACAGTAACTCCTAAATCCTAACAAAAAGAGTATAAATAATACAATGATAATAATAATAAATATATTCCTTGGGCTTTGTTTGTTAGCTATGTTCCACCTTATTTAATCTATTAACTTTATGTAATCAAATATCTTATATTATAATTTTTTTTAAAATTCAACTTTAAATTTTCTCGTCATTGTATAATTAATTAATTTTTAATTATTACATTTATTTACAATCAAATCAATATACTTACTCTTACGTTTATATATATTTATATTTTAAAAATAATTATTATTTTTATATGCTATCACATTATTAAATTATTATTATATATTATATATATAATATATATTTAAATATATAAATTTCAAATAAATCCCAACAAAATCCCCTTCCCAAACATAGCCTAGGTCGCGCGTCCCCCTTGGATTGGATCAATTTTTCACAAATATCTCTCGCCCATACTCGGGTTGTGTTTCTCGCTAGATCGATTATCGTTTAACCATAAACCTTCGACTCTCTCGGTGGCCGCCGCACGGCTGTTGGCTTTATAATTTAAACAACAGTCCTCGGGGAGCTGTTTACTTTCGTTCTAACCCCGAACAAGAGATATGGAGACGCAGGTTGCAGAAGGAGGAGGCGGCGGCGGCGGCGTCGCAGGAAGGCGGCAGCAGCAGCAGCAGCCCGGGGTGGGGCAGATGTTGACCGGAGTAATTAGGATAGCAGTTTTCTGGTACTTCGCGTCCAAATTATTTGGTCCCAAGCGATCTCCTACTCAATCTGCTCACCAGATCTCCAATCTCTTTCACAAAGGCGAACCTTTGGTCCGTAGAGTTTTTTTTTTTTTTTTTACTTGAATTTTTTACACGTAGTGGATTTTATATCACGCATATTCACGCGAAACGTTCGCGTATTCCGTATACGTGCTTAATCATGGTTAAGACTTGAATATGGCAATCATTCTGTATCATGTGCCCTCAACCTGCAAAATCCCTTTTATCTGTTTTCAGGATATGTGGTTATATCTTTCCGAGCAGGAGAAGTTTAATGACTTTGGCAGTGAAAGAGCCCTTGTTTGGCAGGAGACAAATATACCTTATGCAGTATGGACTGCAGGGAGTACCAGAGCTCTATCTTTGAAGTATTACGCATCTGAGGTGTTGGTTATTGTGTTAATGATTCGATTTTTTTTTCAGATCGATCTTTTTCAATTTCTTTATTCATGTGTTTTCAATTTCACTTCTGTATGCACGATGATTTGTCTTGAATTTTATTTAGTTCTTTTTGCCTGTAGTTAACCATGCACTTACTTTTGCCCGTCATCTGATTTTCAGGCCTTAAAGAACAATGGAAGTCTTTATGCTCATGTGTTCTTTGCTAGGTCTGGCTACCCCCCAGATCCCAGGAATCCTGAGTACCAGCCACTGGCTGCTTTTGGGCAGACCCACCGTGAGATTAATCTAACTTATTTATTTTTTGCCGTCACACTATTGTGGGTGTCTATGATATAGTAATCTTTCTTTTCATGCGTAGCTGTGGTGACTTACTTGCCCAAGTCAAAGGCTGACAAGAGAAAGAGTTTATTGGGGGACTCAAAAGACCATAGCGACGGTGACAAGGTTTCTGAGGTATCTGTTTTATGCATTCGATGCTTGTATTTGTTCTGCATGTTAATTACTTTTTAATTTGAATTCCTTATATGAATATTAAATTTCGAGATGTTGAAGTTTTTTGCCCCTACGTGACACTTCTTCTATCATAGTATTATTAAATTTATCACGTTTTGAACAAATTGATTTTGTTCCAGGTTGCCAAAGAGGCACAAGTTGTTGACAAAGAGGATGGACTGGTTGAATGGATTTCATATTGGAAGCCTAATATTACAATAAATCTTGTTGATGATTTCACAGGGTAAAATTGTTTAAACATTTATATAGAGATTATTTTTTTTTTATTTTAGTCTTACAATGCTACTAGCTTTGATGCTATTAATGCTAATGTAAGAAATGCATGGCACTGTTTTGCAATTTTTCTTGCCAAGGACCCATTTCATATCAGTTTTTCAAGCGAAAATCAATATGAACCAGTTACATGTGAAACTTCAGCAAATATGTTGGGTAAATTGCAAGTGGTCTAGTGGAATTTCTTTTAACTGAAAGTCTTATAAACTTCGTGGCTAACTTGGTCTGCATGCTGAACTATTGCTCAAAATTCCTGCATTTTTCACACACCGACCCACAGACACACAGCCAGATGACGGGGACAGGGTAGATTGTGAGAGAAAATAGAAGAGAGGCAGGTGGGATTGCTGGCTTTCTGGCCCATATGGCGTCTGTATATTTCCAGCTGTCTACAAGGCCTTTTTACATGAGACTTGTTCAAGAGAATCAGCCGGTTTTACCATTTTATGTTGGTGAAGGTTGACCTATGTGATTTAGTTTAGCTCAGAATTAACTGCCTGTGAAACAAATGAGATGAACGCAAAGGATGGCAAAAATGCATAAAATATTAAATTTGAAGAATACTCCCAGAGAAAATTGCTTCAGTTTTCTATATATCAAAATTGATAAATAGGAAGGTACTCTATGAATGGCCATGAGCTAAATCATCTTCCGTGAATCTTTTGCCTTCAGTTATTTTTATTTTAACCACAAGTGGAGGAGAAAAAATATTTCTAAAATAATTCAATTCATATGAAAAGTTTATGTTTCTACAGAGTTGATTGTTTGTGGAGCCCTTACTGAAAGTTTTAAAAAGTTCTGTGCATTGTGCCACAGCGTATTGCATTAACTTTTCTTCATGACTATGTTGTGATTAATTGTGCTTCTTTGCGTCTGTGATGGTGATGCATACATGTTGGTGCTTATTTGTGTTAGTTTCCGGAGGTGGTGTTTCTGCTGTCAGCTTCTTCCTGATTTTCTGGTTGATAAGATGCCTATTTGGAAAAATGTGCTAATTTTGGGTTTGTGTTGCAGATATCCTCAGAATGCAGTGCCGCCAAATATCGCTCCTTGTATCCTTGAGTTACCTCAATCTGTGTGCAAACAGTCGTGGTTGTTTTCTTGGCTTTTGTCTTAAACTTGGTCCTTTTATTGTTATGGTTGTCAGTGGCTTGGGTTCTCATTGTTAGTTCTTCAATAAAACAACAAATTATGGGTTGGATCAATTATTTAATTAAGTTTTCCTCAAGGCATGGTTATTATGAGAAGATGACATACAAGTTTTCAACTTCAGTCATATATATTGACTTCCTCTTCAACTTCTGTACGCAGTATGAAGTGGCATGGTCATTGATACTTTTGATGATTGCAGTGTGCGGTCTACTGCTAATTTTAGTTCATCTTTCAGTATGGACAGCAGTTGCTTTGATCTGCCATTTGTTCTTATTGTGTATGGTTTTGGTTGTGGCGAATATCCCTACCTTATGGGAATCAATTCAAAGGATTATGGTTAATCTGAACCAATTTCGACTGCACTCCATGGATTGAAAATCTTTCATGTTATAGTCCGTAACTGCTATTAGCTCAATTGATTTTATTTGGCAACTGAAATCTGAATTGGTGGATAATGGATTTACTAGTCTATCAATAGTTGAGTTCAATACGAAATATCAACCTAAAAGATATGTGTTGTCGTCATTTTGATATAATTAAAAGTGGGTTATCCCTAAGGATCTCTTTTGTTCTATATGTTAATACTCTCTGTGGACAACATATGGTTTGATTCCACATTATCCTTATAATTTCCTTTAAAGCTTTGATCACAATCCCACATACCTTGCCATTTTAATTGCCCTCTATGCATGCTTAGTGTTGGTGTGAGCTGGCTTCTCTTCGTTCCAAAGTTATAAAAATTTTGCTTCGCTTGTGATCTTTTTCTTTCCATTGTATTTTTTTTCTTTTGAATGATCTAACAATTGTCTATAGATATAATCCCGTTATAATACTAAATGAAGCTTCATATTGACAGTTGAAATTAAAATCAACAGGACACTGTTAACCAATATTTTTCTTATTCTTTGATCTGAAATGCATTGCAAGGATTTTTTTTGATCCGTGTGACTTGGTTATAGTTCCCATTGAAAACTTATCTGGGTGGTCCCGCTTTCAAGGTTTCATGGCTATCAACTGGTCATTATGAGTTTCCAGTGCATTTCAGGGAGAGCTTTCCTTATTGTAGTATATGCTCTGTACCTGTTACTGTGTCGTTGATTCTTCATCAGCTGCTTTTAAATCGCAATATTGACTGACAAACACTTTATATTAGTCATCCTTTACTTGAATTGTAAGACTTAAATGTTGAGCCGAGTACGGGAAACTACTATCCAACCATCTTCTTCAATGAGTTTTGGTTACTTCGAGATAAATTAATACCAATAAACGAGACAGTGAATGAATTGCCACTGAATCTGGACGTGGGTCCCTTGAGCATGACAAAATGGCAACTATTTCTACAGATTGACCAATCATTCCAGATTCATAGGAATTATGGAAGCATGCTGGAAGGTGAAGCTGATGAACTTAAGGTATGATTATGTTCTCTATGCTGCTGGTGGACTATGCAAGATGTCTAGTAAATGCGTTTCTAAAAGTGCACAAATGCACTGTGGAAGTCATGTTGTGGAGTGTAATGCTTACCCTTGTTGTTAATGTACAATGCTTTGTCGAAATTATGTTAAATAACTTGAACAAGGAGGCAAATTTTCTAGAGCAAAGGAAAGAACATCATAAAATGTGAAATTATACATAATATGCGAACTGGTTTATCTTTCTTGGCAATAACATGTGTCCTAAATTTGAGTGGAGCCTGTGCCATCTGTTTGGAGTTTGTATGGTTTATTCATCTACAAGGAAGTTACCGTTCTAAGGCCATTTGTAATCATATGATTCTGCAGTTCATTTTGAAGTTGTACATTTTGTGATATTATTATGACAGAGACCTTCAATTGGATTGCTAATCATTTGACTTTTTCAACAGAGAGTGTTTTTGGAAGGGAATCCTTACCTTTTGGCGGTCACCATGGTTGTTTCAGTTCTTCACTCTATATTTGACTTTTTGGCTTTTAAGAATGGTAATGGCATAGGTTATTGTTCCGCACGTGTATGAGATGAACTTGCTTTTGAATCAACTATGAAAAAGACGCTTGAATTTTTGCAGATATCCAGTTTTGGAATAAAAACAAGTCAATGGAGGGATTATCAGCAAAGTCTGTTGTTGTGAATTTCTTTTGTCAACTAATTGTCTTCCTCTATCTGCTTGACAATGAAACTTCATGGATGATACTTGCAAGTTCTGGCATTGGGTGCTGCATTGAGTTCTGGAAAATCGGGAAAGCCATGCACATTGAGGTAATATGACATAATATGTTAAAGCTGGTCTGAACTTTATCGATGTTGAATTTCTAAAAGCTTTGTACTTTTTATCACTAATGTTATAGTGGAACTATCATATTTAAATTTCATTTCTTCCAGATTGACAGATCTGGTAAGATACCAATGCTGAGATTCCGTGACCGTGAGTCATATGCTAAAAACAAGACAAAGGAATATGATGATCTTGCCATGAAGTACTTGACATATGTTATGTTCTTTCTTGCTGCCTGTTTTGCTGTTTACTCTTTGAAGTATGAACGACACAAGAGCTGGTACTCTTGGATCCTTTCATCCCTCACAAGCTGCGTCTACATGTTTGGTTAGTATATCCATCCTCTTTTCTGTCCCTCCCTTCCACGCCCCCTTCTCATTATTCCTGCTTTTATTTTGTCATTGGCTAGATTTTAATTTCAATAAAACCTTCCTGCATTTGGTTTTTGTTACAACTTTTCAAGTAACAAGCATTGCCCATTCCTGATTGTCTGTCTATTACTCAACTTAAAATTTGTTTTGTAATATCTGTACCCTCATGTGCTGATCCTGAATTGAGATGCATGCTTATTTGCTTGGTCCACACTGATGTGCGTTATTGAATTACTTTAGATGGTATTGTTGGATTCTCTACTATATTATTCAGAACTTGCATTCTAGGAAGCATCAGTCATAGTTGTTATAGTGCACGTCATAGCCCTTGTGGCTCAAGGCTCTTATGGTGTTGGCTTAGTGCCTTCGCACCATGGGCAAGTGCCTTATATAAGGTGTTATTTTGTTTTTGTTTTTCTTTATTGAAAAATAAAAAAAGAAAAGAAAAGAAACTTGTCTCCAAGGCGGGTTTTTCTTCTTTTCAACATGATTGTTTCTTCCTCTCCAAGAATGGTTGCTGACTTTGTCTGCATAATCTTCTCCTTTTTTCCTTTCTTCTTCTCCTCCTCCTCCTCTCTCTTGGCTTCATCTTTCAATCAGTTCTCTTGTAATGGTTTTTTTCATAATTATTTTATTTTTATTTTTCTGTTTAGTCACTTTTTTATTGAAATTGTGATCTTGAAGTTTTTTTAAATAGTTAATTAGCCTTTTATATTATTGATATAACTTGATGGAATTATTTTTTAACTGCTGATATTTGAGATAACATATGATGATATTATTGTTAATTGATTGGATTGAAGTTTATAATTTATATTGTAATTTAGAATAAAAATGCTTTTATGTGTCTATTTTTATTTTTTTAAAAATTACTAGTACTTTAAAAAAGTTTATTTATTTATGTAATTTGTGCAGTGCCTTGATAAGGTGCCATGTGCCATGGTTCCAAAGGTGCACCATGGCTCCAAAGAGCTTTTTATGCTATAATGCACCGTGCACATTAATAACTATGTTATGTATGCCATGTATGTTTAACCTTGGGAATGAGGAGGCTAATCAGCTGAGCAGCTAAAAAATTAAATTTGTGATTAGGTGAATAAGTTTCTCTTGATAAATTTATGACACCTCTTTTGTTGGAGAGAACTTCCATTTATTAGTTGGTAGGGTCTTATAAATTTTACTTTATTTCATTTTCTCTGCTGCAGGTTTTATTATGATGTGCCCTCAGCTGTTTATCAATTACAAGTTAAAGTCTGTTGCACATCTACCTTGGAGGCAGATGACATACAAGTTTCTGAACACAATTATTGATGATCTCTTTGCATTTGTTATAAAGATGCCGATACTGCATCGACTATCTGTCTTCCGTGATGGTGAGCTGTGAATATAAATTTTGTTTACTTCTATTATAGAACATCTGAATCAGGGCCTTGGTAGAATTACCCTTTGATTGTAACCAGTTGCCAAAGTATAATTCCCAAGGATAACTTGTCAATTCAAACCTTTGTATCTGAAAACAAGCTGTTACCAAACCAGTTAGTGTGAGATGGGAGGTAGAATTTCTCAAGTAGATTGCAAATTTTAATTCGATTTGGACCAAGTGTTTAGTGTCTTTCTAGGGGTCGTCGTTCCCACCCTAGTTAGAGTTATATAGGAGGAATGCCTTTAATTAGGAGTAGGAATGAGTGTTAAATGTCTGTTTCAAGGTCATTTTGGGCTGCAATAGTGAATAAAGATGCCAGGCTTTGTGTGTTGAAGAGTGGATGAGAATACAGATGGTATCACTTGACTGGGGGTTAATTTTGAGATGGTAGAGGGAGAAGTGATATAATGAGTCAGGTTGATGTTGGCTTGGCAAATTGGAAAGAGAAGTTAGAAGCTTGATATTGGAGAGAGAAGAGTTTAGGAATACTCATGACCGAACAAAAGAAATCAATTCTTCACCTGCATGCTTCTAGTTAGGATGTGAAATACCTGTGAGAATTTAAAAGAAAAAACATAGTGTTTATTATGTCATCACCACGAGATAGAGCTTATATTTGTGGGTGGCCAAGGCTAGTGAATCTAATTCTGTGTGGTGTTTGGAAGGCATAATTTTTCATTCCCTGGGTAAAGTTCTCTCATCCGAAAAATGTGAGCCTTTGGTTACCAATGCAGTGCTTAATCTTAAGTTCATTTTTTGGCGTCATTATCTGTGCTGGTCACAAACAACATAGCATTCCCAAGTTTTCATAGTCATTTCTTTTTCGTTGGTTTATGTATATAATATTTCAACTTTCGTTTGTGCAGATATTGTATTTCTTATATACCTTTACCAAAGATGGATCTACCCAGTGGACAAGAAACGGGTGAATGAATTTGGTTTTGGTGGGGAGGATGAGCAGGCTGCAATTGCTGGTGGTGATTCACAAGATGGGGAAAATGACAAGAAGACTAACTGAGCTAGTTGTGACCAATTAAAATCATGTTGTGGGCAACGGTCAGGAAGTGTAACTCCCAAGGGATTTAGTTTTTGGATTGTGTTAGGTGTTTCTCATTGTGTTTTTTTGGTATGATTATTTCAGTTGCCTTATGCACAACGTAAATGGTAAAGAGTATCGAACTGGCTGCTGCCTATGTGGCTGGGATGGAGAGGATTGGTTACCTCTAGATACTGCTATGTTTGGTTTTACTTTTCGTGTGTTTTGAGGTATATTTTCTTGAAAATTGTATAAAAGTAAAATAGATTTTGAGCAAATTTTAAAATGTAACAATGGAAATTTGCATATGTTTTTTAAACATGGCAATTAGGTGCATTTTTTCTGGAAGAATCTGCTGTACATTAGGTTTAGGCATATGTGATAGCACATTTTTGTCAGGCAAACCAAAAAGGTGCATAAAAAAGGAAGGCAAAAATGATTGGTGCACACGCAAACATGTGGTCGTGAACATATAACAGGTTACTTGGTTCGGTAGACTAAATGAACTCACTAACACTGGACTTGGTCATTGACGTGGCAATTTACTATGGGTAATCAATTACAGGTTGATGAGGTGAAAGCAGAGTGCTGTGCTGCACTTTCAATGCCTCTGTTTGATGGGGAGAAAGACGCGATGAAAAACAGACGGTCATAAGGAACGCGGATGAGATGGCTATGAGGAGCATAATGGCAAACGACAACTGATGACAAATGAGAAGACAAAACAATTGAGAGTCGTGGGCTACTGCTTTGGCTTTACTTGGAAAATTGTCCTAAAGTCTAGGTTGCCTTTGCATGCATATACACGCGCGTATTTTCGCTCTAATGACCTCAGAAGCTTTAGAGGAAGAGCCCTTCTGAGAAGAGGGGGTGACCTATATTTACTTGACTGATAAAGAAGTGCTTAAAGTGCACTGAACGTAGGTGCTTAGCTGAGTTTTGAATACGCGCACATATAGTCTTGCTAGTGCTGTTTTAGGCAGTAAAGACACGAGAGTGTGGTGGTTGTAAGAGAATGCTAAATAGAAAGAGATTTGAAGTGGTGTCCGCGTCTGACTCTTATCAGATAAAACATACGAGATTTCGTCTGCGTTCTCGGGTCTGCAGAAAGGCTGCTCAATTTTTGTGGTTGTGGTAGACCCCAACTCGTATCTCCTCCATTATGCCCCAATGGCTGGCCAACCTACTCTTAACATACATACGCACACTAAATACACTGCTTCCACTCAAAACTAATGGAATGAGACATTGTCGCGATCCAACACTCTCGTTTTTTCTGCTTCAGTTTTCAAATGCATGCAGGATACAGAGGTCGATCCATTTTCATCATCATGGTCACTCAAGAGTTTGCCTTCTCCATTGTCCATCTCACAGCGTTGCTGCCCCAGTGCAAAGCCACTTCTGTCAACCATACTTCGGAGGTTTTCATTTAGAATTTTGTCAGAATTAGAAAGCCAAGTCCTGAGCATCATTTAATGCTGCTGAAAACTACGATAAAAACACAAGCAGACGAATAAGTTGGCACATATTTTCAACTTCTTTCCACCTGTGGTCCGTCCTTCTAACGTTTCAATGCATACAAGAAATTGAATTCTGCAATCGGTATCATGTCTCAGCAAACATTTTGTGGACTTAGATTTTAGGTTTTTTTGCTTGGGACAAGAGTGTGTTGGGATAAGTTTATTTTAAATAGCTTATAAGATCGTATAATTTATAAGATACTTTTTTTATATTTATAAGCTCATATATTTTATTTTTGAAATAAAAATATAAAAGTGTTTGAATATAACATTTTATATGATTTTTTTGAAATTTATAATGATAATTAATTATAATTTTTTGTTCTAAAAATGATAAAAACAAAATTGAATATTATCAATATGATGTAATAGAAGATTTTTATGCTATTTTTAATATATAGAAATAATTAACTTATAAGATATTTGAAAATAAATTGAAAAAAATCAACTTATTTCTAAAGAGCCTATAAAACTCTAAATATCTTATTTTAAAATTTTATAAACATTTTCATTAAAAAATTTACCAAATCTTTTTAAAAAACTTATAAACTCTCAAATATCTTATAAGATATTTTGAAAAGTTTATAAATTCAGTCAAACACCTTCTAAATAGTAAGTTCGTGGGTATAATTAGTTGGGCCATTCTTGTACCCCTAGTTTTCAAAATGAATACATACATAGGTTATGTTTGTATGCAAATTTGTATTCTTTTCTTACACATTAAAATTTACACTTTTAAATATGTTGTTCAGCAAAATAATACCTTCTTTTTTTTTTTTTTTCTCCTTTTCACTTATACACTATTTTTATGCCCACCACAATTTATATCTAAGCCAAGCCATGTTGTCTTGCAAATTCACAATTCATTAACTAATCCATTTTGAACCCAACCGTGGCTATATTTATTTTTAAATTTTATTGTATGTTTTTAATTATTTATGTTTTGAGAATTGTGTAAAAGTAAAAGAGATAAATAAATAATTTTTTAAAAATATAATGATTAAATATGTATTTTTAACTTTTATAATTTAAAACCAATCGTAATAAATTCTTATTATTGTTGGCATGACAACCACAATGACAATGACCATGAACGCACCCTAAAACTTCAGCACAAAGACACTCATGCATTTGACCAATACTAATTAAGTCATGTAACGATATCGGTTGTCGCCATTCAGGTTTTCATCACCAAATAACTAAAATAATCCTATCCAACCAGTGATTCACAGTTGTTTTCGCTAGCGCCTATTTGGAGTTGTGGCGTAAAATACGGAAAGATGAGGGGCGAAAATGAAACAAAAATTTAATACAAGGGGGGTGACCATAAATAAAGCTGTATATTTACTGTCGACGGGGGAGTTCATAACCACAGATACTCCTGTCAGAATCTGCACAGATTATCGGGAAATGGATTTGCAATCGGTGAAGAGGCTTGTGGAGAAAGAAGGCGGGCCATATGAGTTCACCGTGGATTCGATGCCTGCTAAATTCATAGAGCCAATTGTGATGCAAGGCCTCAAACTCCATCACGTCGAACGCGGCCGCATTCTTTGCTCCTTCACCGTCCCTCCTCGCCTCCTGGTTTGTCTTCCGCATTTCCAGAGGGAAAAACAACAATAATTTTTTTTTTCAATTTCTTGTTTTGCTAGCTTAATTTTGGACTCACTGACTGACTGATTGGCTCTTGTGCCTGCTGACCTAACTCTGCTGAAGAATACCGGAAATTCGTTGCACGGCGGAGCCATAGCGGCGCTGGTGGACAGTGTGGGGTCGGCTGTTATTTTCACGATGGGGGCTCCCACTTCGGGCGTCTCCGTTGAGATCAACGTTTCGTACTTGGACGGTGCTTCCGTTGGTGTTAGTTTCTATCTATCTCGCCCTTTTCTTCACATTTGCGTTTACCTCGTTCATTTCATAGCATTCTGCTAATTGGATGTGCTTTTCCGCGTGTTTTACGTATGGCAATAAAGGCTTGTTGTAGAGTTAGTTGTACGGAATTGTTCTCTGTCTGTGAGATGGGCAAAGTTTAGCGATCGAATAGTATTTGAAGGTAGTACCTTTGAACTCCACCAGTGCCCTGCTCAGTTTCCCTTCCAAGCTTCATCTGCATGCCCTATTTTCTTCGCATGTTTGGTGAACCGCATGTGTAGAATAACTTCCTCAAATAGGATGTGACAGCAGATGCGGAACAAGGGAATTACTTGTAGCTTTGCATCTACAAGGGGAGAGGGTGATAATAATTTGGGTTACCAGACTCAGTCCCCGTCTTTGACGTGCCTTCCATATAGAAAAACCAGATACAATAACCTGCAGTAGTGAATCTATGATATGCTGCGACAACTTTTGAGACAGCTCCTGATGACAACATGGAGCTAGCGCCCGAACAGGATGCATCTCATCGAAGATATAGGACATGAGATGCAGTCTGCTAATTTAACGAAGACCGTAGACATCCTATTTTCCCTTTCCTTGTGCGTGTGTGCATCAGAAGAGAGGCCATGACCTTGCCTCATGTTTGCGCCTGTGTTATGTTCTTTCTTCTTGCTTGTCATTTTGTCAAACTTGATTGTGCCGTTCTACTGTACTGTCAGCATCACAAGCAACGGCAAGCATCCTCGTTTACCTATGTTGTCTAAACGTCAGGAGCAACGGACGCTCCCTGATTTACTTATGTTGTCAAACCGTGTAAGAACTGGGAACATCTTTTCGGAAGTGTTACTTTCCCCTCTAGCTTTGTGTTCTCTTAATTGTTAACTGGGATTTGAAAATGTGACTGTGGTTATGTACTTGTAGAGCTAATGAATTGGTTTGATCTGCTCTCACTGCTTTACAAATAAGAATCAACGAATGCATTCATGCGTACCCTTGTTATTTTTCAGGAGGAAATTGAGATAGAATCCAAGGCATTGCGCGTTGGAAAGGCTCTGGCGGTTGTCAGTGTCGAGTTCAAAAGCAAGAAGACAGGAAAACTTATTGCTCAGGGCCGCCATACGAAGTACCTGGTCACCCCTAGTAAGTTGTGAGCGCCCTTTGGAGTGTCTATTGCTTGTTGCCGTGAAGAAATAGTGCCTTCTCAGGTACAAGATGCATAAAGAAAATTGTGTGGTCTGTCAGCCACTTAATATCTTATGGACGTTCATCTCTTAGTTAATACGCCGCCGAGCAACTCTCTATTCTCTGTGGCAAAGCTACTTATCCTTTGTGTTTGGCTTCCTCATCTGGGGTGCATGCACTTGCACACTGCATTGGAATATCCTGCACAGGTGTTTTAACCTGCTTCTGTACCAACCTTTATGAGGTGAAATGAACTTAAATCCATCATGATCTAGTAGAACGCCCACAGCGAATGTCAATAACTGACTAAGGTAACATCCTAACATACCCAACGGACACTCAGAATCAGCAAACGTTAAACCTGTCAAACCACCTCTTCTTGCGGTTTGCTAACACCTTAATAAGTTGGCAGACTTCGTTGTTTGGATCAGTAGCCATTGTCAAATACAGTTTAGAATGTTTTAACCAACGAGTTTGTCAATCTCGTTGGCAAGTTGAGAAATGAGTTTCAGGGGCCTTCATGATTGAATGCATTTTACCGGCAGCCAATTGTATTCTTCCCTGCTACTAATTTTAAAATCCTAGTAAAGCAAGGAGAGAACAACCTCGGAGCATATTCGATCCAGCCAATGACCAACAAAACACAAGAAATTGATGATTAACAAAATAAGGATCTGTTGTGTAGGCAAAGATTTTAGTTATCAAAGCGGGAAATAGCACTGGCATGATTAGCAAAGCAAGAAAACGTATAAAATGCTTTGCCGTCAAATTGGTAGAATTTCACACTTCTTCAGTTCACTAACAAACAAAAGATTAACAATCATCATTGACAGCAGAAATACTAAACTAAACAAAATATACAAAATCTTTATCAATGAAAGGACGAGAGCCATAGGAAAGGTGCATGCTGTCTTATCTCACCTACACATATGTTATCCTCTAGTCGCTTGCATGGACAAAATGCAAGTAGGCATCATAGTGGAAGAACTGCCTTCTGAACATGTAAAGAACTTTTTCCCCTCCAGGGAAGCTAGACTGGCTTAATTGGATATTCCCACACGTTCCATCCCCCTCAGACCAAATAAACCCCTTCTTTTCAGTGCTCTACTGAGATAAACATGATTGGGCAAAACGAATTCAGCATTACTCTAAAATTAATAGGTATTCCGATGTAACCACATCAATTGTTGCATGGAACTTTCACGGAGACATCCAACATATGTATCAAATTCTATTCAGAAAACAAGCACCGACGAGCTAAGAAAGGCAGAACATGCAGAAGAAAACATTAAAACATTTTCCAACTTCATTATGTGTATTGACTTAGGCTAAGCAGCCAAGTTCGTACAGTTCATGCACTCAGTAGCATTGTTCCCACATTGAAGAGGTTAGTATTTAACTCGCCTTCCCCTCGATTTAACAGGTTTTAGTGGCTTAGAGAGAGTCTAGAATACCACAAGAGGTCATGAATGTTATTCTGTCCTGGTTTTTTGATGGATGGCATAACATAGACATCCAATTCCAGGTATCTGGTGCAAGAAACTTCCATTAACAGGGGAATGGGTCGACCCATCAGGCTTCTAGTCCTAACTTCTAAAATCTCCTATAGGATCAAACAGTTCCATCGAACTCAAGCCATGTCAAGACTCAGCAAGCTAAGCTTGAGATTCTCCAGATTCATAACTTGTGGCATGTCATATGCCAACAATAGGGTCCCCAATAAAGCGAAGCACACGGCATACGCTACCATAGATTGCTAAGCACAGAGACAAGGAATAAGAAACTCTTATTCACATGGATATTAACAAAAAATGTGGAATAATGTCTTCATTATCTCGCTCAATAGACGCAGCTATACTCTTCAAATTTCTACAGCATAGTCATGATTCAATCATATTTAGGGTTAATCCAAAACTCATAAAGAAGCCATAAAACTCTTACATGTAAAGTCATCTCCCTAAGGTTGTTCCTTGCAGAGACTGCTTGATGGGTGATAAAACAGCAGAATCAAGATGCTTATCAGGGGCCACTGCATTATCAACAATCCATGGATGACCTGATAAAAAAAAAAAAAAAAAAATTGGAGAGAGAAAATTGAGCTGGTCATTTCAATTTGCTCTATGGAAAAAGTTCAAAATTATTCCAAAGTCTAGGAATGAATCTATTTCTCATCAAGTTTCTTACATAGAACTTTATGTGCAGTTAGCCTTGTCTTTGGATTTCTATCAAGCATCTTTCTTATCAAATCCATGGCAACATCTGAAATCTCAGGCCATGGTTCAGAATCAAAATCCAATCTTCCAGTCATTATCTCATTGCAAATTCCCACCCATGTTTCTGGAGTCAAAAGAACAGTAAACAACAGAGACCTCAGGGGTTGGAAGAAGAAAGATCATCTTAAGGAGATTCCAATTTAAAAATGGATGACAAATTGGACAACAAGGTACCCGCCCAGAAAGGTGGAACACCCTGAGTAAGACATATAAGATAACTCCAGCACTCCATACATCTGCTTCGCGTCCATGATTCCCGAGCAGAACCTCTGGTGCAACATAAAAGGAAGTTCCAACAAGATCGGTGAATTTTCATCTGAAAGGATGATAAATATGCAACAGCCAATTCCAGATTAGAATACAGTTTAATAAATAATAATAGATGAGACATATTTAACAATATATCACAGACCCTAGGGCTTGACACAAAGAACATTACGTCTCACCACAATAACTAAATAAGCCACTAAAGTTGGATAACAGAGGAAACAGCCGAAAACCTTAGCAATATAGAGTTAAAACAAATTGCTTGAGTTTGAGAAAGAGTGGGAAAACTCTGATGGACTGATGAGTTAATAACAATACCAAATCAGGATATTTTCAAAAATCACAAGGGGCATGCATGCTCTATAACATATCGAAACCGAAAATAATTCATGTATTCAACTTCATAGAGGATACATATCCACTACAATTGGCAATGAATTCTCTCTGCGTTGTTCAAATAATTGCATATAAACCATATGGAATATAATAAACAAAAATTGGCATGTTAGTTATGAGTTAGAAGGGAAGCACATGAAACCATGTAGAAAAACTTGCACTGGTGCAGCAAGTCCGGTCGCTGAAGGTTCAGATGGAAAGGAGAAGGATTGCTTGGAGAAGGAAGCTAACGGGTGAGGGAATGAAAAATGTGATTTTTGTCTGTTAATTACAAGGATTGATACAAAGACGCAATTTATACTAACAAAGGCATATCCACGAGAAAGAAAAACGTAACCAATAAAAGACTAGAAAGAAACCAACAACGATTTCACCAGAAGATAGAAAAAGGAAAATGCAACTTCTTTATCTGCTGGCTACGAGTTCGCAACTGGTCGGACCATCCACTAGGTATATGCATTTCAATAGCCCTCCTTAAGATAAGGGGTAGTGATGAACCACCCACATCTTGGCCAAGTGACTTTTGAGGAGATAAAACAGGTAAGGCTTTGGTGAGAACATCCGCTAGCTGACTCTTGGTTGGGATGTAATACATCTGAACCAAACCTTCTTGTAGTTGATCTCTTACTAAATGACAATCCATCTCAATGTGTTTGGTACGCTCATGGAAGATTGGGTTGAAGGCTATGTGGATGGCAGCTTGATTGTCGCAAAATAAGTCTGTTGTCTTGTTGTCTAAGACTTGTAATGCTTCTAGGAGATATTGCAGCCACAACAGTTTGCAACATGTTAACGCCATTAACCAATATTCAGCTTCTGCAGATGATTTGGCTGCTACTGATTGTTTCTTTGCTTTCCGTGTCACCAATGAATTTCCAACAAATGTGTAATAACTAGTCGTCGACCTGCGAGTGTTGGGGCATGATCCCCAGTCGGAGTTACAATATGCCTTCGGCTTTAGGTCACTCCTTGAAGACAGGAGGACTCCTAATTCTAATGCCGCTTTTATGTAGTGCAGCATTTTGAAAGAAGCCTTCATATGCAAATCTAACGAGCTCTCCAAAAACTAACTCAGATTCTGAACACTATGTGTGATATTAGGTTTGGTGGTCATCAAGTATAGCAACCTTCCAATTAGTCTTCGATAGATGGTCGGTTCCCTCAATGGTGTCCTTGTCTCCTTACTTAACTTGTGCTGCTACTCTATAGGTATTTGGCTTGACTTAGCAATCAGCAAACCACCGTCTTTTAATATGTCAAGCGCATACTTCCTTTGGTTCAAGAAGATTCCAACATTTGATTGTTCCACTTTTATGCCCAAAAAATATTTTAAACTATCTAAATCCTTAATCTTGAATCTAGTGTGGAGGAAGTTTTTGACCAGGTCTATAGCAGTATTTGAATCACTCGCCATAATGATGTCATCCACATACACCAATAAAGCTATGAATGAGTCTTTCTTCTTCATGATAAAGAGGCTATAGTCTGCCTTAGATTGGCTAAACCCAAAACTCACAAGAGCATCAGACAAGGTAGCATGCCATTGTCTTGAAGCCTATTCCAATCCATATAAGCTTTTGTTAAGTTTGCACACCTGTGCTGGCCCTCCTTTGCTATATCCTGGTGGCTTACACACATATGTATTTCTTCATTGATATTCCCATGCAAGAAGGTGTTGTTGATATCAAATTGTTGCAATTTCCATCCCTTAACTGCTGCTACAGCAAGCAAGCACCTGACAGTGTTGATTTTGGCTACTGGGCATAAAGTTTCTTCATAGTCTATTCTTTCCTACTGTGTGAACCCTTTTGCTACAAGTCTTGCCTTATATCTTTCTACATCACCATTGGATCGATACTTTATTTTGTACACAAACTTACATTTGACTAACTGCTTTCTTGTTGGTAGATCAGCCAGTGTCCAGGTATTGTTGACTTCCAAAGCTTTCAGGTCAACTTGCATCGCTTCACACCACTTGGGACCCTTAGATGCCTTAATATAGGTTTTAGGCTCTGCTTGGGAAGAGATAATGGTGGAGAAGGCTTGGTGTTGTGGGTGGAGAGAGTGACAGGATATCCCAGCGTCAGATAGGTAATGAGCAGAGGAAAGTGAGGGGGACTGACCTTGAGTCTTTGGGCTAGCTGTGGTTGAGATGGCCTAATTGCAATAATAATCCTGTAAGTAGTGCGGAGTTTTCCTTGGTCTGGAAGGTCTTCTAGGACACAGAGGTGAAGGGTCATCTAATGGATCAGTGGATTAGGGATTAAGTGATGGTTGAGCCTCAATGCTACTTTCTTGTAGACTGGTTGGTGCCGGTTCTACAGGAACTGGAATGTCCACACCAAAGGTTTTATGTGGAGAGGGCATTGGAGACTTTGGATCAGGAATAGTGTACTCTTGAAAAGGATTCCTAGACTCTTCTAGCTGTTCAGCTTGACAAGGCTCTTGACTTGTAGAATGAAAGGGAAAAATATTTTCATAAAGATCACATCCCTTGAAATGAGAATTTGTTTTGACTCCAACCCAAGCAACTTATACCCCTTCACACTGTATGGATAACCTAAAAAAACACATTTTCTTGCCTTAGGATCAAAGTTTCCTCTGCCTCGACACAGTGCCGCAGCATAACATAGGGAACCAAAAACCCTTATGTGTTGATATGTTACTTTTAATCCATAAAGCAACTCAAAAGGTGCCTTTTTATTAGTCACTAGACTAGGGAGTCTGTTGATAATATATGCAGCAGTAAGAATAAACTCATTCCAATAGGTTAGGGGTAGGTTGGACTGAATCATTAGAGACCTTGTTACATTTAATAGATGTTGATGTTTCCTTTCCATAATTCTATTTTGTTGGGGTGTCTCTACACAGGTTCTTTGGTGTATGATCACATTGTTTGAGTACAATTCCCTTAGGTTGAATTCCATACCATTATCCGTTCTAATTATTTTAACTTTACTTCTAAATTGAGTCTCTGCCAATGTATGGAATGCTAAGATGCATTGTCAAGTTTCTGCTCTTGTTGTTAACAAATAGACCCAAGTGGCTCTAGTGTAGTCATCTACTATGGTTAAGAAATAGCGGCTACCATCATAAGCAACAATACGAAAGGGCCCCTATAAATCACAGTGCAACATTTCAAGAGGATGTGAACTTCTATGATGGCTGTGAGGAAATGAGTGTTTGTGCAGTTTTGCCAAGGGACAGATATTGCAAGGAGTGTTCTTACAACAGAATCCTCTATCCAACCTAATACATTGCTAGGTGTGTGACCAAGCCGATAGTGCCACAGTTTTTGAGGAGTAATTAACTTAATGGTAGAATTCATACAATAGATATTACCAGATCTAGCAGCCTTAAAAACGTTGAATGTGGTGTCAACTCTCTTGCAGAGTACTTGTACAGGGCATCTTGAACCTCAGCTTTCCCAA
Organism: Avicennia marina; assembly: GCA_019155195.1. Lineage (NCBI taxonomy): Eukaryota > Viridiplantae > Streptophyta > Magnoliopsida > Lamiales > Acanthaceae > Avicennia > Avicennia marina. The sequence continues at coordinate 245,441 of CM032765.1, forward strand.
GAGTGGTCCATGATGTAAGGTCCTGCACATAACTAGCCTTTAGAAAGAAAATAACATAACACATATGGGACTGAGTAAGTTTTCTGATAGAAATCAAGTTAAATGAGAAGGAAGGCCCACATAAGACCTCTTACAGAGTCAGTAACCATTTAATCTGACAGTGCCTTGGTGCATAGAGAAACTCGTGAACTGTTTGGCATATTAATTGGTTTGGTAACTCTAGTAACAATAGTAGTGAAAAGGCTCGAATCACAGATCATGTGATTTGTTGCTCTAGTGTCAAAGATCCAGATGTGAGAAGTGGTGTGACATGTATCTTGATTATGAGTGGTTAATGCATTAGTGTTACCGTTCATAGATGATGATGAAGCGCTAAAGGTTGAGAAACTGCCAGACACAGTATTGACAGCACTTTGGCAAACCGGTAGATCTGTTTCTTCACCTTCACTAATCATTGCTTTTCTTCCAGCACAATTCCTGGTATTGAGACTTGGTAAGGGGCATCTTCTCACTTTTGTTAGCCTTTTGACCTGCAAGAATCTGAGAACCACTCTACACTAACTTTGCAGATCCTCTATATCTGTTTCACTTCTGGTTCATTTTATGGCCTGGAGGATATCCTTGTAGCTTGTAACACCTGTCAATCAGGTGACCTTTCATGTTACAGTGTGTGTAGATTGGGACCTCTGCATTTCCTACATTAAAATAGGATGCTTAGCTATGTCCTGTCATCTTACAATGTATACAGTAAGGATTCTCCCTTTTTGTTGTTCTTTGATTGCCGAAGCTTCGTTGCACAGCTAGTGTCGTTGCATCAGGTCCTTGCATTCCATTCAACATTTGATGCTACTTCTCATGCTGCTATATGATAGAGAAAACTTTATTCACAAAAAGCATTGGATCTATCATCATTATTTTGTCCCTCACATTGCCATACAATTCATTCAGCCCCATCAAAAAATTCGATCATATGATCTCTTTGCTGCCTCTCCACCAATACTCTTAACTGTCCACAAGAGCATTCCGGTAGATTGTCAAATATGGCCAATTCATCCCAAAATCATCTTCAACTTCCCATAATAACTAATGATAGAATCACCCTCTTATGTTAAGACACTTAGAGCCTTCTTGAGTTGGTAAATCCGTGGTCTGTTGTGCTGCAACATCTTGTCATTCAATTCCTTCCAAAGCTCATGAGCATCGTTAAAAAGGAGCAGGTTGGATCTAATTGATGGAGTGATAGAGTTCAAGATCCACGAAAAAACCATGTCGTTTCACCTTTCCCATGCTTCTAGCAGCGGATCTTCATTCTCTGTCGGTTTCCTCAGTTGGCCATTGATGAAGCCTAGCTTGTTTTTGGCTTTAAGAGCTCTTTTCATGCTCCTTTCCTAGGTTACATAATTCTCATTGGTTAGGAGATTTGTTATGAGTCCAACAGTCGGGTTATCTCCATTATTTAGTCGGAAAGGGTTATTTGGATATGTCAGGTTGTGAAACCTATCCATTGTTGTGTGGCGTTGATTCATCCGCCGCTCTTGGTTTGCACTGTTAGATGAAGATCTAGACATCTTTAATTAATTTTCCTTTCCCTCTCAACCTTGCTCTGATATCATGTAGAAAAACTTGCATTGATGCAGCAAGTCCGGCTACTGAAGGTTCAGATGGAAAGGAGAAGGAAGCCAACAGGCGAGCGAATGAAAAATGTGATTTCTGTTTGTTACTTACAAGGACTGGTACAAAGACACAATTTATACTAACAAAGGCGTTCCCACGAGAAAGAAAAACGCAACCGGTAAAAGACTAGAAAGAAACCAACAACGATTTCACTAGAAGACAGAAAAAGGGAAATGCAACTTCTTTATCTGCTGGCTGCGAGTTCGCAATCGGGTAGACCATCCACCAGGTACATGCATTTCAACAAACCACAAGCTTAAAATATCAGAAGTATGCAAATGCGGACTGGCTTCTTTGTATGACTCCAAGACTAAACAACTAAGGTAAAGAGAATGCCATATCAACAATGTATTATCTGGTTCCCGATTGTCAGGGAGACAACTGAAACTAGAAACAAATTTTTACAGATGAGAGAATATACAAACAGGGGCAGGGACTCCCACCAGTTGATAGGAAATCTTTATTCAAGAGAAAGAACTCAGTAAAAGGGTCAACAGATGAAAAATGTCTAAACAGAAGAACTGTATTCCATATATCTCCATGCGTTGTAATTAACACTGTTTGTTCATTCTTTCATTTATGGTTCCATTAGAATGCAAAGATTAACTTATTGAAGCTAAACTCGGTCAAAACCATTAATGGCACATGGAACCTGTACTATTTAAGGCTTCACAATATGCAGGCAACCCTAAATCAATACCCATATTTAGATCCTAATAAGCTAGAAGAAGACTAATACCTCGTTGATCTCAATTATACCCTAAAATTTGATTAATGGTCTTAAAATCTCTACAAAAGTGATATATCAAGTAACTTATTGGAATTCAATCACTTTCAAGTTCAAAGGCATACAATGAAACCATGAATTACAAATATCCAAGAAAATACTAAAACTAAAGAGTGTTATTGAATGACTGCATTCAATTTTCGGAAAATATAAATGAAAAAATACCAAGAGAAAATAAGCCATAGAGGAAAAAGGCATAATGGCATATAATGTATCGTTTTCATCTTTGTTAAAAATTAAAGAAAAGATATGGGGCATAAAGACTAACAGCAGATTAATTTAGGGCGCCATAAGTTTAGAAGAATGATTTAATGTGATTTCTTTGAATTTGTGAATTAATATGTGCATAAAATATGTAATAATAATGAGTCAATGTGATAGAATATAAAGATAATATTTGAATCTAATTTTGTAACCATCAACGTTATTTCTTTCAAACATACCACGTATCTAAATATCATTTTTTATCTCTTTTTCTCTCTTATTTTTATACTATTTTTAAATTCTCGTGCTAAATTTTAATCCTCCTAAATTGGATCCAAACATCAGATAATAATTAGTACGAAAAAGAAAAAAAAAGAAAAAGAAAAAGAAAAAGAAACAGGTGGTGTCATTGTCAACTTCGTTGCCCCGACTACATCTTTACATTTTCACTGCATCAAATATGATACAAGTAGTGTAATAACCGGGGTTCCCACACAATTAGATTAGCATTATAATTGTCAAAAGGATATGATAAAATATTGTGCCCTCAACTTAAGCAACCCTCTTTATTCCAGCAATCTACGTTCACCTAATAATTACCCATATGGTTCTAACACGTTGCCAGCGGAACTGCAATTCTCGTATTCATGTATTCTTTCAACTTGATATAATTAATTGTTAGTGTTTGACCTACTAATGTACGAATAAATTATATTTTTATAATAATTTGTATTTTTTAATAATTGATATTTTAATAAAATTAAAATTTGCATAAATTAATTTTTTTAACTAAACTAAGATGCGAAATCAACAAAAAAAAAAATATGATTGTATTTGATATATGCAAAGAAATACAAAGAAATTTTTATCATTATAAACCAATATTTTAACACATAAAATGTTGTACTCTAAGAAAATTAATATTAAGATTTGGATTTTGAAATCTTAATTTTAAAATTACAAAATAAAGATATTGCTTTCTTTAATTCACATGTATTTTTTATATTTTAATTTCATTACGATAAATTTATGAACCTAATTCAAAATTTAAATATTTTTAGACATAATATTAAATATATACTAATTACAATATAATCTTCATAATTACACCAACAAAAATAACACACACACAGATATATATATATATATATATATATATTTATATCTCAGTAATCTTCATATTACTTAGTTGAATCTTAAACAGTGAAAAAAAGTAACTCAAATACATTACATCTTTCTTTCAATTTTGGTCATCAAAACCTTTTAGTAAAATTAATCATTTAAACTTAATATTTTTTTTAATTTATATAAAAAATTAAATATCACAACATTGTTTGCATTAGATAAAAAATAAATTAAATAATATATATATATATATATATTTGCTAAAAGATTCTTAAAAATATCTTATTTATGTTTTGTGTATTTTAGTTTTGATATATTATAATTCATAAAAGTTTTGAAAAATATATCTATACTCAATAGCAAACCAATTTTTCAAAGAGAATTCTTTACATGCATGTATTCTTGCATATCGATCGTTTAAAATTGGAAGGAAAAGCTAAACTGAATTAGCTAACAAATGAATGTGCAATCTGTCTCTTTGTGGATATTTCGACAACATCAGTGCTTGTTTATTTTATGAATTTCCGAACTTGCGACTACATTTGACTTCTGCTTCAAAACTCATTATATAAAATAATCAAATAAAAATTACTGCAACAATGATTGTAATATACATCTATCTTTTTTTTTTTTTTTTTCCTGTTTTTGTACATTCCCTTTTATATGTCACTACAATATTATTATACAATGAATTTACTATGTGGCTTCTGTAGCTGCAAGTGATGCCCATGCGTTAAACGGAGTAGGCCACGCCTCTTATGTTATAGCCGTTCGTGCAGTTTTGACTTCCTTTTGCTTCCCGTTTTGGTTTTAAGGCTTTTAGGTGGTTATACCACCTTCCTCTCCAAAATACGACCACATTGTGATGATTTTTTGTCGGCTTTACTTTATTCGATAGTTGTGAAGATAGAAATGGTGGTGAGATTGCATCTGATAGAGGCAATAATGTTGAAAAAGTTGGCTTTGATCACACATATAAAGAACAAGGCACATTGATGCAATCTCAAAGGCCCAGAGGGCCCAACATGATCAAGGGTAATCTGCACGCTTAGGGATGCTTGTAGCTAGTGCAAGGGTGCTATACCCAACAATCTTGTACTTTTTTGATATAAATCCCAATGTGAAACAATGTTCAATGGACCTTTCAAGTAGAAGATGGAGCAAGTTTTGTGATTATCAGATATAGTATTCAAGGATAAAAAGCCTTTATAGACTACAATGAAAGACTGCTTAGTACGTGTTGCTAAGTGGGAGTATAGTGCTGCGAAGAGTACAACAATACTTTGGTATGTTATATGTAGATACAATACAACTGCACAGTCATGTGGTTACTATGTGAAGGCAAGCCTCACAGAGCACTTTGGGTTATGGAAATTTACAAAGTATGATGGTCTGCAGTTCCATTTTTCATGTGATCCATTCGTGGATTATGCTAATTAGGATAAAAATATGATTGTCACTTTGTTACTTGGATAGTTCATAAGAATTTGGCATATGAAGAGCATTATGCCAGGTTGGATGGTGAAGAATCATTATGGGTATGCGATTAAGTATTCAAAAACTGCGTATTCTTTAAGTAGAATTATTGAAAATGTGTATGGGACTTGAAAAATTTCGGTGAAAAAGCTTCCATATTATGTGGGAGCTTTGTAGAAATGAAACTCTGGTACAATTATAGAGTGGAAACATCTTCTTGTGGGCATGCCGAATCATTCTTGTTGAACATTCAAACTGTATATAAATGGATACCAACACTATTGTAAGATAATTTGCATTAACAAACTCACTTGTACACGAAATACTAGCACAAGACATTGATTGTTGTTGCCTTGGATGCTAATTATCTAGCTTTACCCTTGGGTTTTACTTTGGTAGATGAGGAAACTTCTTCATCATGACAATGGTTATTTAGAAATGATTAGCAATAAGGGATTGAGGGTAACTATGTGATTTTTGATCGGCATGCTACATCATATCTGTTGTGCACTCATTCCTAATTTTCAAGGCCTATCAGGTGTCTACTATTTCTATATTAGGCATTTTTGTTTGAACTCCAACAAAAAGTTCAAGAAAATCCAATTGTAGGGCTCTTGTTACAAGGCGAGTTCTCTAATCAGGCCTATGAGTTTGATGGGATAATAAAGCAAATCATGACAATTGAACCACAACTATTTGACTCGTTACTACTATCGAAAAAAACAAGGAGGGCTTCCTCATGATGGTGGATGACACAGTATTTTGATGACAAATATATATGAAAGTTTAAATGGAGTACTTAAAGGTGTGAGACATTGCCCAATTTATGTAATAATTTAACTTACATTCAAGAGTGTTGTTAGTACATTTTTGGAAATGCCAGTAATGGGTATAGGAATGCAAACAAATGGTCTAGAGTGGCCAGATTGGTTTTAGACAAAGTATGAAGATGCTGAAAAGGAATTTGTCCACATAGGGTGCGGATGTTCAACAACAGATTCTTATAAACTAATGTGGTCCCCAAAAATAGTAGGCATGTTATCAAAACTAGAAATAGAGAATGTTCATATGGTAGATGGAATATTTGTGGAATATCCTATATGTAGGTGGTTCGAGTATGTTGGGAAAAGGGCATGAATCCAAGAGAAATTCTCAATATTTGAATACGTAAATTGTTGTAGTCTAAGAAAATTAATGAACTTATTAAGATTTGGATTTTGAAATCTCAATATTAAATTTCCAAAATAAGTATATTGCTTTCTTTAATTCACATGTATGTATTTTTCATTTTAATTGCATTATGATAAATTTATGGACCTAATTCAAAATTTAAATATTCTTTAGATATAATGTTAAATAATATATTAATTACAATATAATCTTCATACTTGCACCAATAAAAAAAATAGTGCGAGTGCACACACACATATATTTGTAATTTTCATATTACTTAGTTGAATCTTAAGCAGACAAAAAGATTAACTTAAACACGTTACATTTTTCTTTCAATTTTGGTCATCAAAGCCTCTTAGGTAAAATTAATCATTTAAACTTAATAGGTTTTTGCATTTGTATAAAAAATTAAAAATTAGAAAATTGTTTGCACTTGAAAAAAATAGATTAAATATATTTTTTTTTTGCAAAAAGATTCTTAAAAATATCTTATCTCTGTTTTGTGTATTTTTGTTTTGATATATTATAAGTCATTATTTTCATTTTAAATTTAAGAATCTTTTTTGTAAATTTGGACTCATCAACATGAATAATTATTTCTCTAAACTTATTTTTATCACTTCTTCTTCAAAAAATAAAATTTTTTATATACACAATAGCAAACCAATTTTTTAAAAAGAATTCTTTACATGCATGTATTCTTTTAGATTGATCACTTAAAATTGGAAGAAAAAGTTTAAATGAATTACCTAATATATGAAAGCGCAATCTATCTCTTTGAGGACATTTGGACGACATTAACGCTTTCTTGTTTTCTGAATTACCAAACTTGGGACTGCATTTGATTATTGCTAGACAGATACTTCAAAACTCATTACCTGTGCTAATATTATTTAGTAAGACTTTTTGGTTTTAAAATGTACAATCGCATACTTACTTTTTAGTTAGAGTTTTTTATCATTTTGTTTTTATTTTTTTTCTTTCAACTTACTATTTTAATTTATGTATTCTCACAAATTTCATCTCATTTCAAATTCATTTGATCTTTCTTTCAAAATTGATTGATTTTGGTCAACAGATGCTATTTCGGCCTTCGGGAACTACTAATTCAAAACAAATGTCTTTCCACTGCTTCCCATGGCTTATCTACTCTGATTAGATTGGGAATGAGTTGTCTTCACACTATTATAATAATTCTGTTAGGATTCAGTGATATACATACATACAAATATTATATGTTGTTATTGAGTTAATTAAATATTAAATGTATTATATGTAAGTATATGAATACATATAAAACACATAATCACACAAAATTAGAGACACACACACAAACACAGACACACGCACACGCACACACACACACACATATATATATTACCAGTGTGTAAGTGAGACCAGACCATATTTTATTTGTAATTTTACAAGAACATATGCAAAATATGTAAAATATACAGATTTGTATATATTAATTCTGAATTGGGATTTGCAAATGTGAGTGAGATTGTTTACTCAACTCCAGGGCCTTGTGATCTGTGTTGAGTTCAAACGCAAGAAGTTGGGAAAAATTGTGGATTTTTCCTCTAGCTGATGAAGTTTCTGAAATTGATACGAAAAAAAGGAAAAAAGAATACTTGCACAAACAGCAAACCCAGGCTTGTGCAATTCTTGATATTCATCCATTTTTGCTAAATTTTGTACTCGTACGGTACAGATTTTGCAGCCATTGTCAAGCAACAGTCATAATTTACAAGCCTAACCTACAAGTTCGAAGTTTTGGCAATCTCTTTGGTAAGTTGAGAAATGAGTTTCAGGAGGCACCATGAATGAATACATTTTACTGGCAGCAAATTGAATGCATTCTTCCATGCTACTGATCAAAATGGCAACTTTCTGGGTCCTTAGAACAATCAAACTCCAAACAGAGAGCTAGATTATTTGATCAGAAGAAGAGCTGAGTCCAATTAGCCTTATCACTTGTCTCCTTCACTTTCTGTAATCCCTAGCCCAAGGGCTTGCCCCAAGTTTATAGTTGTTCTCATAGTTCTCCTCCCAATTCCTCCATTCCCTTTTCTCATCATCGCAACAAATTCCCCATAATCTATCTGTCCATCCTGCAATCAGGGAAATATGACTACTAATCAGCAGAGTCATCCAAAATTCACAAATGAGCAGAAAAACTTTACATTCACAAGTGGATGTAATTTCATTCAGGTCTCCAGCATTCCGTCTTAAATCCCCTCACCTCTGCAGGGAAGTGACTTGAGTGCCCAAGAGAGAGAATTATTTTTAGTTCAAAAGTAAGCATAAAGTTGGAGGCCCTGCTTTCATGTATCAGATTTGCTTCAATTTCTATGGTGAACAAACGTAATCAAAGAAATAGATAAAAGGGCATACATGCGAAAATTCTAACTTCGCCATTTAAGTCTGTTCTCATGCTTAAGCCCCACACCATCCCCTAAATGTGGATGCAAAAATTGATTCTCCTAAATTTTGTTTAGAACTCGAGTTCCAAATGGTACCTCATAAGTAGGTAAGAGGACAATATTTCCATCAACTCACAAACGTAATTTACAACCTCTCTTGCACTATGCATGTTAACAATGTTGATCGGAAAATAAAAAATCGAGTAGGACATCATCAGGTAATGATTTGCAAAAATTGACCTCAAAAGGGAGGCTTGCTCAGTTCAGTCACCTAATGGAGGATCCATAATCGCATAGATCTTACTCACATGAAGGGCTAAAATCTTAAATTAAGCTAACAACAAATGGTGATTCAAGCACTCTATTGTTGCCCAAGCAATTTGACATAATTTTAGCAACCTGATTTAAAATAAAAAAACATGCAATACAACACTTACGTTATCTTCATCGATGTCTCTGATCATCTCATCGAGATTAAGCTCACTAAGACCAAATTCTTTGCAGGCTTGTTGAAGTTCATCGATGGTTATGTAACCACTGCCATCCTTATCAAAGAAAGAGAAGGCAGAAACCAGATTCTCCTCTCTTTCTAACTTGTTCAGATGCACAGTGGCGGCAAGAAATTCTCCATAATCTATTGTTCCGCTGTTATCGGTGTCAGCCTGGGCATACAGAGAAAGCACTTGATTATAAGTTGATTGGGAAGGCAATACGCATTTATGTGAGTTCAAATAGAAGCAAATGAACATAGTGGAATAGATAACTTCATACTGCATCCATAAGATCTTTTATTTCAGACTCCATCAGCTCAGAGCCCACTCGCCTCAAACCCTCTTTAAGTTCCTCGAAAGTTATGGTTCCACTATTATCTGTGTCTATCATTTTAAACAACTCTTTCAGACCACCAATTTCCTCTTCGGATAATCTCTCTGCAATGACCTACAAAACAATGACGTGACACAAGAAGTTGAGGGTACCTAAATAAGTATATATTGCATAAGAACAAATTTTAGTTGTCAAATAGAAAACAGCTAAAAGCAGCAGTAGCATTAGCACAATTAGCAAACATGCAGAAGCTTTAACATCAAATTGGCAAAATTAGTTCATTAACAAAACAATAGATTAACAATCATCATTTCAATCTTTTACAGCAGAAATATGGTAGCTTTATGAACATGTGGCTACCTAAACTAAAATATATGGATCTGATCAATGAAGGACAAAGGACACAGGAAAGGTGCTTGCTATCTTATCTCACCTAGAAATATGTAATCCCCTAATCACTTGCATAGAACAAATACAAGTAGGCATCATAGTTCAGAAAGTGGGGAAAGAACTGCCTTCATGAGATTTTAAGATTTTTTTCGCCTCCAGGGAAGCCGGACTGACTTAAATGGATAGTCCCACATGTTTGTCTCCCTTAGAATAAATAAACCCCTTTTTCAGTGTGGTCTACCAAGATAAACATTCTCAGGAAAAACAAATTCATTGTTATTATAAAATAAATAAGTATTCTCATTTAATCACATCAGTTGTGGTATGAAATTTTCACTGAGACAGCCAACAGATGCATCAAACTCTTCTCAGAAAATAAAGACTGATGAGCTAAGAAAGGTAGACTATGCAGAAGAAATCATTAAAAGATTATCCAACTTTATCATGGGTAAGCTAAGCAGTCAAGTTAGTACAAGTCATGCAGCCAATAGCATCATTCCCACATTAAAAAGGTTACTGTTTCACTTGCCTTTCCCTCAATTTAACAGGTTTCAGTGCATACAGAAAGTTTCGAATACAGCATGGAGGTCATGCTTGTTATTCTGTCCTGACATTTTGGTGGATGGCATAATATAGACATCCAATTGCAGGTATCTGGTGCGCGAACTTCTGTTAACAGGAGAATGAATCAACCAATCGGGCTTCTACTCCTAACTTCTAAAATTTCCTATAGGTTCAAACAGTTCCATCAAACCCAAGCCATGTCAAAATTCCATCAAGCTAAGCTTGAAATTCTCCTAATTCTTAATTCTTGGCATGTCATATGCCCAACACTTGGATCCCTGCTAAAGCAAGGCAGACATCATATGCTACTATATATTGCTAAGCAGAGACAAGGAATAAGAATAATCTTATTCGCATGAATATCAATAAAGATGTGGAATAAGGTCTTCATTATCTCACTCAAAAAACTCAGCTATGTTCTTCAAAACCTACAGCATATTCATGATTACACCATATTTATGGCTAACCCAAAACTCATAAAGCAGCCATAGAACTCTTACACGTAAAGCCATCTTCTTAAGTTTGTTCATTGCAGAGAACTGCTTGAGGCGTGATAAAACAGCAGAATCAAGAGGCTTATCTGGGGCCACTGTGTCATCAACAATCCATGGATGGCCTGATCAGGAAAAGAAAATTGAGCAGGTCATTTTAATTTGGTGAATGGCAGAAGTTCAAAATTATTCCAATGTCTACGTATAAATCTTTTTCTCATGAAGTTTCTTACATAGAACTTCATGTGCAGTTAGTCTTGTCTTTGGATTTCTATCAAGCATCTTTCTTATCAAATCCTTGGCAACATCTGAAATCCCAGGCCACGGTTCAGAATCAAAATCCAATTTTCCTCTCAGTATCTGACGAAAAATTCCTGTCTCGGTTTCTGGAGTCAAAAGAAAACACCAGAGGTCTTAGGCATTGGACAAAGAAAATCATCTCAAGGAGATTCCAATTTAAAAATGGATGAAAAATTGGACAACAAGGTACCAGCCCAGAAAGGTGGAACACCACTGAGTAAAATATATAAGATAACTCCAGCACTCCATACATCTGCCTCGTGTCCATAATTCTTGCGCAAAACCTCTGGTGCAACATAATAGGGACTTCCAACAACATCACTGAATTTTTCATCTGAAAGGATGATATATATGAAGCAACCAATATAGTTCAATAAATAATAATGGCTAAGACATATTTAACAAGATATCACAGACCCTAGGGCTCGGCACAGAGAAAATGACACCCCACCACAGTAACTAATGAAATATATAAGCCACTAAAGTTGGGCAATAGACAAAACAGCCGAAAACCCTAGCAATATAGAGTTAAAACAAATTACTTGAATTTGAGAAAGACAGAGTGGGAGAACTCTAATGGACTGTTTGGTTAACTACAATGCCCAATCAGGATATTTTCAAAAATCACAAAGGGCATGCATGCTCTACAACAGATATCAAAACCAAAAATAATTCATGCGTTGAACTTCATAGAGGATACATATCCACTACAAGTGGCAATGAATTCTTTCTGCTTCATTCAAATGATTGCATAGAAACCATATGGAATATAATAAACAAAAATTGGCATGCTAATTTTTGAGTCAGAAGGGAAGCACATGAAACCAAAAGCTTAAAATATCAGAAGTACAGACATGTCAACTAGTTTCTTTATATAACTCCTAAACAAAACAACCAAGGGAAAGAGAATGCCATATCAGCAATGTATTATCAGGTTCCTAATTGTAAGTGAGACAACTGAAACTAGCAACAAATTTTACAGATAAGAGACCATACAAACAGGTGCAGAGACACTTGCTAGTTGATAGGAAACCTTTATTCAAGAGAAAGAACTCAGAAAGAACGTCAACAGATGAAAAATGTCAAAACAGAAGAACTCTATTCCATATATCTCCATGTGTTGTAATTAACACTGTTTGCTCATTCTTTCATTTATGTTTCCATTAGAATGCAAAGATTAACTCACTGAAGCAGAACTCAGTCAAAATCATGAATGGCACATGGAATCTTTACTTTTTAAGGTTTCACAATATGGATGCAACCCTAAATCAATACCCATATTGAGATGCTAATAAGCTAGAAAAGACCAATGCCTCATTGAACTCAATTATACCGTGAAATTTGGTTAATATATGGTCTTAAATCACTAGAAAAGTGACATATCAAGTAACTTGTATTGGGATTCAATCACTTTCAAGTTCAAAGGCATGCCAATGAAAGCATAAATTAGAAGCCTCCAAGAAAATACTAAAAATAAATAGTGTTATTGAATGACTGCATTCAATTTTGGGAAATGATACATGAAAAAATACCAAGAGAAAATAAGCCATAGCAGAAAAAGTCCTAATGGTATATAATGTATCATTTCCATCTTTGTTAAAAATTAAAGAAAAGGCATGAGGAATAAAGACTGACAACGGATTAATTTAGAAGGGCATAAGCAATTCAAGGAACCTTACAGTCATTCAATTTTTGTTGGTAGAACGGAATTCTACTCGTTAATAATGTTTGGTTTTCTTTTTGTTTTGTTTGGTTATAGTTTCTGTACCTTGCTTCTTCCTAGAGAAAGAGCAAGGGTGCGCAGTAGTGTTATAGATGTGGATAATTTGAATTACACAGACATCATAAGTACATGAAATCTCATTAAACTGAATAAGAAATTCAATGCTAAGAACAATTTTGCTATCCTACAAACAAAAGAAAAGGAAAAACACTGACAACTAAGTATCATGGAGTACACGACTATCATAACAAGATCAGACCCACAGACTAAAAAAGCAGTCAAAAGTAATACTTACAGAAGGAATAACAAGGCAATCGAGACAATTACATTAGTGAGGCAAACAAAACAAGTGACTCTTTAGCAACAATCATCATGACAATGGCTTGAAACGAATATGACAGGATTTGATTTTTCTTAAAAAGACATCATAGGTCGATTGCCAAAAAGTGAAGCCTCTTTGTGCATATGAATAGCACAATCATAAACAAAAACATCTGGCGCTCTGTGATCCCAAAGTAACCAGAAAGAGTCAAAATAAAGACCGACAGGATTGTAGACTCAAGCTGCCAATAACCCAAAAGTTACACCACCCAATTAAAACACATATCAAAACACAAATTAATTTCTTTGTCAATAAATGCTAAAGATCTTTCAAGCAACCTGGCTTGTAGAAGACAGAGAGGCCAAAATCAGTAGCCTTGAGAGGGGCATCTTCATCACCGTTGATAAACAAGAAGTTCTCGGGCTTCAAATCCCTATGCATGACTCCTAAAGAATGACAAGCCTCCACCACCCCAACAATGGTGTTGATCAACTTAGCCGCTTCTTTTTCACTGTAATGCCCCTTCCGAACGATCCTATCAAAGAGCTCCCCACCAGCACACAACTCCATGACGATGTGCACGAACAAAACGTCCTCATAAGTACCTTTTATCCTGACTACATTAGGATGCTCGGACAAGTGGTGCATTATCTGAATCTCCCTCCAGACATCCTCGTAATCCTCCTTGCAGATCAGCTTCTTTTTGGGTATAGACTTACAGGCGTAAGGAATGCCGCTTGATTTCTCCGTGCAAAGAAAGGTGATGCCAAACTGGCCTTGTCCAAGCTTCCTGCCTATGGTGTAAAGGCTCTTAAGGGCTGGTGTCCTGTAAGGGAGGACCCATGTGGGTTTCTGCGGATGCTGAGCGAGAAAAGTTGGTTTCTTGATATCTGATGTTGGCTTCTGTGCTTCATTCTGATTTTGATTGTCGCTTTCATTGGTGGGCTTATGATTGTGTGACGGAGAAGGAGTTGTCGACGACATGATTGATGAATGGTTTTCACTGTGGGGGGAGTTTGGCTGCGACTCTTGATTGGTTTGAAAGAAGAAGAAGAAATGAAGAACAGATCGAAACTTGCTATTTAGAATTTCATTCACCTGCAAACTGCCGTCTAGATTTTCTCCGCCTAGATTCCCTCTATTTATTCCTCTTTTCCTGTTTTTTCCATTCCTTCCTGTTTCCAGATTTTCTCCTGGAATGACCTTTTTGCCCTTTTACTACCTAACTCTTGAAAGATTCTCTCTCTTAAGCTCCTAACAATAGTTTTGCTTCATTTAATTAGAAAATTAGACTGATTCTGTGGGGGAAACTTATTTAGTTATTGGGATTCTATGTTTGTTTGTAAATGTGTTTTAATTATTTTTGTATAAAAATTAAAAAAAAAATTAAATTTAAAAAATATAATAATTGAATATAGTGGTGAAGGGTTTTGTGTCTTTGTGATGAGGTTGGAATTGTATACCCGTTCTTCTTAGACTTGTAGGATGCACGTGAACATGATCATAAAAGTGTGTGTTTTAATCAATGAGTTAATGTTCGCTCAAAGTTTCTTGTTTGATTAATAATGAAGCCCACAATATGAGACCTTGTCTTGTTATTCTAGTAACCTAATGCATTATTGAACAATACATTGACCATTCAAACTCACAGCTGCTTGGGTGTGTACAAATTTTCTCAAAAAACACGGCGCTGAGTAAGCTTGAACTTGTTCTTAGGATACATTTGACTTTTATTTTAGGGATTCTTGGTGGTGCTTCTCCTCCATACAACATTGAGTCCTATTGCCACTTCTCAAATACACCTAAGATATTTTATGATATACTACAATTCAAAATAGTCATCCCCATCTGATTTTGCCTAAGTCAACTATATATTTCGCATCAAGTGGTGGGGAGGGAGAGGGGAAGAAAAAGACTTTGGTTTGGTTGCTCGGGGAAAAAATCAAGTGGGCATTTTTAATGTGTATATATATATATATTTCAAAAGTCTACTGTCTATCCTTTAGAAAATCTTATTATTTATTATACACTCAAAAGTAAATAATAAAATCAACTTCCTTATTCATTCTATTCATTAAATTTGGCAACTTAGTCACCACACTACATTACATTTTCTTATATTTTTCAGTAGAAATGTTCTAAAAATATTTTCACTACACCAAATATGAATGCAAGTGATGTAATAACCCACACAATTAGATTAACGTTATAATTAACTAAGGGAGATGATAAATCATATTACATCCAACTTAAGCTACCCACTATATTTGAGCATTCTACTTCGACCTAGTCATTATCCATAAAATTGTGACACTTGACTAACAGGCAAGAATTGGTAGGAATGGAATATTCATTCTCATATTCTATATATAAGTATAATTAATTATTAGCATGCAACCCATGCAATGTACCAAAAAATCATTTTTTTTATAATAATTTATATGAATTTTTAATAATTAATACTTTATGATAATTAAAAATTGCATAAAATAAAGATAGTTGACAACTTACTATAATAAAAAAAAATATAACAAAAACAATAAAATTCGTGATTGTTGATACCTGAATTATTGTTGGCACAATTGTACACAACTTAATGCATGTAAAATCTGATGATTAATAGTTTCTAAACAACTTGGACTTGTGAGGATTGATGATTCAACTTGGTTAGATTTACTTAAACAATCTTGATGTACACTTATCTATGAAAATAACAAAATTTTAGAAGCTTGGATGCAGATATGATGGGATTAAGTTGGATAGACTCTGATCATTACTGGATATGCATTAGGAATTTATGCATCTCTCAAACTTTCACTACAATATTCTGTTTTATGTAACAACATTAATTTGATATTTATCTCTAGTTGACTTTATAGGAATAATTGTTTATCTACAAGAGTTTGAATGGAATGAGGTACTTGCAATCCACAATTATAAATGGCAAACCATCCCAAATGTGGAAGACAACTAATGGAAGACTCTATTATCTAGCCACGAAATAGCTAGTCACTTGGTGTGATAATCTTCTCTTTTGCGAGTCTCGTGTGAGTGAAAAACCCAGTTACAATACAAACCAATTTAGAGTGTAAGAGTTGGGCCTAAGTGCAATTAAGTAAAGCACAAAATAAAGAAGTTTTGGGGTATCCAACTATTTCGGTTATCTTGGGAAAGGTGTTGGTTTGTGTGATTAGAGTGTGTGTTGTTCATTTTGTTATTCACTATACTTTATATTAAGTTAGTGAAATTTGGGACCCACAGACAAAGGAGTGAAGCTCCGAACTACATTAACAAATTTGATGTTTCATTTATTATTTCTATTATTGGTGTTCATGGTTATTTGTGCAGTGTTTTTGCAAGACTAGATTTACATTATTACAACATTACTAACAACATCACTGCCACAATTTTCACATGGTATTAAAGCCAAGTTGCCAATTGAGCATGGTTCAAAGCAAGTGTGATCTTGACGATTCTTGAAGATTTGCAGACATGAGCATCAAAGAAGAGCCTCTGTAACTCGTCCTTCACTTCTCAATGGTTCCAATTATCTATATTAAAAAGGTGTGGATGCGTGCATTTATTAAATCACAAGATGAAGAATTTGGAATACCATTGAGTTGAGATGGAAACTACCAACAGAAATGAACACCAAAGGTGTGGAAGTCAAAAAAGATGTTAAAACCTGGACTATTGATGAACATCATGTTGCCTTAGGTAACTTTAAAGAAATTGACACAATCTTTACAAGTGTTGATGAAGAATAATTCAAGTTGATTTATACTTGCAAGTCTATGAAGGAAACTTTGAAAATTCTACAGAACACTCACAAGGGAACCAGTTTGTTCAGAAATTTCAAGCTGCAAATGTTAGCATATAAGCTTGAGAATCTCAGAATGTGAGAAAGTGATACAATTGCAAAGTTTAATGGTAAGCTTCGCCGCATTGCTAATCAAGCTTCTTAGTTTGGTAAAAAATATTTAGATGCAAAATTGGTGAGAAAAATACTATGCTCTTTGCCTAGATTTGCACCTAAAGTGGTTGCGATTGAGGAAGTAATGGATGTAGACAATATGTGGTTAGATGAAGTTATGGTGTCCTTACAAACTTATGAAATAAATCTGAATTTTTCCCAAAAGGATAAAGAGATGGAGATTGATTTTCCATATAAAATTCAAGTGACTATAACAGTGACCATTCCAACATGAATGTTGACACTGTGTACTTGGCCAAGAAGCTAAAGAACTTCCTGCACAAGAAGAGGCTTAATAGGCCAAACAAGTTTGGAGGCTCATTCAAAAGGAATCTCAAGGATACTTCCAAATTTTCAAGAAGAAAGAAAAGGCGCAACCATAAAAGAAAGGGCTACAATGCTATGAATGTGGTGGTTATGGCTATGTCCAAACTGTATGTGCCAACAAATAAGAAAAATCTATGAAAACTACGTGGAGTAATGAGGGATCTGTAGAATTCTAAGAGGAAAAAAAATCAAACAAGCAACCATTGGGCTTTTAACTTTGTTTGCAAGAAAGCAAAAAATTTAACCTACAATGTTGCAACATTCGTAGTAACATTAGAAGATCACTTTGAGTATAGCAGTAATGATTCTGAAGAATATATCCCCAATACATATCAATTGGTGTGTGATAAACTACTATCTCTTCAAATAGAGAATGATGACCTCAAGATGTAGGTACGTAATTTGAAATTCAAAATCTAATTGAGAAGAATCTAAATTAAATTTTGAAAACAAGAAACTTGAGGTTATTTGTCATGAAAGAAAAATTAGGGTTGATGAGATTGAATATGTTTTAACAAAATTAAATTCTGAAAATGCCAAACTGGATGAGATTTTTGTCTATGAAAAAAATTGCAAAAGATTGAACAGGTTTAGGCATTATGGAGAAGGGGGAATCCAATTCTCAAGATTCAAAGAAAATCAAGTTCATCAAAGAGATTGCATCACAAAATTTTAATCTAGCACCTGTTAGGATATTTTTTGGGATTACAAGTTAGGCAATTTAAGGAAGGTATGTTCACTTCCTAATTTAAATATGCTAGAAATTTAGTAAAGAAATTTGCTCTTTAAGTAGGCAAATATGTTTCAACACCCATGACAACATTAGTAAAACTTTAGGGGAATGATTAAGGAAAAACAATGGATGAAAGCAAATATTGAAATATGATTGGAAGCCCATTGTATTTAATTGCTAGCATATCCGATCTATAATTCAATATAGGCGTTTGTGCCAAATATCAAGTAACCCTAAAGGAAAGTTAAATGTCAACTGTGAAACAGATCATAAGGTATGTAAATTCAACTCTTAACTTTGGTATATGGTATTCAAAGGATTCAAAGACAAGTTTGGCTTGATATACTGATGCTGATTGGGTTGGAAATTATGATTATTACAAAAGTACTACTAGGAGGTGTTTCATTATTGGAAATAACCTTATATTTTGGTACAGGAAGTAAAATTGCATCTCACTTTCCACAACTAAAGCTGCATATATAGCCGCTGGTAGTTGTGTTCAGTTATTATGGGTGAAACAAAGTTGAATGACTATAAAGTAGATGTTGATGGGATGATAATCTTGTGTGACAACAAAAGCGCAATTGATATCACGAAGACTCCCGTACAATATTCAAGAGCAAAACATATAGATATAAGGCATCACTTTATCTGTGAACTCATGAAAAACAAGACCATTCTTGTGAACCATATTGCAATAGAACATCAAGTTGCTGATATCTTTACAAAAGCCTTAGATGTCGTTGGGTGTCAAACTAGCAAAACTCCAAAAATATAAATAACAAAATCTTGGCTTTCCTGTACAATAAATTACAATATATAAAAAACAAAACTATGTATAATTTCAATGGTAGTATTTGGTCGGATGAAATTATTTACAAGGGTTAAAATACTGAATAAAAGTGTAATAAAATCCTATCTTCTTCAAAGTCAAGAAAACACAAGAAATGGGAAATATTGGGCAAACAAACATATGCATCTAGCTATTGAGGTCTTCATTATCCCATTTTCCCCAAATATAACAGACTTAATCGAGTTTATTACTTCCTTCTAGGCATGGCTTCACAAATGAGGGAGAGGGGGGGGGGGGGGAGAATATGTAATGGGTGAGAAGATGACAAAAGTGAAAAGTGTGGAGCGTTGATGCTTTGTTTGCCTCTCCTTCCACGTGGGGCATTAATGCAGCATCCGACTATGCACCCAAAATATGCTCTCAAGTCATTTTCATACACATAAACTAAATGAAAGTAATGTTAATTAATCCATGATCTCACCATGAACAATACTAACAAATCTGACAATTAAGAGTACGTGACAAATTATTTCATGTTGGGCAATGAGTATCCCATTAAATGTGATATCCTTTTGAATACAAGTAAGTTGCTAATAGCACATATAAAATTCATTTCAATTTGTTGGTAATTTTGTTGGTAAGATGGTAAGAAAGTGAAAATTAAAGAATGCATGCTTGTGAATATTCACAAGTTAAATTTTTGAATTTGGTACAAGATGAACATGAAATACACTTGGCAAACATACACAACCAAATCACACCTAAAAACATTTTTTCAATGGCATTTCATCAACAAAGTTAAATTTTTTATGTCCATAACTCCACTCAACAAATAAAAAAATTATGAGCACTTTATGTTTAGCTAATTCACTGACAAATTTCATCACAAAATAATTTACACATATATAAGTCTCTAACTTAGGTAGTGCTTGGTGAACCTAATAAAAATATCCTTAAATGAAATATCATCAAACACGTTATATGTACGTATTCTTAACCAAGTATTATCTAACTTTTAAGGCTTGAATACACCAAACAAACAACACCAAGTAAGAACACATTATTATTTGCTCAAGCTCACACAAATCTCAACAAATTTCACCCAAATAGTCAACATACAAAAAGCCTAAATGTTTCAATGAGGTAAACTATTAACATGGAAAATCCTCCAAACATGATATCAACCATGTATGAAAATCGAATGTCCTACCTCACATACCCCTTACAACACCAAGTGGAGGAGAAATTTGCCGGCATCTTCCCATATGCAAATATGATGAAATTATAAAATAAGAGATTCTTGGACACTTACTTAGAATTGTGTACTTGAAAAAATAATTAAACTAGATTTGATTTGTAGAGTTGAGGGTTGTAACCATGCCTCGAATTGTGTTGTGTATGTTTGAATTGAGAGGAAAGTTGTTGCGTTTGTTTGGGTGGAACTTGGTGGGAAATGAAAATTTGGAGAAGGGAGAAATTTATTTTGAACATTTTGTAATTTGGAGAAGGGGGTAATTAGGACAGCTTTGGGATGGAAAAATCCAAGCTGTCCTAAATGTATGGGGGCATAAGTACATAGTGCAGTCGACGTTGCAGCATTGGGCATGACGGGCCTCTCTGTCTACATATTGCACCTGACATCACTTTTTTATCTACACGTCATGTCGGACATTATGATGTGCACGCAAGGCATTGGGCGTTGGGCACATGTCACGCCAAGCACTCTGTGCGACGTTGGGCGCGACATCACATGCCCAACACCCTATGCGCTCAACATCAGGTGCTAGGCATAATAAAAAGTCCCACTTTCCATACACCATGCCCTTTGTCCTCCTTCCTATCTCAACACAACATCTATGCCAAATTCCTTGGATCTTTAAGACGTACGACATTTTATACATAAATACTTCACCATTTAACTTGTATATTGTATATGATTTGTGGAGAAAATATTAATTTTCAAAATATATTGGATTTAGACTTGGTGAATTGAGGTGGCTGTGCCAAATTTGGGAGGACTTTGAGATGATTTTATTTTATGCCTGTTTTGAATTATTTTGAGACCACTTTGGGATAGCTTTTGGAACTACAGGGTGAACCCATGCCAAAACTGTCTCAAAATTTGGGACGGGTTTTTTCTATAATATTTTTCATAATTTTGGAACGACTTTGGAATGGGTTTTAATTTAATTTTTCTCAAATTATTTTGCAACAGATTTTGGGACTACAGGGTGAACTCGTGCCACAACCATCCTAAAATTTGAAACGACTCAAAGACGGGGTTTTTTTATAATATTTTTCATAATTTTAGAATGATTTTAGGACGGTTTAAAAACCCCAAATAAATAAGCAATGGGATGGCTTTAATTAATTTTTAACAAATTATTTTGGGATGAATTTTGAGACTACAAGAGGAAACCACGCCAAAACCATCCCAAAATTTAAGATGGCTCTAGGGACAGGTTTTTTCTATAATTTTTTTTTATAATTTTGAGACTACTTAAAAACTCCAAATGAATAAGCCATCCTTGGAATGGCTTTGGGATTGTTTAAATTTAATTTATTACAAATTATTTTGGAACATTTTTAGGATAGATTTTGAAATTATAAGATAAACCCGTGCTAAATTCGTCCAAGTTTGGGACGGCTAGAGATCCATGCCAAATTAGAAACGACTTTAGAACAGATTTTTTGCTAAAATCAAAAATAATATTTTTTCATGGCTTTGAAACAGATTAATGAAAATTGCCTCTAATTTGGGACGGCTTTTACTTGTCCTAAATCGACCATCCTAATCCAAGAAGTTTTTGGTAGCGATGTTTCAACCAACTTCCTAAGTTTTAAAAAGAAGTTCATATATGGAAAGAATTAATCTTAAGGAATGCTAAAATATATTGTTTATTTTATTTCATGAATTTTCATTAAAGTTATAATTAGATGTGACATTTAATTTATGCCAAAAAATGTTGATACTAATGAGGAAAATATCTCCATTATTTATGTTAATTCAAAACATCATCAACAAACATGTGGGGAGAGAACTGCATCATAACAATCAAATTCATGTTTAAAATTTCGATTTACTCATGGTAATTTAAATTGTTTAAGTACACATTCCCACTATCCTTTTGTCCATCCAATTCAAAAATTAAGTTTTTTCCTTATAATATTTATTCTCACAATATAAGCATTTCAGTGATTTTCATTGCGATGAGGAGAGAATATCACGATGAAGCAGTTGTACCCAATAAACTCCCTAAATGGATGCTCAATCTTTCATTGAACTCAGTTTAAAAGAAAAAAAATTCTTTGTTAAGTAGCTCACTAATTATTCACGTATTTAATAGAATATTAGCATAAATTACTCAAATTACTTAGACGTGCAACAAAATAAGATAAGTAATATCGTTCAAATATACCTAAGTTTTCCCGTTGCTTGCAGGGCTTTTTTTTTTTTTTTTTAATTATCATAACTCCCAATACCTTTTTATCACGTTGATAATATTTTCGCTTAATGATTTTCTATAACTTTTCTATAAATCTAATTATTTTGTTGACAACTTTTTCTTGTTTACATTTTTTTTTATTTTCTGTTTTTGGGATTAAATTCCATGCTAAATGTGTTAGTGAATTGAGTTATATATAAATTGCCGTATTTCATTTTACTATGAGCACCACTTAGTTTGGATTGCTTAGTTTTTTTATGTGTTCATATTTTAATTTTCATTATTTTGCTTTGAGCTTTGGCTTTGTAATCCAGTTTCTGTACAATCAATATCTTTTTTTAATGGTTATTATTTTTTAAGTTATACTGGAAAAAATTGTTACCTCTTGAATATAGTTGTTTTAAATATTACTTGTATTTAATTTTAGATATTAATACTAAATTTATAATTTAGATGAAAAAAGATTAGTATGAAAGTGTTTGCGTACACACATATATGTGAGTATATATATAGTTATGCTATACCAATTATGCAAGTATTTTATTGTTTTATATTATTTTTTGTATTTAGGAAAATGAATAACAATCGAGTAGATCTCATAATAACGAGAAATTTATGTTTTAATCATTCTTGTATAAAATTTATACCCAAGATATTATTGGAAAATTAATGAAATAATTTATTTTTTATACTTATTTAACTATAATCAAAGAATATTTAAGAAACATTTCTTTTCATACTTACACAATAATAGTTTGCTTAAAAAGCAAACAAGAGCATTTTAATTGTATGCAAATTATATATTCAAAAAAAGGTAGTATGGCAGCGTAATTATGTATGTTTGTGCGGACAAAAGTAGGAAATTTAAATCAGGTAAGGGAATTCAATTTGTGGGTCGATATTTTCGTTAAGCACATCCAGCATGCCCTCTTTTCCTTTGTAAGTTTAGGAATTTCGTTATTTTTAATCGATTAATGGTAATTAAAATTAATGAGTTCAATTTTAATAAATTTAATGTGGTAATTAGACATTAACCAATTAAATTTAGAAAATTCAAAATAATGTATTATATTCAAGTAATATATTATATAGATATAGGACATGTGATTAATCATGTGCATATAAATTAAGAAAGTTACTTTTTAAAAATAGCTCGATTGTAACCGAAATTGATGCCTTTAGCTAGGCAATTTTTTTACTATGTATCAAATATCAAATATTTACTCGAATTTCATATTTTCTTAACCTGGATTAATAAAGATTAAAATTAATTTTGTTAAATACTTTTAAAACGATAAAAAAAAAAAAGCTCACAGAATTTTAAAAAAGCATAACTCTGTCAAAATTCATAATTTTGGTCAATAGACCACCTGGTTATTATATATGTATAGTCACACAAAAAATTCAAGTCCAATCAAATATTGTCACACAGAAATATAATATTAAAATATTAATTAAGTATTTTCTATTTATATTTTGAAAATTTAAATAAATAGAATTTCTCAAATAAATAAATAATATTTTAATTAGCCTATTAAATTGTGCAAAGTGATGAAATCCGCCCAAAATATGGAAGATAATAATCCCACGAGTCCAAACTTATCAATCAAATCTTGTGATAAATTTTGAGTTCCAATGGCTAGAAAGATTGAGCTAACTATTTTAAATAGGAGTGGGATCCATAAAGAAAGAAATTGTAGTTTTGTTAATTTCCATGGAGAATTTTAAATTCTTTTCACAATTTCTCTTTAAAATTTTAAAGAAAATCCACGGCATTCATCTTGGTGTTTGATTAATGAAATTCTCTTCGTAAGTTTTCCATAAAATTTGAGTATTCTCAATTCTTATGAATTTATTTTTTAAATTGAGTTATTTCAAGTGGTAATTGAAAGGACTCGTGATATATCAATCAAGACGTACTTGTTAATTGTGGTTGTCTTCAACTTGGATCCTTGTAAGTTCATTGTGTTTTGTTCTTATGAATTGGGCGAGCCGCTTGAGTTCAAGTAGTGTCTATCAATTCTATTTGCGCTCCCCTGCACGCGTCTATATTTATCTCAAAAAAATTAATTTTCAAAAATAGTTTCCATATAATTGCAACCTTGTAGCATATGAATCCAGGTGACTTGAAGATCAATTGTGTTTATGCATTATTTAAAAATATTTGATCCCATTACGTGCAGCTGCAAGCAAGCGACTTCATGGGAATTGTGAACAATGCATTTTGAGAACCAAATATGTTTATGCTAATTATTGAAAATGATTGAAAACACAGTGTTTATTGAAAAATGTTTCAATATTCTCAGTTAGTTTTAGAAATGTGTTTATTCTATATGATCATTTTCTTCATCGTCAATTGAATTATCTACAAATATTTTAAAGAAAGTGATAATGCTCTTGTTTTTTCGATTTAAAAATATTATTTTTATTATATCTTGAATTTGAGGCACGACAAATACGAACAAAGTTTTCTTACCACAGTTGCTCCATTCTTTATTCCCCATTGTGAGTAAATTTATGATGCAATACAAAATCAAGTGACACTCATGCAATAAGTTGATTGATAGTACATAGAGAACTTCACGATGGATCTCAACTTTGGCGTGACTGATGGTGATGAAAACTCCTACATGAATTTTACTTTCTAACCTGTTTAGATTCTTATTTCCTTTCCAAAGTCAGATTTATTTCCATGATTCAGATATGCTTTAATACATAGCTTAAAATAGGAATATAATTCTTTACAATTCTGTTCTTCGCCCATAAACAGAACGGATGTCTCTCATTGTAATTCCTTCTCCTTCACACATGTGAATTTTGAGAGTTTCTTCTTAATTTTGGCTGGCACACGAATTCGTATTAATTTTTTACAAAACTCATGTTTTGTGTGTGAGAGAGGATGTAATCCTTGTCTCTTGGATTCATTCATACAACAATCCAATTTCCATGTTTTCGTCTGCCTTAATTAGGTTTCGATGGATGAAGCCTTGTTTGTCTTTCATTTTTTAGGCCAGCAATCTTAAAAAGAACTAGAGAGAGAGAGAGAGAGTGAGAGAGAACAAATCTTAAACATGCAATATTTTAAACAATTTTTTCTATCTATGTATAACCTACAAACACACGTACACAAATATATATATATATATATATATATCTCTCTCTCTCTCTTAGAAATTAATAGTTTATTTATGTATATATTTGTCAGGTTTCACAAGGTTTTGGAAGCAAAAATTTTCAAAAATTAATCATAAAAATAGAAGAAAATGCAATGGAAAAAATAATCCCAACCCGATCCGCTTGTCTTCATATAACTTGTATAAATTAAAATTTACCATGATTGTAAGAATGATTATCTAAAATCACATTTCTGTAGTTTTTGTCTATGTTTCACGAGCCTCAATAAGTCCTGATTTTATTTTGTTTACACAAGCAAAATGTTGACAAAGCTTCTGTAATGAATTTTCACGAACTCATCTGTGAAATTTTATAATTTTTTGTGTTTTGAAGAATTACCAACAAAAAATATGAGAGGAAGGGTACTTAATAATTTCTCTTGCGTGCAAAGTGGTTTTGTGAACAGTAGTATGAATATTGTTCACATGAATAGTATCCACAATTTTGGAGTCTTTTTAATTGATTCATTCTTAAGACACAATCTATATATACTAGAATTTATAAGGCACATGGAATGGGTTTTGTGGGCTTTTACATTGTCCTTAAAATTAATTCAAATCTATCTTTAATTATTAATCCAATTAATAATTAAATCTTATTATAATTATATCATTCAAATTAATTAATCTTATTAATTAAATCAAGAGACCAATTATGTTTCTAGTTAATAATCCTCATTATTAATAAACATATTAGGTACTAAATCATTTCTTTTGTATTTGGTCCCTTTAATTTAAGTAATCCTTATTGATTAATTAAAAGCTCATCATTTTCTAATTAATAATCTCATCATTAACAAATATAATGAGGAGTAAATCATTCCATTTTGTCTAAGCCATATGTGACAAAATTAATTCTACGATAAAACTTTTCAAACCTCGTCCACAATATTTCTCAAGCCTCATTATCCCCACTTTACAAATGCTTTTAAGCCATTGCGTTGTTTTTATAAACGTGGCTCTCCAGATTCATCTTTAACAACAAGCATAGTTCGAAGAATATGGGTAACACCTAACTTATTATCTATATCGTAGCTCATTAAAAGTGAAGTGAATGGATCACATAAACCCTGTTGACTATGAATACCGTGTAGTATAAGTCTTTTATTTTATATTGTTTAAACTAAATGACAGTTATAAATTCAATCAAACTCCTTGACTCGATCATATGACTAGCTCAATGTTATTTTGTGATACTAATGCTTTTATCGAAAGCTCATTTTTGATCATACACTACCTTAACTAAGGTTTTTGTCTCCATTATAACGAGGTAGGTAAGTGAGTTTTTATATTTAGATCTAAACTGTATTGAAAATGGTCATAAAAAAGCCACAATCTCTTCATGACTTGGAAGATATCCCTACTAATGAAGTACTCTTTTGATGCTTGAAAAGGCTCTATTGATGTTTTGTTGTTAACAACGGCATGTTTATTTATAATAAAAAATTTTATATTTATCTCCAATGCATGGTCACATCACTTTAGCCGTTGGCGAAGTTGTCCCATCAAACCAACCCGCTCAATTGCAGGCTTGAATGAAACATCTCAACTATTTTAAGAGTAAGGATTTCAGGTGCATTGATTGGCTAGAGGCCTATTAAATCGATTTATCACATGGGTCACACAACTTTTGTGCCAAAGGGGCACGAGGGCTATGCCCTAATTCTATACACGGCTCCTACGACTCAACCATTTGACCCCATTAATTGATGCATCATCAATACTCAACATGCCTCATCATACTAGTTGGCAAACCATGGATAGTGATTCAATAAATTTGCCCTACCAGATCAATTTGCTCCATTGTAGGTTGGAATAAGACCATTCATTACACTTAGACATAAGGGCTTTAGATGCATTGATTCGCCATGAGGCCCACTGAATTGATTTATTACGTGTGCCCTCAAATTTTCATATCTCTTTCTTACAAGCTTTTTTGCCAACGGGTTGCAAGGAATGTGTTCCTATTCAATGCACAAGTCTTACCGCTAAACTATTTCACCCCGTTAACTAATATTTCATCAATGTTTATTGTCATATTATATCAGTTAGTAAGCTATGAGACCCTGTTTAATGCATTTGTCCCACTAGACTAACTTGCTCCATCATAGGTTGGTTTGAGATAGTTCATTACACCTAGGCACAAAGGCTTCAAGTGCATTAAACATGATTGCAGTGTCTCATAATTTGTACACTTCCACACACATCTTCATTATATTGCTTTATATTGTCACATAAGTTCTTCTACCCTCCACAAATTAAGTTCTATCTTATTACTTGTATTATACCTGTCATTTTAGATGCAATTATAAACATCAACCTCATTTCAAGTCCAATTCTCATACAAAATTATGTAATCTTTATTCAGAACTCCTTCTATTTCATCCCTATATATGAGAGATTATCCAAATTCTAAACACTGAGAGGTGTGGTTTATTAAAGAAAAAGCTAGTGATTATAAATTTTTTATTGATAATGATCTAGTTAAATACCATTGTAGTATAAGAAAAGAATAAGCATACAAAGTAGAGGTTTCTGAGACATTGGTTTGCGATTTTCGAGCCATAGCCGTTAAAGTTTCAAATAGACCGTCATTGTCTGTGCCCATAAATTCAGTAGAAACACATGAATACACCATCCACCAAATAAGACAAGAAAACAATCAAATCCTAGTGTGTCACTTAACATATCAAATGCTTTGGTTAGTTGAAGAACTTGCCTTTGCCCGATGTTATAATCTATCACGCCATGAAATTCTAAATTTTGTTAGTCATTCAAAGTACAAGTCAGATTACTACATGTCTGATAAAGATGAATAAATGATTGTCATCTTTTGTTAACTATATATGACTTATCATATGTTTACTTACTTTTATTTCATTTCTTTTTATCAAATTACATCTGTTTCCACATATGTTATGATCAAATTAGCCTCTAATTCCCCTCTTATTTAGTAATGTAATTAATATTACAATGCGTCACAAATCATGCTTTTATAAAAAAGCACTACTCTTCCAAGTGTGTTCAAATGTATCAATTTTGCACAAATTTATAAGCTTCATTCAAATTACATTTTATTGCAATACAAATATCAAAACATAAAAAACTTCAAAACTGTTATACAACACAATAATTTAAAACTCAATTTATTGAAATATAAGGTTTTTTATTTCTATTTTAATTCAAATTATAATAATTTCATTTAATTCAATTTCTATGCTAACATTGACGTCATCTTATGGCCATGTATTTTGAAGGAAATACAGGGCCAAATTCATTTTTTTTAATGGACACCATTTCGTCATCTAAAATGGTGAGATGACACATGCTGATGTTATCTTACCTTTTCAAATTGTAAGATAGGTCACTTCCGTAGCATCCTCAAACAGGGGTCTTTTTGACATATTATAAGTTTAATTAAAATAAAAAAATAAAAAACCCACCAAACAAGTGTTTAAAATGGATTTGGAAATGACAATTCGATTCTCACTCTATTACTCCATGCCTCGAGGCTTTTAGAGAATTTATAACTCATAAGTTGATTTTAGTGATTGCGTATAAGATAATTTTGTATCTATATTCATAACCTTGTATAAATAAAGTTTCTCAACACAATCATATAGTCATATTTAACACTTTATATACATCCATGAAAGAAACATAAAATAAATATCGATATTTTATTAATCAACAAATATTAACATTTAACTAATATCTCTCAAGCATTCCTCTTTTAATATCTTTTTCTAGATTTTTTCTCGCACAACCACCACATATGTGGACACACTGTATGATACAAAATATATGACTATAAAATTATTGTAAATTTTTAAATTGTGTTTAAATATAAAATATTAAGATATAATTGTTTTTATAATTATTGAAATTAGGAGATATAAATTTGAAACTTATGCAGTATCCATCAATGAATTATTTTTGAACTTTTATTGTATTAAAAATATAACTTTACTCATTTTTTTTCCACATAATGTGTGCAAAATAGCTAGAATAATATCGTACATATAAACGAATAAAAAAAATAAATAAATAAACTAAAAAATTGCGACCTTTTATTCTATTCATAAATCATAACCTCATTTGTCATGAGAAAAAACAGCGAGTTTGAAATAATTAATTTTGCCGGGAAGGCAGAGGCGTTACTTGTATTCCTCCTTTGCCACTACTTCAAAAACGCACTCCAGCCACTCGATACCTGAACTCCAGCCTCAGAATCTTCTAGAAAATCCGTAAAATCTCCTTTCGTTTCCATCGAAGCTGAGCAAATGGCGAGTTCATGCGCCACTGTGCCGAATTATGTGCAATCGGGGTTGTTTAGCTGTACAAGTTTCCCTTCAAGAGTGCATCTTCACAGTAAGCTCTTGATTTTGGATATGTCAACTTCGATTGATGAAAAAACCCCTTGCGTTTCTTTTGCCTTATTTTCGAGAATGTGAAGGAAGCAGGTGCAGATTGAGCAGGCGAGATTTTGCGATTAAAGGAATTGTTGCGGCCGGAGCTTCGGTTATGGCTTCTACTGTTGCTGCTGAACCCGCAAAAGCACAAGGCAAATTTCTCCGATTCAGTCATCTTGGTTTTCACTTTTTTACCCTTTTTTTTTCCCTCTCTTCTGCCAGTTAAATTGATGTATCCGTTCTTTTGTTTGTTCAAATTTTGCATACCTGGTTTTGATTTGTGATTGTTGCTATCTTAGTTAGGTTTGGAGAAATTACCGTTTAAACCGGAGGGATACAATTACTGGATCTGGCGTGATAGAAAGATACATTATGTAGTGGAAGGGGAGGGATTCCCCGTTGTTCTAATTCATGGGTTTGGGGCTTCTGCTTTTCATTGGAGGTCGGCCCCCACCTCTCTGTCTCTGTCTCTGTCTCTCTCTCCCTAAAGCTATAAATGTGATAAAGGCTCCTGTTTGGCTGCGATTCGAGATTTGTGGATGGAAAGAAAATAAATGAGCTTTCATGTTATTTACTTGTTTTCATGGAGTCCAGTCCCGAAGGAAAAGGAAACTCGAGTCCATGAAAATGTTGAGATCTGCAAACCCAAATATGAAGATTGTATTACTTTTCTGGATGAATTTTCAGTTGTATCTGCCACATTTGTTTGGACTCTTGATTTTCTGCTTTGGAGCCATGGGTCATACTGTGTTATAGGCAGCTGTTGTCTTCACTACAAAGCGTAGTGATTTCAAAGAATTTATATTGGTCGTTTATGATCTTCTGCCCTCTAACATTGCTTTAGGTACAACATCCCGGAATTGGCTAAGAAATACAAGGTCTATGCCCTAGATTTGCTAGGGTTTGGCTGGAGTGAGAAGGCACTTATTGAATATGATGCTCTGGTATGGAGAGATCAAGTTATGGATTTCATGAAGGAGATAGTTAAAGAGCCTGCAGTTTTAGTTGGAAACAGGTAAGTTCTACTTCCTTTTTGTCCAATCAGTACTTCTTTTGTGCTGATGTCTAAATTTCCTTTTGTTGTGGATTCTGATTCTCCAGCACTTCGGTATCTTGTAAGCAGCCTTCCTAATGAGATACATATTGAGGATATCCCTACATCTTTTGTTAGCAATTTATACTGTTGTGCATGTTATTCGATTTTGAAGTGATCTTCGCAAGTTGATTGCATTATTCATTGATTTGTGAATTGTTAACAGCATGAAAGTTGAGCACCACATTTTATGCATTTACAACTGACATCTTCAACTTTTTCTACTATATTGCATGTTCTTCACAGAGTGGATCCTATCAGTGCATCAGTTTCTATGAATTCATCAGATTAAGTATTCTAAGGCAATGTTTGATAATAATTTTTGATATGGGGTGAAATCTGTGTTTTAGGTGTAAAATTCTAGGAAAAGTGAAAAATTAAGAGAGAAAGAGACAGAAAAAAGTTATTTTTTGTGGATAGTATGTTTGAAAGTTGTCTATTTTGACAGGATGAAAATATAAGGCAAAATGGTTTCCAAACATAGTGTAGAAGTTTTTAAGCTCTTGAGCTATGTATATACATGTATGTATACCCACACGGAATTAAGTCTATGACTCACATACCTAATTGATGTCTCAGTCTAGGAGGATTTACAGCTTTGGTGGCTGGAGCATCATTGCAGAATCAAGTTAAGGGCGTTGTATTGCTAAACAGTGCTGGACAATTTGGTGATGCCAGGACCACAGCAACAGTCTCTGAAGAAACGGTCTTGCAAAAGTTTGTTTTCAAGCCACTGAAGGAAATTTTTCAACGTGTACTTCTTGGTTTTTTGTTTTGGCAAGCCAAACAACCAGCACGCATAAAGTCTGTCTTAGAAAGTGTACGTCACTTTGTCAAAAAATCTTTATTTTTCCTCAAGTATACTTATTTTCCCTTTTCTGA
This sequence comes from Avicennia marina, assembly GCA_019155195.1. Taxonomy (NCBI): domain Eukaryota; kingdom Viridiplantae; phylum Streptophyta; class Magnoliopsida; order Lamiales; family Acanthaceae; genus Avicennia; species Avicennia marina. The sequence continues at coordinate 277,753 of CM032765.1, forward strand.
TACAACTTTGCAAGCAATTTAACAATGAATAATGCCCATTTTTGTCAAACACAAGAAGTCCACTGCATCTAAGACATAGACAATGCAGGATCGAAATTGTTAAACATAATGTTGGATGTGGGATGTGGTAAGAAGAAGAGTAGGAGGAACAAGGCAGGCTAAATTGTAAGACCATAGTTTCAATAGAGTTAGTCAATGGGTATATCGCTCATTTCTGAACTTGAAATTCCACGGAATTGGCTTCCTGTTTATTTCCCCATGTAATTCTTCTCTACATCACGCTGCATTTGAGAGATCTGTTAATGAGATTGAACAGAAGTTGGTGAGAATTCATTTAAAAGATTATCTTGAGATGTGGTTAACTCCTTGATCTTGCATAAGGTGTAGTACCTTGATTAAGTATAGGAATGGCGTGTGTGACATTTTGATTTGTCATTTTTTATTTAGCTGGTATGAAGAAAAGCATGTTTTAGTTTCTTTCATAATCCATGCCCGAGTGTGTCAAAGGATTTTGCATGTGATGGAATTGCTTTTCCATGTATTTCAGGTGTATATTAATGCTGCAAATGTGGATGACTATCTGATTGATTCAATTACAAGGCCTGCAGATGACCCAAATGCTGGGGAAGTTTATTACAGGTACTAATTAATTAATCCAGGTGTATTCCCATTTCGGTCTTGGATTTGATGACCCCATTCTCAAGTTTTTTAGATGCTTCAATTATTTTTCTATCATCTGCTTGTATATTTGATCCAAATCTATAACCCCACTGCCATATTAGCAACATCTTCGGCATGGAGCCATCCTTGACTCTGTGTCAGCTGCTTTTTAAGAAGTGCGTCCTCGTTAGAGATATACATCTTTTCATGGCAATTCAAATCACATGGAAATATAAGTAAACTACAGCCCTCGTGGTGCATTTGTTTGAACAACGTCGACATCTGATATTTGTCCTCCTGCAGGATGATGACAAGATTTATGTCTAACCAAAAGAAGTACACACTGGATAGTGTGTTGATGGAACTCTCTTGTCCATTGCTGTTGGTGTGGGGTGACTTAGATCCTTGGGTTGGCCCGGCCAAAGCTCTTAGAATCAAAGAATTCTATCCACAGACTTCGGTAGTAAATCTGCAGGCAGGACACTGTCCACATGATGAAGTTCCAGAGCTTGTGAACAAAGCCCTTATGGATTGGCTCTCAGCTTTAGCACCCTCTGCTTCTCATTAAGCTCTCCGATCCTGTCTGGAATGATTTTAGAACATAGGTGTGATTCTTGTCATGAATGAATTTTGCGCATGCCCAACTCTGCTGGGAAATCTAATATCTTCTTCCATTTAAGTATGCTGTTATAATTATGTATATATGAATTTAAGAAGTATATTGGATGTTTATATTATTAAGTAAAAAGAAATTTATGGCATGACCCATCGCCGTGAGACTTGATAGACATGACTGATTCCAAACAATATAACTGTCGTTTCTCATGCTCATCACATTACTTGATTAAAATTTACATCAAACTTAGGAAAATAAATTTAATAATTAATAATCTATATAAATTATCTTTAAAAATACAAATGAATATATCTAAAATTAACTGTATAAGAAAAACTTCAACCAAAAAAAGACAAAAGTTAAATTATGAATTATTGTATTTTAAATAATAAAAACAAAACTACAAGAAGAAAATGAAAAATAAAAGAATTAGAAAAAAGAGAATTTGAGAGAAGATAAAAATAAAAATGATAAGTTAAATAAAAACGACAAATTTAAAATATGAAAATGAAAGAATTTAAAAGTAAGGGCAATCATGTGAATTTATATTTTTAAAATACTTAAAATAAATAAAAATAAAGAAAAATCGAAAGAAATTAAAAAGAGAAAAAAATTGCGATAAAGTAGCAATAAAATTAATAACTTAAAATAATGGAGAAAGAAAAGTGATGTGAGGCAAAGCATGGTAAGATAGGATTTAAAACGTAAAGAGCGATGGATCAAAGCCCACTGAATTCCAGAATAATGGATTAAAGCCCACTCAATTCTAGAATGCACAAAAACACAAATATATGTAAGAAACAAGTACGAATCCTCATGCAAAAATAAGAGAATAATCGAAATTCGAGAACAAAAATTAATGAGAATTAATTACACTGATCTTAAATTTGTGTAAGAAATTGGATCTCTACTAGAAAAAGGGAATTGAATCAATCTTTTTTATAACAACTAATATCAAAATCAGTGATAGTTGTCTCCAAAGCAAGTATTATCACCCATCTAAGCATGATCCAAAATCAAACATCTAAACTGCTAGCCGCATGCATTTTTTTTTGTCCACATGTTCAACATCGAATCCTCTAGTTTTTGAAAAAGGAATTCAACCTCGAGTTATTGCAAATGTTTTTTCACAGCCATGTTTGTTATTCTTTTACTAAAAAATGTACATACTTTAATTATTATATTTTTTAAATTTTCTCTCTTTCTCTTTCTCTTTCATTTTTGCACATTTTTTTTTTAAATACACTTAAAACACACACTCAAAAACCAAAGCAAACATACATGATCGTGGTGGTAACTGTTGGAGCCTTGCTCATGGGTTTCTCCTCCATCAAACGCCACCATGAAGGCACTGTTAATGCTTTCTTGTCCTTGAATTTTGCTCCCATCTTGTCATCATCACTAGGACTAAGGGTTTAACATGAATTTTCTTGCCAACTTTTTCCATTTTATAATTATATTGTCTACCTAAGAAGATGCCATTTGCATCAAATTACTGTGAGCGACCTAACAACACACGACACATCTATGTCCACCACATCATTTTACATCTTATTTGAATGGCCATTCATCGTAAAAGCCATGCTACAACTACTCTCAATTTTAATTAATGCTACATTTTTCAACCCAAGATTGTAGGGACTGGGGTGCTTTTCAATGAGTAAATTCAAAATTTCCTCCTATTTTCTAAAGATCAGATTTTCAATGCTACTTATATCAACAATTTGAATCAAATATATTACTTAGGATTCGACAGCTCGTCTAAAAAATGTGTTTGTGTTGTAAATTCTTCTTCTATTGCTTTGATGGCGGTGATGATTTGGGGATGATAAATGTGGATATATTTTACTCATTTTTGTCTTTTCACAAATATTTTTCTCTCCACGTTCTTCATGGGGAAGCTCAATCAAATTTACCTGACAAGATTTTGGAGAATGGTTGGATATGTGACCCTCTTTTCTATACTTACAACACATATTCTGTGTGAATTTTGCACAAGGATTTAGGGCTTTTGTGACGCAAGGTTGAGCTATTTTCGTCAATGTTTTCTTGGAAACTTCTCAATCTTCTTTCATTGATTATTGTATAGAAAGAGTATTTCAAAAGGTTCTCTATCCCACAATGAAAACCAAACCCAACCAAAACCCCATTGTATTGTTTCATGCTTTAATATGAGGTTGAGATAAAAATAGGCTAAGGAAGTGTGCTCACGCGCATGGGCCTTAACTTGGGCTGATGCAGATTAAAGGGGCCAATTTGCTCTCCCCCTTTGCATGCAAGAATAGGTTAGCCCATGCCAAATTTTACTATTTTGGGCCTTTAATTTTTTATTTGTTTTTAGCCTGATTTCTTCTCTTAACCAACTGAATATGCCTTTTCGAAGGGCTGCCAAACATGCCCCTTCTTGTTATTTTTATGCTCCATTTGAATTTTAAATTTTAACCAACCAAACACGCCATTTCAGAAACATCCAAACAAGCCCTCTGGACGTGTCTTTTCTTTGGCAACTGGACGTGAGAAATGGCTGCTGCAACCAAACCAATAATCACAACCATTCATCCAACCAATGCAACCCTGTCGTCTAACTGGAAACCTCGTAACCATTGACGGAAACCTTTTAAAAACTATAAATATATGGGGGTTCTAGCATTTGTAGAATTCAATCTAACTCATCTGCGTCTCTCCTATCCCATCTTGCATACACTATCTTCCATTTTCTTCACTCGCTGCTGCCTTCTTTTTGTCCACAATAATTGTTCATTCCTAGAAGATTAGCTTGTTTAATCCTAGGGAAATATTTCAAATTGATAAAATAATTCTGAAAAATAGTGCTTCGTATATGACTAAAGCCGTTTATTTTTCATACTAACCTTTCTTGCAAGTTTGCATTATTGTCCGGGCAATAATTCCGCTACAATCTTAAGGAATTACGGTTTCTTCAACACTAATTTCTACTGCTGCCTCTGCCTCGATTGTAGAAAATGCCCAGGAGTTGCACTACCATTGGCCAAAACATTTCTAGATGTGTCTAACATTGAAATTTTCGCCTACAAAAATTTCAAACGATAGCAAGAACATGTTCATTCCCTGTTGGATATGCATGGGGTTGTGTATGCACTAACCACGTCTTAGTCGACTGATCTTGTTGTTGTTGAAGCTTGGTGACACACAAATAATATTTGTAGACATACAATTCTACAAACTTTATCCAATAAACTTTTCGATGTTTACTACAGCTACAAGGAAGCAAAAGCCGTTTGAGAAGCACTGGCATCCAAATTCATTGGCAAAAATGCCACAAAACAAAAATTGTCATTGGAAATATTACCACTAGCAAATAGAGAATGATAAGGATTTAAAAGTTCATATTCTAGAATACCAAAAATTGCTTGAGGATTGAAAAAATAAAGAAATCATTCTGCTAGAAAAATTTGCTATTGGAGTCTCAATTAAAAAGTTGCCTGAATCGTTGTCCAATTACAAAAATAGCCTTAGACACAAACTAAAAACATTCACGGTTGAGGAGCTTGTCTGACACTTATTAATCGAGGAAACCAATCACGAGGAGGTGAAGGCTACCAAAGCAAAGGAAATGATGGGCTGAGCCAACTTGGTGTAAAAGGAGATCAAGTATGCAAATTAGTCTTGAAATTACTTACCTAATCAATCCAACATTAAGAAATGGAAGAACTTTTGTTTTGCTTGTGGAAAACTAGGTTATTATGCTCGTCAGTTCAAGTTCAAAAGGAGAGTTGACAAAGCATACAATAATACTACTCCTCAAGCCAACTATTGTTGCAATTAAAGGATGAGTGATAGACTCTTATGCCACTCAACACATTTATGCTAATCGAAAAACATTTTCCTCATACACTCCAATGGAGGATAATGAGGAAGTTGTTTACCTTAGAGACTCTAGAACAATTAAAGTTTTGGGAAAGGGTAAAGTTGTGTTAAAATTATCATCATGAAAAACCATAGCCCTTAAAGACGTGCTGCATGTTACAAGTACATAGGCGAACCTGCTTTCTACAACTCTGCTAAGTAAGATTGGATTGTGATTGTCATTTGAATTTGAAAAGATAGTAATGACAAAAAAAAAAAAAAAACAATGTATTTAAGGACAAAGGATATTGTAATTAGGGACTTTTCGTACTCAATGTTGTAAATATTATTAATGAAAAGTACTTCTTTTGCTTATATCATTGATTTCATTTCTTTGTGGAATGCTAGACTAGGACATATAAACTTTACATGTATTAAAAAAAATGCTATCTCAGGGTCCATTTTCTAACATAACTAATAATGAAAAGAAATGTGAAGTACGTTCTGAAATTAAAATAGTTAAATAATCTAGTACACTAATTTTTAGAGAAATTGAATTTTTAAGTTTAATACATACAGACTTATGTGATTTAAAATAAACTATGACTAAAGGAGGAAAAAGATATTACATCACCTTTACAGATGACTTTTTTGGGTATGCTAAACTTTATCTACTTAGAAATAAAGACGATACTTTTGATGCTTTTATATTTTATAAGAATGGGGTAGAAAATTAGTTTGATAAGAAAATAAAAATAGTAAAATCAAATAGAAGAGGTAAATATTTATCATTAAATATTTTTTTTGAAAATGAAAGAATAATACATGAAATAACACCCCCTTACTCCCTTAAATCAATTGGAGTAGCTAAAAGGAAAATAGAACTTCAAAAGAAATAATGAATTCCTTGCTAGTTAGTTTTAATGCTCTTGATAATTTATGAGGAGAAGCAATACTAACTGCATGTTATATAAAAAATAGAACACCACATAGAAGTAATGATAAAACTCCATATGAACTATAGAAGAACCATAAGCCTAACGTAAATATTTCAAAGTGTGGAAGTATCTTGCTAAAGTACTTCTGCTAAAACCTGAGAAAAGAATGTTAGGTTTTAAAACTTTTGATCACATGTTCATAAGATATGCTGAATATAGTACAATAATAAAATTTCTTGTTTTGAAAAGTGATTCTCTTGAACACAATACAGTTATTGAAGCAAAACATGTTGTGTTTTTTGAATACTTTGTTCCACTTGCAAATACATTTCTTATGCACTTATTAGAACTAGTAGAGAAATGATCTCTACTGAAAAATTGAGAAAGTGCGAAAAGTTGATAAAAAAATTCTTTCCTTATGGTAATTTTGAAAGTTTTCTTGTTGATAGTTAACCCCAATCTTATATTAAAGCTATTTCTTATTCTAAAAGCAAATTTTAGTTAGAAACTATTGAATCTGAATTAAAGTCTATCAAGCAAAACAATACTTAAATTTTAGTAAACTTAGCACTTAGTGCAAAACTTATAAGATATAAGTGGATTTTTAAAAGACAATATAATCTTGACAGTTTTGTGGATAAATTTAAGGCCCATATAGTTGCTAAAGGTAAAATTAAATATTGATTATTTTGATTTGCACCGACAATTAGAATAGTTTCTATTAGAATTTTATTTGTTTTAGCTTCTATTCACAAATTTTATATTTACGAAATGGATGTGAAAACAACTTTTTTGAATGGAGAATTAGATGATGAAATTTATATTATTCAACTTAAAGGAAGTATTGAGCCTAGACAAGAAAAATAAGGTTTGTAAATTAATTGAATTACTTTATAGTCTTAAACATGCTTATGTTTTGTACTATTTTGGAATTTATTGATTACACTAAATGTTTCCTCTCACCTCACTTTGATATGAAGGATATAGTTGAAACAAAAATAATATTGGCAGTGAAAGTTATAAGGAGGAATGATGGTATAATGTTGACACAAGAACATTATACTGAGAGACTTATTAAAAAGTTGGATACTTTAATGTATCTCTTGTGAGCCCTCTTTATTATTCACACTCTCAGTTGAAACAAAATAAAAAGGACCCCAATTACTCAGTTTAAATATGCTTAGATTATTAAGAGTCTGATGCATTTAATGAATTTTATAAAACTTGACATACCTTATGGTGTGTGTAGACTAAGCAGATGTACAAAGAATCCCAATTGTAATCATTAGTTTGCATTGAAAAGCTTAATGAAATATTTGAGAGGTATCATGAATTATAGTATCCAGTATAGTGGATATCCAACTATTTTGGAAGAATATAGTGATTCTAATTGGATATCCGATTCTAATGAGACAAAATCTACTAGTGTATACATGTTCCCTCTAGGAGGAGGTGCAACAACATGGAAATTAGCCAAGCAAACAATCATTGTCAGATTTGCTATGGAGTCAGAATTTATAGCTCTGGAATTGATTGGTTTAAAGGCCGACTAGTTACAAAATTTCTTATATAGTATTCTTTTGATAAAAGACACGATACCTCTAATTCACATACATTGTGATTGTCAAGTTGCTATTGCCATTTCCAAAAATACATCCTTCCGCTATAAGAGTTGAGAGATGATGTTATTAAACAACTATTGAGGGATGGAATAATTTCCATTGATTATGTGAAGTCAGAGTTGAATGTGGTTAATCATCTAGGCCCCAGAAGAAGAATGATTCTTTAGAGTACTTGGGAAATGGGACTTTGACCAAATGAAATTAATAGAAATGAAAACCAACCAATGTGATTAGAGATTTCATGAAGTAGATTCATATGGGTAAGAACAAGTTTCTATTGAACCATAAAATACTTAATATCGATATGAGACATGACATTGCCTAACATTTATGTAACTGTGCATCACCAAAAGGGTTCATTGACAAACCAATATCCATTTCTAGTGTAATAGTGGAAACCACCATCAAACAACTAATATTTGGGTAACTGTGAATCATGTTAAGGGTTCCTTAACAAACCAGCACACACAATCTTTCTACACATAGGAAGATTTCCTCAAGATAATGTAAATTTCTTCAATGGTTAACAATTGACTCACAAAAGAGGATAGCATAGAATAAGCATATTTTAACAATACAAGACATAACGAAAAACATGTTGTAGGATAGCTTTATGTGAGATGATTATTAAAGGGGAAAAGGCCAAATAAAGCGGCAGAACTCAACACTTATATCATCTTACAAGGCTAAAAATAGACAAATGAAAATCAATAGCAAATATGCTTCTTATATACCTCTCATTTTAAATTCAACCGACTTATCAATTTCGAGATATAGCAATTGTCACAATCTTCAATGTGCCTGATATAATCTTTGCATTACAACAAAGATTCAATGGTTTATAGAACCTAGTTCCACTAGAGAATTTGTAATTTAAATTATATTTGTTTAAATCAGGTTCATAGTTAGAGAGACACTTGATCCACTGCGTTCAAACTAAATAAGTTCAATAGCATTTTCCTTGCTCTAAAACCTTAGCCTTGTTTGGAAACCTCTTGAAATATATAGAAGGATTGTTGTATTGAAAGGTATTTCGAGAGGTTTCCCATCCCATGTTGAAAACCAAAACCCCTTTATGTTATTTTACATTTTAATATAAGCTTGCGATAAAAATTGGCTGAGAAAGTGGGCTTGTGTGCATGGCATTGATTGGGGCCAATGCAGTTCAAACAGGCTGATTTGCCCCACCCTATGTGTGAGACTAGGTTAGCACATGCTAAATTTTACTTTTTTGAGCCTTTGCTTATTTATTTGTTTTCAGCCTAATTTCTTCTCTTCAATGACTAAACATGCCTTTCCAAAAGACTACCAAACATGCCCTTTCCTCCCCATTTGAATTTTAAATTTTAACTAACCAAACTTGCTCTTTCAGAAACATCCAAACAAGCCCTTTGGACGTGTCTTTTCTTCTACAACAAGACGTAGGAAATGCCTGCAACTAGACTAGCCATCACAGCCATTCATCCAAGCAACGCAACCTTGCCTAACCAGAAACATTACAACCATTAATGGAACCCCTTCAACAACTGTAAATATCTGAGGGTTCTAGCATTTATAAACTTCACTCTAATCTATTTGCATCCCTCCTATCCTATCTCGTATACACTATCTTTCATTTTCTTCACTCGCTGTTGCTTTCTTTTTGTCCGCAACAATTGTTGATTTCTAAAATATTGGCTTGCTTAATTCTAGGAGAATATTTCAAATTGATGCAATAATTTCTTAAGAACAATAGTCCGTGCACGACTTAAGTTGTTGTTTATTTTTCATACTAATGTTTCGTACAAGTTTGCATTACTATCTAAGTAATGATTCCCTTACATTGATTTCTTGTCGTTTTAATACCTTGACTTAATTAAGTTTTTCACCAATTCTCCTTGTTGATTTCTTTAAATCCAATTGCTACTCTACTTTCAAAACCAAATTATGTGCATATGAAAGTGCAGGACTCTTCAGCCAAAGAGTTCCATCTATACTCTTTGATCAATGCTTTTCACTTGAATTCTAGCTTTGTTTGGATATAAATTTTGTTGAAGAGAAAAAGTGATGCAAAAATTTAATAATAATATAAAAATATAAGAGTGAAAAATATAAAAAGTTATTCCATGGATAAAATATTTAACTAAATTTATTAAAAGAAGAAGCTTTTGCAAAGCCCAATCACATCAAGTGCAGATCGGCCTAACCAAATATAGGCTAGCCTAAGTGATATGTAGCCCTAGTACATGTATAATTAAGTCTTGTAGGTTATGTTAGTTAAGTGTGTACTTGGGGACTATAATGTGGTAGTTTTTAGGTGGTTAGTTACGATTAATCGTCGGTTGGTAGTTGCTTTTTGTTAGGAGTAGAGTCTATTTACTTAAGTCTTCTAATCCAGGAAATAGTGGGTATTAAGAAAAACAAAAGGAAAATTGATTCGTCCCCTCAGTAAGAGAATTGAGAAGTTTCTTCCTCTTCTTCCTTACAAATCATTCCTTGATTTTGTATCCAATTTTTTAAAATTATTTAATCAATATGGTGGGCATGATTATCTGAAATGGTATTAGAGCCATGTTGCCAATATCCTTAAAACTAAAATTCAAATTTTTTGAATATGATGATAAGCTTCTTTGTTGCGGTGCCCAATCCCTTCACAAAGGTTGCTTTTTGAATTAGAGAGACCCCTCCAATCCATTCAAAATCGACAATGGGGACAATCCCATAGTGGGACTCATTACTGAACTACTCACAAGCAAAAATTATGCCACCTGGTCCAGAAATATGAGAAAACTTTAAGGGCTAATAACATGATGGGATTAATCACTAGAGAGATGCAGAAGCCGATAGACCCTGTAGACGCTCTGTTGTATGCCTGGGACAGATATAACGACATGGTGGTTTCTTGGTTGTTGAACTCAGTGTCGCCATCCATTAGATCAAGCCTAGTGTTCGTGGATGATGTGAAGGAGTTGTGGAATGAGCTCCATGACCGAATGTCTGAGCAGAATAAAGCAACGATTTACCAGCTCAAAAGATCCTTGGGAAGCTTAGTGCAAGGGGTGAACAATGTGACCGCTTATTATGGCTAGCAAAAAGTGATATGGGATGAGCTTTAGGTATATGATGCAATGTCCCAGTGCACCTATGGGCAACTTAAGGTTCTCAATGAAAGGTATTAAAGGGAATGCATATTCCAATTCTTAATGGGATTAAACGAGACCTACTCCCATGCAAAAGATCAAGTGCCCATGATGGATTTAATTCTACCCATCAATAGAGTATTTTACCATCGTCTAGCAACAAGAAAAACATCACTCCATAGCAAGGTAGTTTTAAGGCATTAAAACGGCAATTCCAACTTCTAAGACAATTAATTCTCAAAAACCAATAGGCAAGCACGATGGAGCCTACTGCACACGTTGTAAGATCCTAGGAGACTCCTTGGAGAAGTGTTTCAAGGTCGGGAATGCTGAATCTCCTAAGTGTTTCCACTGTGGAATGAGTGGACGCACCAAGGAGACGTGTTACAAGCTCATTAGCTACCCACCTAACCATAAATTCCACCAGAAAATAGGGAGTCATGGCCACTTTGTAGGGTAGGTCATCACTGAACAAAGGAATGCACGAGATGAGGAGCTGGTGGTAATCCAGGATCAGATGTAGCGACTATCGAGTACACTTAACACTAAGGACAACGGAGTTGTTGCCCAACAATGCTAGGCATAGGGTGAGTTACGCAGTGTGGTGCACAACAGCGAGTAGGGAGTTTTAAGCACCTTTGGTAAGCCTCTTTGATTAATTACTTTAACATCTATGCCTTCTTATTACAAAGTAGCTCTTTAGATTCTTGATGTGGGTGCAACGAATCATATGATATGTGATGTTAGTTTGTTTACTGGTGCGTGCATTAAAGTGGCTCATCTGATTCCATGACTTATTCTTCTCATCTAGGGGTTGTGAGACTTTTTGATGCTGTTACACTATTTGATGTGTTGCGTGTGCCTGCATTCTCTTTCAATTTAATCTTAGTGAAGAAACTCACCCATGACCTAAGCTGTTCAATTGTCTTTTTGCCAAACAAATGCCTAATTCAAGGCCTTTCTAGCTGGACCACAGTTAGGAAAGGTGAAGTAAAGGATCACTTGTATCAACTAGATAGATATATGGTGCATTCTGATAATCTAGAAAAGATTCCACACCTCTATCATTCTAATGTTGATATAGTCTTCAGCCTGTCAACAAATCAGCCTGTTAATTTACTTATTTGGTACAGTAGGTTACGACATGTCTCTAGTATTAGAATGCAATTAATTGATGATCCTCTTGTAAAGACATCTATCGAACATTGTTATGCTTCTCCTTGTTTCATATGAGCTCTTACTAAAGGTGTAACAATGGAAGACCACACTAAGTATGCAAGCTAAACAAGAGTATACATGTTTGAAGCAAGTATTTAGACAATGGAATTCAACCTTCTCTAAAGCAGTGATTGAGTTTGGTTTTTTACAATCTAAAGCAGACTATTGGTTTATGTTGATAATATCATTATTGCAAGTGATTCTATCAATGTTGCAGATGAAAACTAAAGCTATTTTTGAATCAAAGATTCAAGATCAAGAACTTAGGGAGCTAGGCTTATTTCTTAGGAATTGAGATAGTGAGAAATGTAGTTGGAATTTGGATGAGTTAAAGAAAGTACACCCTTAACATACTCTCTGATTTTGGAATGAAGTATTGCAAGCCAGCCAAAGTGCCTATGGATCAAAATGCAAGATTAAGCAAGGAGGAACGTAAACCGTTGACTGATCCGTAAGTACAGAAGACTAGTTGGAAGGTTACTTTATCTAACCATCATAAGGGCAGACATAGCATTCACCATACAGAATTTGAGTCAATTCATGGAAAAACCCACTGATGTGCATTTGAAAGTTGCCTTCAAGGTGCCATAATATCTTAAGGCCACCCTTGGTGAAGGTATTTTTCTATCAGTAGCAGGGAACTTCCAGCTCTAAGGGTTTTGTGATGTGTTCCAATACTAGAAAGTTTGTCACAAGGTACTGTGTGATGCTTGGAAACTCTTTGATCTCATGAAAGTCCAAGAAACAGTCAACAATCCCTTTGTCTTCTGTAGAGGCTGAGTATAAGCCATGGCAACATTATGTTGTGAGAAAGTGTGGCTGAAATATATACTTGAAACATTGGGATTTCACCATGAGACTGGAGTGGAAATATATTGTGACAACCAAGGTGCGTTGCATATCTCTTCCAACCTCGTATTTCATTAGCACACTAAACATATATAGTTGGATTCCCATCTTGTTCGAGATCTGATGCAGAAAAAGGTGATAATCACCAAGCACATCAACACATGGATGCAGGTTGCTGATCTATTCACTAAGGCATTACCGTCTCACACATTAAAACAACACATTGGCAAGATGGGAATAGGGAAACACCATTCACTATCTTGTGGGGTGCTATTGGACGAAGAAGCTTTAGCAGAGCCTAATCAACTGGATACAGGCTAGCCTTAGTGATTTACAAGCCCTAGTACATGAATAATCAAGTCATGAGGTTATGTTAGTTAAGTGTGTACTGAGAGACTCTAATATGGTAGTTTTTAGGTGGTTAGTTACGATTAACCGTTAGTTGGCAATTATATTTTGTTGGGAGCAATGTTTATTTACTTTAGTCTTTTGGTCTCGGGAAAGTGGTTGCTAAGAAACATAAAAGAAAAACTAATTCATGCTCTCAATAAGAGAACTGAGAAGTTTCTTCTCCTTCTTCCTTACAAATCATTCATTGATTTTCTATCCACTTTTGTTAAATTCTTGAATCAATATGGTAAGCATGATTCTTTGAAAAAGTTTGCATCCAAGCAGAGTCAAAAATTTTTGAACAATAGTGTTTGTGTGATTGGTAGGCCATTGCAACACTTTTTTTTGACCTCCTTGTCAAAAAGACAAAAAAAATATTAAAAAAATAAAATTAAGATAATTATGTAATCCATAATAAAAAAATGTTATCTTTTCAATATAGTATAGAATAAGGGTGGAATCGAGTTGCGTTATGTTCGAGTAGTACCCTATTTGAGCTCGACTCAAAATTGTTTTTGATCATTTTGAACTTGAGTTGAATTGTTGATTTCGAACTCAAGTAAAACCTTCCAACTTGAGCTCGAGCTCGTTAGGTTCAAGTGAGTGAGGCTCGAGCCTATCGAGTTCAAACTTAATGCATTTTAAACAAAAATTAGTTGCAATTAAATTTGAACTGTTGACCTTTCAATAATGAGAGCGTGTCTATTAGTTGTAACACCAATTTTTTGATTTAATAAATTCATGCAATGAAGAGAAATAATAATAAAATAAAGGAGAGATTCGAATTTGAGTTACTTGGTCGAGCTCAAGCCTCTCCATAGCTTCTTCAGACTCGACGTTGATTGAGCTCTGAGCCGAATTTTAATCGAGGAAAGTTGAGTACCTTGTTCTATCAACACCTATAGTATAAAGATTATAGATGTTTGTTTCTCCGTGTCTCGAAGGATGACTGTTGACCAGTGACCGGAAATGGCTACATGTGTAGGTTCGTCTTCCATTGTGCCCGTCACAATGCCTACATCATCGGATGATGACTTCCCAAAATTTTCAACACTGACATGGATTTAATATTCCAGGCAAGAAAATTCTTCAAATATGCAACAACCTCATAAAATTCTATTCAACCTTATCTTGAAGCCCTTAATTTGATTGTATACTCTGGACAATGTCAGGTCAACTTTGTTGGTTAGGCTGAACTTGACTTTTCAATACGCTGGACTTTTTTTTAACAATCTTTAAGTCTATCCAACCCTCTCACTAGGGCTACGTTTGGGAGAGAGATTTTGTTGAATGATAATATTTAATAAGACTTATATTGAGATAGATAATATATTTAATTGTAAAATTTTGATTTATTTAATTATATATATATAATATATAATAATAATTGAATGATGTAACAGAACATATGAATAATTATTAGCTTACATATATATATATATATATAAGTATTGATTTGATTGTTAATACATGTAATGATTAAAGAATAATTAATTAATTATATATAAAGGAGAAAAAAATTAAATTTAAATTTAAATAAAAAATTTATTAAATATTATACTTAATTGTATAAAGTTTAATTAAGATGTAGAAAGATGAAAAGTTGTATAACAAACACATCCTAAACATTTATCATTGGACAGGCGCCCATATCACGTAACGAGCATGCGTCATCTTGCCAGACCAGACTCGCTATTGCACATTTGCACTCAAGTCAATATTTATCACCACGGGAAAAAATGAAACTGTGGCAGTGCTCCAACCCAACTTCTAAGTTTTAGGTATTTTCTCAAATTTCAAGTAACATGTTATTTAAGAAAATTTTATTTAATTGATATATATATATTTATGTATAATTAATTATTATTCAATTATTACACATATTCGAAATCAATCAATATTTATATATATCACGAATGTATTCACATTTATACACATATTCAAATAAATCAAAATTTTTATTTAATTAAATAATATCAATACAATTTTAATCAAATATCGTCTTAAACAAAATCCCTCACCCAAATATATCCTATGCTAGACAACTATTAACGGTTGCTGGGAATGATCGATGACTAATAATTATCACATTCCGCCAAGAGACACAACGTGACAAATAACCATGATCTACAATTATATTCCTAGTCTATGTTTGGAACCCACTTTTCAATCCCACTCTCTTGTCAATTTTACACTATTAAATATATTATTTAATAAAATTTTTATTCAAATTTAAATTTAAAATTTTCTTTATATAAATAATTTATTAATTATTTTGAATCATTGTACTTATTTATAATCAAATCAATACTTATATCTACCTACACACACATACACATGCACATCCACTCATATTTAGACATATTTATATTCTAAAAATTAATTATTATATATATATATATATATATATACACTATCACACTATCTAATTATTATTGTATATTTTGTACGTAAATTCAAATAAGTTAAAATTTTTAAAACATCAAAATTATACTACCTAACATACTATTCATCCTAACACAGCTCACACCAAACATGCAGTAGATTTACAAATGTTGGACGGATATTCACAAATTGGATGGAATTTGAATTCAAACTGAGCTTATTGCCAACGGCTAATATTCAAAAGTTTTAAGTATTAGTAAAATATGATGCAATTTCGTCTAACCGCGTAGCTGAACAGCCTAAATTGTATGACTACCGTTTCTCATTCTCATTGCATGCACAAATTAGAGAATATATATATATATATTTTTACATTTATTAGAATAGGTTCATTATATTGCATTGTGTTCTTGGGAGCTTTCCGATCTTGTTCCATTGATTTCTTGTCTTTTCGGCATCTTGACTTAATTGAGCTGTCCACCAATTCTTCTTATCTATTTCTCTTTGAATCCAATTGCATCTCCATATTTCCAAAATCAAATTATGTACATCCCACAGCATAGGACTCTTTAGCTATTGCATTCCATCTACGCTTTTTGATGAATGCTTTTCACTTGAATTCTAGCTTCGATTGGATATAAATTTCCTTGAAAAGAAATGTTGGTGTAAAATCTTAATAATCCTATAAAAAGTCGAAGAGTGAAAGATATCAAAACAATTATTTTAATAGATAAAAGATTTCGCCAAATTTGCATCATCGAAGCAGTCTAAAACTTCTGATCTGAGTGCTTTTTGCATGATCGGTCACTTTTTTTTTTTTGTTTCCTGACGTCTTTGTCAAAAAAATATAAAATATAAAATTAAAATAATTATATAATTTTATATTGTATAATAAAAAAATGTTATTTTCTCAATATAGTACAGAGACAGTAGATAGATGCTTGTTTCTCCGTCTCTCCAAGGATGATCGCTGACAGTGACGAGTGACCAGAAATGGCTACATGCGTATGTACGTCTGCCATTGTGCCAATCACAGCGCCTACGTCATCGGATGACGCCTTCCCAAGATTTCCAATGCTGACATCCTTCAAATATGTAACAACCTCGTAAATTTCTAATTAACCTTGTCCCGAAGCCTTTAATTTGATTAAATTGCCACGACAGTGTCAGGTCAACTTTGTTTGTTTGGGTGGACTTGACTTTGTTTGAAGTACGCTAGTCTTATTTTATGAATCTCTATCGCTAAGTTTATCCAACCTCTTCACTGCGACTATATGTTTGAGAGGGAGTTTTTGTTGGACGAATATATTTGATTATAAAATTTTGATTTATTTAATTATATATATAAAATATATAATAATATTTTGAATTATAATTCATTTACATGGTATAAATATATATGTATATATAAATATAGGTGTGTGTGTGTGTGTGTATATATATATATTATCAAAATCTTATACACTAATCCCAATATAACTCTCGTAACAATAACCCCCTCCCAGACATATTCCATGTTAGATGACAACCATTAACGTCGATGACATCTAATTATCACCATTCCCGTTCCGCCAAGAGACGAAGCATTACAAATAACCATGATCTACGATTGTATTCCCAGGCTATGTTTGTAATCCACTTTTCAGCCCCCACACGTTCAATCAATTTCACACTACTAAACATATTATTCAATAAATTTTTTATTTAAATCTAATTTTTTCTTTCTCTTATTTATATAATTTATTAATTATTTTTCAATAATTACTTTCATTTACAATTAAATCATTATCTATATATACATACATATTTAAAAATTAATTATTATACTTATATACTGTTATATTTTTTAATTATTATCATAGATTTTATACATATATTTAAATGAATCAAAAAATTTAAAACATCTAAATTACACTACTGAACATATCATTCATTCTAATATAACTCACACCAAACATTATTTTTCACCTAAAACCTCCGCCCAAACATAGTGCTAAAGAATTTGCAACGATGTAGCTGATCTACGAATGTTGGATAGATTCACAAATTGGATGGATTTTGAATTCAAATAGCTCTTACTGCCAACGGCAAATATTCAAAAAATGTTAAGAATTAGTAAAATATGATGCAATTTCGTCTAACCGTGTAGCTGCACTATCAATGAATTGTATAACTACAGTATTTTTTTAAAAAATTGTTTTACTAAGAATGAGAATCAGAATTAACTAAAGCGAGCCCGAGCACATTTAAAACAAACCACGGCGATGTTTGTTTGTTTGTTTTTTTTTTTTTTGAATGTGCGTTTTTAAATATATTTTTTCTCAAGAATTGCCAAAAAATGAAAAATAGATAGGAAAATTTTTTAAATAAATATAAAAATGAGTTTGAAAAAAGAAAATAAATGTACATTGATTGAAAAAGGAGAAAAAAAAATAAAAAATTGGTTTGTTTACAGTGTTAATAGTTTGAATGAGAAGGATGATAAAAGGTAAAAAGAAAACAAAAGAATATTGAAAAACACATCGGTAGTGTTGCAATAATATAGCTTTAATTAGGAGAACCTATAGTAACAATCTCATGTACGCACACACCAACAGTAACATAAAATATGGAATATTCATACTTGTTAATATAGTTCAGAATTCTACTCCTACCTCTATGGGTATTTAGAGAGGATAGTTTCATTGTCACAATCCAAATTTAATAAAAATAAGGTAAACAACATTCACACCTTTAACATAAGTCCCACATCTTTTCCAAAAGTTGGCTGAATAATTGAATACATTGAAACACCCTTACTTTGTACGTAACTACTTTTAAACTTAACTCTCACACATTCAATTAATTTATGAATTAACATTGTTGTTCACATATTCTAAATCTCACATAAGTATGATTATTCAAGATGTCTAGCAATTTCATGGCTAGTGTTCGGAATCATGTAAAGGTTGCACTACACCTTTGGAATTATATAGTATTTATAATTGACAATTAAAAATTCCTCATTTCATACAAACATTCATGGATAACGATAAACTGCTATAAAATTAGCTAGTTTTTAGTTGCTTCAATAATATTGGGACATTTCCCAAAACATTGTAGTTAAAGTTTGGAGTAATTTAGTAGTTGATGCATATCCGGTAAGAACTTGAACCTGATCCCCCCCCCCCCCCACCCCCTCCACATGTATTTGTTGCAAGATTTTAATTTCCTCATGAATTTTAATTTCTCTAGAAAAGTATTAAAATAAGGTTTATTTAATAATTTTATATTTAGATAAGTAAAAGATAAGCATTATCTTTTAATTATATTCATATATATGTTGTGTGCATTACACATTTATTAAATTAATGAGATATAAATATTTTAAATGAATTATGAGGTATTGAGAATCGAGCTTTGTCTAAACCCTCCAATTTATTTGGGATTTGATAAATCCAAAATTTTTAAATATAAATCTCAAATATTAATTCCTATAATATTAACAATTCATTTCCATTCTCAATACTAAAACCCTGATACCAAACGCCACCTTGCCTGCTCATCGCTGCTCCAATATGATAATAATAATATGATGTCAATAATTTCGATTGGTCATTAATTAATTCCAAGTTTTGGACGGTGGGCCTTTCGTAGAGAACGTGTCTCAAGTGGCGGAAATTTCGTAGAAAATACGCTCCCATACACTGCACGATCCTTGTTGCTTCTTTTAATCAAATCCGTATTCCTGAATCGCCTGCGAATTCATGGCTATATTAATTAATTTTGTTAAGTTCGAAATTTCGAAGAAACGGGCCAACGAACCCACCAAGAAGCACCAAATGTCCTGGCGCTGCTATTTTTGGAAAAGTTTCGAAAATCCTTTCTCTCAATGTTTCAGGAAATGGACTGTGCTTAATTATGTCAGAAACGCGGTTTGGTGTGTTTAAAAGCCCAAGCAAGGGGTAGCAGGTTTTGTGCTCTGCGCAGAACTACTCTGCCACTACAGTTTTTAGAATTTTGAGGCAGAAAAAAAAAAAAACGCGAGGAAGGATTTGGTTTTTGAGATACAGGGTGTCAAAACATGGGGAATTGCTTTTCTGATGTGAAGGGCGGTCAGCAGGCAATCGGTGGTGGGGCCCAGGCTGTCGGTTGCGGCAATGGTAGCGCCACCTCGGCTGGCCAAAACGACGCCGTCGACTACTTCTTCAGGGCCAGAGGGGAACATGCTCTTTTCATGCCAATCGAGGTACAAAGGGGGCAAAACTGCGTAGTTTCCTTCACACACGGTCCACGACCGTGGGGTCATCTTGTGTTCCAGATTAATATCTCTGTCCTTGTCAAGCCCTAAACCTGCCTTCACCCTCCAATCTTTAAATTTTTCTTTTAACTGGTCTTCTGTCTTCTTCGTAAAAATTCAATCCAAGTTTAGTACTGTCTTATTAAGATAATTAAAAAGTCAGTCAATCAATGGTAGAGGGCGTGCACGGAAATTAACTGGGCTAATCAACGATTGCATGTTTTTAGTTTTTCTTGGAACGACCGCATCTCTTGTGCAGATTCTTATTTCATCAGGATAAAAGCGATGGCGAACTTTACGTTAACGGAGATGAGAACATTATCATTTATTGCTCGCACATGAAAGATAAAATATTTCGGAAACGATGCAGAATATTTACCTATAATCACTACTACGCATTGGAATATTTCTACAAAGACTTACCCGATCGAGCTTTGCTTTCAGTCTAATCATAAGATAGAAATCGAGAATGGCTCCTTAGATTTTACAGTGCTATAGGTTGATGGGCACTGAATAAAGGCTGAGAGCTTCAGAACAGAACATATTGTCCCAATTTATCCTGTTGTGTTGAATCTCATAATTACGTTCTGTGCGGGTTTTCTATATTATATCCTTGGTCTTAAAATCGAATCCCAGATACTAAGGCAATATTTCAAATAAATACGTCAAATATGCATTTGCATTATTGTTTTTGATGTATGCTAATCTAGACACAATTAAGTCGCAGTGACCGAAGATAATAAGCACTGGCTATTGGATCCTCTTTTATCTCTCTTTTGCTTTTGCTTTTGCTTAGGATATACTCTACGTAACATTTTGCTTTTTGTGAGTGGCAGCTGTCTCTATCAGCTTCGAAGCTTCGTGATCTTGATCTTATATCAAAGGTAAAAGAAGAGATTTTGTTAGTAGTGAATTTCGGGACATGGTCTCTTACTGTCTTTTCCATGTTTCAAGTATCTTATATAAATTGCCTAGGTGACGTCTTATTCTTTTTCTCTTTTTATTTTTTTCCCCACTAATACTGTCATGCACCCAAGCTCACACATTCACGCATAAGTTTTAAACCTAAGACCTCAAGGTAGCGGATCTTCAACCTCTTAGAGACGAGTTATTATTGTCTTAGAGGAGATAGTTTCCTCTTTTTAATTTTTTTTTTTTTTTGGTAACCTGCAATTTTTCTTTTTGCTTTCTTCCTTTTTCTTTTAATATACACCCGTAATTCAATTAACTTAGTCTTACAAAATATTTATTTGGGGTTCAGTATGAGGATTTTCCTTATCCGGTCCACTCTACCAAGAACCATCTCAATAAGTTGAAACCTTATTTAGTAATTTCATTTCAATTATTCACAAAATTCTCAATAGTCTCCCAATAATGATCAACCGGCCAATTTCATGTTGCATGCCTTAGTGGCATCCCCATTGAAATTGGAAGTGGCAAAAAACCAAATCAATATGGTAGGATGTGGAAAATAAACTGTTATTATTTATCAAAATTAATTTTCTTCGAAGGGTGAAGAAAGGAAGCCTTGATAAAACAGTATCTTTGTATTGCCATGCTGCTACAGTTCACGTTCTCTTAGATTGCAGGCTATAAATGTGTTGCTTTACGTCACCAGCAGTTTACTGCCATCTAATATTATTGACAATGCTCTTATCTTTAAAAAACAAGCTGGGAAAGATTTGCCATCAGCACACGCGCACATAATGACTCCATAAATTTACCTTGGATAGATGCCTTTCAAAGTATTGTTTCCTGTGTACACGTTCAAGGCTGAACACCACTTTATTCTTTCTTGCAGAGTGATCCCATGGCAGTGGTTTACATGAAGAAAAGGGATGGGCAGCTTGAAGAACTTGGCCGCACTGAAGTGATACTGAACAATCTTGACCCGACATGGATTCAGAAGATACATGTAACATATCAATTTGAGATTGTTCAACCATTGATGTATGTTATCTATATATCCTATTTAGATTCATTTTTTGATTTTGTGGACTGTTTCTCTTTGTAATCTATTTGCTGTTATTATTTAGTTTGACTATTTTTTATTTGCCAGATTTCGTGTATATGATGTCGACACGGAGTATCATAATATTCCTGCGAAGGTAAGCTGCATTTTCAGCTAGTGGTTTTGATACTTGATTTCATTTGCGTTGCTGCAATTTTGAGTCTTTGTAGCCTTAACATTGATCCACAATTGAGCATTATATGCTGGATAGAAATTGCATTATTTGAAGCTTGTTACAATAAGCCAATAAGCCATGACGGTTGATACTAAACATGTGTTGAAGCAACCTTTTAATTCCATCAATTTAATTTGGCTTTAAATTCTACAGCTAAAATAAAGAACTGTATAGATATCCGTCAGCTTCCTGTATGTGTGAAACTTGGATAATTCTGCACCAATAAATGTGTTATGGCTATAGGTCAAGGTGCACCAATTATTTTTGTAATTAGAAATCAAAGACATTCATTAGCTAAAGCTTGATGCCGTGACAAGAGAATGATGACCAATTGATCTATTCATTGAAGTTTAAAGTACCTCCTCCAGTGTAGTGGGGAATATCTATCTAAATCATATAATTTATTCAGATTTGGCCTTTATTATTTCTAGACAGTTGTTCAAATCAAATTCGTTCACTTGCAGATGCTGAAGTTAAAAGATCAAGATTTCCTTGGCGAAGCTAGTTGCGTGGTTTCTGAGGTGAGTATCTTCTCATGGTATTCTATGTGAAAATATGATGACTTTTATTTCCTTATCTTTCTCATGCCAACAATTGCAATGGAAGACAATTAAGTCTCAATCTCATTCCAATGCTTGCTTCAGTTGAATGCCTACTCTGTAGCCCATTTTTGTTTTCATCAAATTCAGCTCAACTCTAATGCGGTCGGTCTCACTAACTAGGAATTATACGTATGTCTGTTAACAATAAAAATTTAAACCTTATAATGAAGTGGAGATTGAAAAGCACTTCCTCTATCCCAACATGGTCAAGGTTTATCGCTTTACCATTATAAATACCAAATGTTTCCTGGCAAGGTTGAATCAATTTTATATCTGTCTTTGTTATCAATTTCATTTTTGAATAATTTCTATGGCAGATTGTGACAAAGCAAAATCAGAGTTTGACCTTGAATCTTCATAATGGAGACGGACGTGGTTTAACAAACTTTGGGACACTTACTGTCCATTCGGAGGAAACTGTTGCTTCAAGGACTGCAGTGGAGATCACGTTTCGTTGTTCGGCTTTAGAAAACAAGGATCTATTTTCCAAAAGTGTACGTGATTCCATAACCGTGGTCCTTGTTATGGTCTATTTTTCCAACTTACTATTAAATTTCATGAACTTGTTTCAGGATCCTTTCTTAAGAATCTCTAGGAGTGCTGAGACTGGAGGTTTTATTCCTGTTTGCAAGACAGAAGTCGTGAACAACAACTTGAATCCCATTTGGAAACCTGTATGCCTAACAATGCACCAATTTGTCAGCAAGGTAGTTTCCCAGCAAATGTATTTCTTTCAGAGAGCAAAGTACTTTTACTCCTTAGTGACAAATGATAAAATCGACACTATGATTTTAATTCTTGCTAATCTGTTGATAGTGACACTTGATTATCTTAACACATATGATACTGAAATTTTTGATTTCTAAATGTATTGCTTATGGTAAATAAAGAGATTTGTGAGAAAAAATGTTCAAAGGAGAGATCAGGTTTTATGAGAAGCTCACACACCCCATTTTGTGTTTATATCCTATAGCTACCGCAGTTATGACAGAACTCTTTTCTTCTGTTTTTCCCTAGTGCAGGAAAATCCTTTGTTGATTGAGTGCTTTGACTTCAATAGCAGTGGAAATCATCAGCTAATTGGGTACCTACTGAATATTCTTTTTGTCATTTGTGTTTGCTTGTTTAAGTTTTGCACCAATTCCCTCCACTAAATGCATGTTTTCCATGTAAATTCAGTGCTTATTTTTTGTACCATGTTTTAAATTCTATTTTTATTTGTTCTCCTTTTCCCCTCCTCTGGTAATGATTGTGTAATTAAACCATTCTTCAAACAGAAAATTACAGAAATCAGTAACAGAGCTGGCTACCCTTTACGAATGTAAAGCTGGTGCAAAATTCATCTCTCCATCTTCTGGATTCCAGTGCCATGAAAAGGTTGTACACTTTTCTGAAGACTCTGTGTGCGCAATCAATTGTGAGTTTCTTTTAATAATCTCTGACATATATAAATTATAGGTTCTGAAGAGTGAAATTTTTGTTGAAAGATTTGTCGAGAAACAACTGTACAGCTTTCTTGACTACATCGCCAGTGGATTTGAACTTAGTTTTACGGTAGCTGTTGACTTTACTGGTCAGTAATCAGCTTTTCCAATAATAAAATCCCTTTCTTTTCTGTGGTTATTATGCATCTGGAAGTTCATGACCGAAGCACATATGTCAAATTCATGCAGCTTCCAATGGAAGTCCCCGAAGTCCTGGTTCTCTACATTACATTGATCCTTTAGGTCGCCTGAATGCCTATCAGCGGGTAACCCTTCAGACTAATTATAATGCATTATTATTTTATACACCTAAGTTAACAAAATGGCGTTTCTTGCTTTCACATGCTAAACAGATTATAATATGATGTCCTCTTACCACGGAAGGTAGTTATATTGTGTAGATTGAGCAGTTGTATTATACCTAAGCATATGTTATAACAGTGGTAGAGATCGCTCTGCAAGATGACTGTGGTTTGAGTGAAAAATGAGATGAATGAGAACGCACGAGATTAATGAGCATCCAGTAACTGATGAGATGAATTAGTAGCTTCATCTTATAATATTAAAACAAGATTGTGTAAGTTACAAAAGATTTGAATAGACCTGAAATACTTTATGGATCATGCTGCTAACAAGAAGCACAATCCAAATAAATTGGATGTCTCTTGGATGATGATGCCAGTGTATCATTTAATGTAGTCACTTGGCATCTATGAAAACTTCTTCTTAATGGTCTGTGTTCATTTATAGAGAGACAATTAACTAAATAGATTTTAAATAAATGTTTAACCAAAAGGGGGTTAACTATAATTCATGAAAAGAGGCCATTGGAAAAGATCTGAGCTCCACAGGCTTGGATATGGTTTTAGAATAATCCATTGTTGAGTGGACAAATATTATAGCAGAGTTACGTCAGCATATGCGGTCTTCTTGGCTTTGTGTCTCCGGTGTTCAATATGTCATCATTGTTACAGGCCATCATGGAGGTGGGGGAGGTCATACAATTTTATGATTCGGACAGGCGCTTTCCTGCTTGGGGATTTGGTGGAAGAACACCTGATGGGTCAGTATCTCACTGTTTCAACTTAAACAGAAGTCGTTTTGACTCTGAGGTAATGAATATCTTATCTACTTATAGTCGAGAAATTATCTGTCCTTGCACCGTGAAGGCTCTTCCCATTTATGAGTTGTGTGATAATGTAAAAATTTTGTTAATTTCATAATCTTTCTTTTTTAAAAAATAATATTTTGGACCAATTTTTTATAGGAGGAACCTCGCAATGTTATCTAAAATTAGTTTGTCCATTACTCTGAACTGAAATCATATTTTACTCTTAAGACACAAATCTGCAATTTGCTGTCAAAGTAGCCCACTGTTAATTTCTTCCCATTTTGAGTTAATCATGATCATTAGTAGTAGTGCCAGTATGCGACTTCCACAGGCCAGCTTTTGCCTTTAGGTATGCTTTGGATGGAAGTTCACATGGAGCATTAAATATCCGTTTTTTATCATTGTTTTTTCTGGTTGATCTAGGTCGAAGGCGTGGAAGGTATCATGGCTGCTTACACGACAGCTTTACACAATGTCAGCCTCGCTGGGCCAACACTATTTGGTCAAGTTGTAAACAAGGCCGCAGATATTGCTGGCCACTCTCTTTCTTGCCAACATGCGAAGTACTATGTCTTGTTGATCATCACAGTAGGGCAATTGAGTGAACCATGATTGCAACTCCTAGGCAGTTTTCATTATGATCTTCTTGGTAATCTGCTTTTCAACTTTGCAGGATGGTGTAGTCTCTGATCTCCAGGAAACTGTAAATTCTGTGGTCCGGGCATCAGACTTGCCACTTTCAATCCTCATCGTGGGAGTTGGTAGTGCTGATTTCAAGGGAATGGAGGTGCATGTTTATTATGATGATGCTTACACTAAATGAAAATGGAATTTAGGATGGTCTCACTATTTTATGTTGCACCAGTTTCTTGATGCTGACAACGGACAACGATTGGAGAGTTCCACCGGAAGGATAGCAACCCGAGACATTGTTCAGTTTGTTCCAATGCGTGAAGTGCATGGTATGCAATGCTTCTTGCAAAACCAGTGGCATTCTTTACTGTGTTTTGAATGGCTTAGATTGCGAAATTATATGATGGAGTTGCGTTTGCAGGCGGACAAATCTCAGTGGTCCAGGCTCTTCTTGAAGAATTGCCGTCTCAGTTTCTAAGCTATGTCCGTAGCAGAGATATCAAGCCTCTTGATGTGGATCAAAGCCACCCTTTGCAGCATTTTGAGTAGTTCATCAACAGCAAATCTGAAAAGTTTGGGACGTACATAGGATGAATTGTGAGTTGGTTAGCTTATTGTTAGGTATGGTAAAGAGATAAATGAAAATTATTATTATTAGTTAATTTCGAGTGCTCCCTGTTTATGAATCCCAACTTTATGCTACTGGCTTTGTTCCTACTTCATCTGAAGTTCAGTTCACGAGTGTGGGTGCAGATATTTTGCTTGGGTGGTTGCTTGTTTATTTATTTGGGATTGAGGAAAATAAATATTTTAGGAAAGGCCGGAAACAAAGGTTGAGTTGATGCTGGCGACACCATCTCATTAATTTTTTTCTCCCCAAATTACTCTATTAATTAATGTACCATACTTTTAATCAATTATTGATAATTTAGAAATAAAAAAATAAACAAAATTTTAATAAACACATATAGTATTTTATGTTTTATTATAATTAATATTAAGTGGTATAATTAAAAAGAAAATAAAGAATTATGGATTGATATATTTGATTAACTACAATTGATAAAAAAATTAAAAAAATGCATAAATGCGTGAAAATAATTTAGAATAAATTTTTTATAAATATAAATATAAATTATAATATATATATATATTACAAATGTCCATTAAGATTCTGCTCATTTACTATTTTAAATTGTTATCAATTACAATTGGTTATATCTCTAATTTAAGTTTTAGAGCCAGTTTCAATTTTGCTTAATTTTTTTATAATTTAACAAATAATAGGTATAATTAATAAAAACTAAAAACAGAATTTGAAATTGAAATTTTTGTTTATTTATAATTAATCACAAATTAAAAATACTAATAGTTTATAAATATATAAAAATAAAGTATATTGAAATATAATATATTACACGTGTATATTAAAATTTTTTGCATTTTTGTTATTTTTAAATTATTATTCAGTGTAGTTAATTAATTAAGATTGTGGTATAATTAATTCATAATGTAGTTTGACAAAACAATTAATAAGATTGTAACACTTTTTCACTATCTGCTGAATTTTGGAGAGAGAGACACATGGAGGATGGATCCCATATGTGCAGTGACGCCACCAACCAAAAGACAAAATCCAATCCGGTGGCATAAATGCCCTGTTGCTATGGATTCTCAAAAAAGGAAAAATCCTGATAAAGTGAGATTCATTCATTAATTAATTAAGAAGGGAATTGGCAAAACCACGGAGGGCTCATATTAATCCTACTCCGTGATCACTCTCGCAGCCACTCAATCTTTGCCTGTGCTGTGTGCAGTCCACCACACCTCTACTCGGACAAGTGGGATAGTATAATAATAAATCTATCTTCATAAACACTATATTTTGGTTCCATAACTCAATTTCCAAAATAACCCTTTTTGCACATATCAAATAATATATACAAAGGATTAATATGTAAAAGTACACTATCCACGGACACTACACACGTATGCTTATCCTCTCGATGGTTCAACACCATTTCACCCAGAAAATGAAAAAAAAAAACAAACAACTAACGCCTATTTTTACTGCAATGAAACGAGAGGAAATTTACAGTCATTCCCATCCTATTCTACAACATAAGCGTTCAACACGAGAATGGTTCTCTACAATCTTGCCCGCAGAAGCGGCAGCAACTGACAATGCTTTCGACTTGCATGGCTTGTGCTTGCTGGGATCTGCATGCTGCCTGCCTGTATATATATATATATATGTAAGCTCTGTGACTGAAACAACCCTTGCAGCATGTCAGTCGTCAGAGGCTGGCCATGCGTAGCTAGCTAGCTAGCTAGACTACCAGCACAGAAGCTGCTGGGCTTCTTGTCTGACCTCGTCACAATTCATGGTTACAGCTATAACCAAATCCAGAGGAAGAAGAAACACAGCTCTCTTTGCGACTGAGGGCTCTTTAGTTTGTGACCATGGATAATATACAACGTGAGACGACATTTCATTTCGTTTGTCTGTCATTTCAATTTTAATATTTAAGCCCACCATTTTGGTATGGATATAAATTTTTTTGTCGACGTAGAAGGGGGGCAAATAAGAATTAAGAAGCAATGGAGAAAAAAAAAGGCTGAAATTTGGTACTTTTACACTCTTGAATAATAGTAATACAGTAGTTCACAACAATATTCAAAGATGACAATTGGCATTAACAAGAAATTGCTGTCTTACTCCTCAACCCAGTTCTCTCATTAAGTACTGCGGTGCCTCACCCTCTCTCTTGGGTTCCTATTTGAAGTCGTAATATATATATTTATCCTCCTCTAGAGTATATAAAAAAATAATTTTCTTACCTATCTAATTTTACAGATCAAACATAGTTTTCGCTCAAATTATCCTCCTCTGTTGTAATTTGGAAACAAACCTGGCCATCACATAATTTTAGATCTAATGTCGCACTTGGAAGAAAAATCGAACTGCTTTATATTCAACGCGAATGAGACGAGCCTATGCATTAGAGTTTAACTTACTTTTGTTTCAATTCTATTCATGTTTTTAATTTAAATAAAATTACAAAATGTATACAAGTTTGTTTTTTTTTGGATCTCTCGTTTAAAATTCAATGATTAATCAAATATGATTGGATTCAAATCTCTAAGGATATAATTTTGACTCAAAAATTTAAAAATAATATAAAAATAGGAGACAAAAGAGATAAAAATATTATTTTAATATGTAATATGTCTAAAAAAAATGGTTTAAATCACCTATATTTTTAAGATAAAGAAATAAAGTGGGGAAAAAAAAAAGGGGGAAAGGAGAAAAAATGACGAGTGGCCTCTCATGAACTCAGAGGTCTGATTAAAAAATAAAAAAATAATAATAAAAAAAAAACCTCAGAGGTCTGATAATAAGCTGAAACTCAATTCTCGCCATTCGGAGATTCTCTGTTCACTTCACTCTTCCCCCAAAACAAAAATTGATGCCCGCTTCCATTTCTCTCTGCTAATCCCTAGTCTAGGTGAAGGAACGAAGCGAACCAGAGGATGGCTTCTTTGGGGAGAGCTTTCTACACCGTTGGTTTCTGGATCAGGGAAACCGGTCAAGCCCTCGATCGCCTTGGCTCCCGCCTCCGGGGAAACTACCTTTTCCAGGAAGAGCGTAATTATTTAAATTTCGCTTCTTTCTCTACTTTTTGTGCCTTTAGGGGTTCAGAGATTGGATTTTGAAATTCGACTAATTCTAATGCGTTTTCATTGCGTTAATTTGAGACGAAGTGTCGCTGTGTCACCCATTCTGACTGCCCCAAATTAGTGGGCTCTCGCTATATTGTCTGTGTTACCGATGTTTACAGTGGTGTTCGCCATGAATTTTCTTTTAGTGCAAATCCATGAAAGACATCATCAAAGCGGCATTTTCAACTCTCCCGGAGATTGATCTTTTCGCGAGAAGCAGATTGCACTGAATTTTTGGGTGTTTAGTGACTTTGACATTTAGGCTAAACTAATGTGCAATATGATGTCCTCCAAAGAGAGAAAAATAAAGCAATTTTATTTTCTTTTCTTTTTCTACAATTTGTTCTGCTGCAGTCACTGTTACTAGTTGGTGGAATTTTTAGCTACCAAATATCACAATTTTTCTTTACACTCATATTTGGGTAATTACATGTAGACCTGTTTACAAAATCTGTCTTCTATAGCAAGGTAAATTTATATGCTTGTGACAAGTTTAACATATTATTTGTTTGCCAGTGTCTAGGCATAGAACACTCATGAACTTATTTGACAAAGTTCCCGTGGCTCACAAGGATGCTTTTGTGGCCCCTAGTGCATCCATCATCGGGGATGTTCTTGTTGGACGTGGTTCCTCCATTTGGTATGGATGTGTACTCAGAGGTACCTTTTGTCGCTGAAACAATTATAGCTTCTTTTCTTGTTTTTTAGTTGACTTTGTTATTGAACCATTGCTTGTTACCACCTGTCAGTTTCTTGCTCCCGGCAATTTATTTTCCAGCTTGAAATACCTATTGTACCTTGTCATGATCGACTTTCTAATTTGCCAAGTCATAATGAGATTGAGTATTATTTTCACAATGTTAAACCAGGTACAATCTTTTGTTGCATGAATGGCATAAATTGTATTTTGATGTTCATGTGGAATCAGAAGATAAAGTCTGGGGGATTGCACTGCCGACCTTGAGAAGTGGTTGATAGGGCTATTTAACTCCCATCCCCTCTTTTTTCACCTTTTGTGATATTTTAATTTCATTTTAATTTTTATGCTGCTTTGTTTTTCACTTTTATTCCTTCTCTTTCGTTACGGAATGCAATACAACAGTGAATGCTATTTTCCAATTAAATTTGTTGTTAAGTGTGTGAACCTTTTTGCGAAACATCCTCCAAGATGCAGTGTCTATAGCTTTTTATGTTTTTAATCTCCTTAAGGGGCTTAAGTTTTATTTTGGTAATAAAATGCTTAATAATGACTTCAACTGGATTTATTCCTCGGCATCTAGAGAGATCTTGATTTTAGTTCCTATGAATTTTGGACATTCTTTTTTTGTTCATGCTTTGTGACTTGGTTTCATGCTGAACCTTCTATGTTAAGTTCCCCGTGTTATTGCCTGGCTTCATTTTCTAACTTTTGTGAGATAAAGTTTCTACTGTATCTGTTGTTCCGTCTTTCAACGTGTACTCTTTGCAAATACTTAGCTTTGATTGAGGTTATGATGGAAGAAAATTAGAACATAAAAAGTGAATTGATGAAAATCAAAATTTCTCATGTTTTTATTCAGAGATAAATAGATTTTGAAAAATGAAACTGAGTTACCTATTTTTTTCCTTTTTGCACTACTCCATCTGCATCTAGTCTTTAAATTGAAGTTATGAAATGGGACAAGTTAGATAGACTTTTCATAAGTATTTTTTTTCTCAAAAAACTTTATTTTAACCAGATAGAAAATGTTTTCATATCAAACAGAGATCTGGAGATGTTTCATTTTTTTCTGTGGTATCAGTGGGTTTCCTCATGGTATGCCTGCAGTGTAATTGCTGTTCAAAATTTGATTTTGATACAGGAGATGCAAACAGCATCAGTATCGGAACTGGAACGAACATACAAGACAATACTCTTGTTCACGTAGCAAAATCTAATTTAAATGGGAAAGTTTTGCCTACCCTTGTTGGAGACAATGTCACTGTAGGTCAGTAACACTAAACAGCTACTTTATCCAATCCTCATCGTCCTTGGAATTTTCTAGATCCTAAGGGATAATTTATGCATTGGATAGGTCATAGTGCTGTATTGCATGGATGTACTGTAGAGGATGAGGCATTTGTTGGTATGGGTGCAACATTGCTTGATGGGGTGATTGTGGAGAAAAATGCTATGGTTGCTGCTGGAGCTCTTGTGAGACCGAATACAAAAATACCCACTGGAGAGGTTTGTGAGCTGTATGCTTGATCTATTATTATCACGTCATTGTTTTATGTTTGTTTAATGATGTCAATTTGGATGAAAGTGTTACTAGCTGAATTGTTCTTCATGGGTTTGAACTAAAATACATGGATATGTTTAACAGTTTGGTTCTGTGTTCAGAACAATAAAACCTGACACCCATTCATATTCTTCAAACCTGCATCAAGTGGGATGGCTTGAATTTTTTGTGAACGCACCCTACTACTAAATATGTCGGAATGCTTACTTTAAAAATTTTATTTGTAATTCACAAACTTTGAGTACTTTTCACCTGTTCTTCTAATCATGTAATTGCAAAAACAGCTAGACTTGTATGCATGTAACCTACAGCTATACAATGAGAATTTGGATATTTTATAGCTGGCCTAAAGTACTTAAGGCTAATTTGTTGTGATTTAACTTATTTAAAAATTTGGATGGTTTAAACAAAGTGGAAGTATGATTTGAAGATAGCAAATGAAAAGCTGCTTATTGTCAATCCCAGGTTTGGGGAGGAAATCCAGCCAAATTCCTGAGGAAGCTAACCGACGATGAAATTGCCTTCATATCTGAGTCAGCTATCAATTATGCGAACCTGGCCCAAGCTCATGCTGCTGCAAATGCTAAGGGCTTTGACAAGGTAGAGTTCGAAAAGGTACTTCAGAAGAAATTTTCTAGGCAGGAAGAAGAATATGACCCAAAGTTGGGTGTTGTTCGTGAGACCTCACCAGAACTCATCTCTCCTGATAATAGTAAAGCTCCAAAGGCTTCGTGATTTGCAAAATGTTATTTCCCATTGATTCCTAGCAAAATCCCTGAGTATTAACTTCCAATAAGTTCTGGACCCAAGCTGAGGTGCGATGGAGCAATCCTGGTACACATTGTTTTTGTGCAGAGCTCTCACAGCGTTGGTTAATCAAATACTTAAATTTTGGTTTGTGTGTCTTCACAAATTTTTGTTTCTATTGGATTGGGATGCACCTTCTTTTTGATACATGTTGGAAGACACCCGAACTAGTTTTATTTGATATCTTAAGCAAGCCCAAAACTTGTCATTTCTTATGGTCCCCATGTTTCATTACCCTTGCTACCCGGCTAATGCATCCTCCTCAACCCCACTCCTAGTCCTTAAAATTCAGACAACAATAAATGAAATGGAACTGCCTGGAAATCATCAGAGAAAGAAATGGAAAATAGAAGCCGTGGAAATGAAATGTCTGTTCCTTCCCCAAGAGGAAACTGATTCTCCACTCCACCTGCATTGATGAGGCATTTTATCATCTTGGTTGGAAATTTGACTTTCAATAATGAAGCTCTTTACGTGCTATATTTTTTCAGTTAGTTCTTACTAGCAATATTTAGTTTTAAATTTGCTCTGAAATGGCATCAAATATGGCAACAAAAAAACAAAGAGTTGCAAAAAAGGGTGTTCCAAATAAAATAGTTGCATGAATTTATTGTACTGATCGCAGGTGACATTACAGTGGAAGTGCTATGTGCCTTCGGTACTTGTTGGTGGATGGAACAACGTAGTCAATAACAAGAAAAAAAACCAAAATACAACAACATCCCCATCCTTTTAGATATTGCCATCACCATGATTCTTCTCAATGTCTGAAAACATGCCATTCTCCTTTAATTGGGCATGTTTTTCCTTTGGAACTGGAAGCATCTCTTTCTCTTTCTTGTCAAATTGTTTTTCCATGGAATTCAAAATGGGTTCCTTCTGCTCTCCATTGTTGTGGGCTTGAGTAGAACGTGGGAGCAATCCCTTGTCACGGCAAGTCTCAATGGCTTCCCTGAACATGTCCTCTAAAGTGTACTTGAACGTAAAACCCATCTCCATCAACTTCTTGGAGGAAAAACGCACCAGTGGCATGTCCTTGTCAATCCCTTCAAATCTGCACATGAAAACATGTTTTAGAATTTTGGATTTAGAGTTCTATCTAGTGGAAATGGACTAGAAAAATCCCTTGTGAATATGCGTTGGAGTTCTATGCTTGGTTGACCTGAACAAAGTAGGGAGGGAGAGAGAGAGACAGGGAGGGAGGGAGGGAGAGAGAGCGCCATATATACTCAGTTGGGATGTGGTATTCAGGCCATTTCTCTCTGATTAAACTGGCTATGTCATAAATGGTTGCGTCATGGGAGGAGCAAATGTATCTTCCTTGTGCTGTGGGATGCTCAAGCAAGAATATATGAGCCTCACACAGATCATCTACATGCACAAATTGTCCTTGCTTTATGATGCTGTAGTGAGCTTCGTTCCCTAGTATAGTTGCAGAAAATATTAATCAAATGGCACTTAATTCTGCGTATCCGTGTGTAAGAAGAAAAAAATTTACCACTAATGGGGGCAAGTGCAGTGAGTAGGCTTGGTGGGAGGGTTGGCGTGATGAACGGGCCGACCACTACAGGTGGTATAATGCTGACAAAGTCAAAGTTATGCTCTTCAGCTGCTTCCATTGCCGCTTTCTCGGCCAATATTTTAGACGCAAAATACATCTGCAGGAAATTACAAGCAAGTTTCTCTAGAATTTCAATAATTAAATTTTAATATTCTTAGATTGAGATGCCAATCAAGGGAAGCTAACCCATCCGGTCATTTTCTTGGAGTAAATGAAATCCAGGTCACTCCAATTGGTTTCATCATAGACTGGTTTCTTGTGTTCTTCAATATTTAAAGTCCCAGCTGAGTTGGTGAAAATCAGTTTCTTGACAGTTCTGGCTTTGGCACATGATCTTATGATGCTCAACATGCCTTCAACTGTTGGCTTGATCACTGCATTCTGCCATGTGCACGAGAACTTGCTTATTACAGCTGCATTACCTCTGAATTCTTGACGGAAGCCATTCATTAGTTAATTATGTTTGCAAAACAAAGAAAGATGGAAATAGACACCTGAGGGTCCTGGGATTCAAAATCCATGGGTGTGGCCATGTGAAACACCCCTTCACAACCCTGAATTGCTTCATCAAAGCTTCCTTCTACGTTCATGTCTGCCTTCCACAATGTCAAGTTTGTCTCGGCCTTCGGCAATTCTAGTAGATGTTTCACCTTTTTCATGTTCCCTAAACACAATATAGATCACACTAACACCCTTTCAGTATCATGCTGGTATGAAGCGAAAAAAATGAAGTCAGATGGTTTCTGTTACTACTTGGTCAGAATTAAAGGATGGTATCTGTAGCTGTAACTACTAAGGTCATTAAAGGACATGATTATTAGGGAAGTAACGATCGAACCAGGATCACGGACGGTTGCACGAACAGTATACCCTCGTTGAAGGAGGCTCATGACGATCCATGAGCCAATGAAGCCGGCAGCTCCCGTGACGCACACTGTCCCGGCTGCTACGCACATTATTCACAAAGCTGAAGATGGGCACCGATTGTTGATTTTCCTGTTTTTAGAATTTTTAGAATATCTCCCAACTATAATCATAAATTATAACTCTGGACAAAGAATGGTCTATCATTTCATTTATTTAAACACTATATAGAGTGTAAGGTACATGAGACCCACCCACCGGCCACCATAGTATCAACCTCCGGAAAGTTGGTTGTGGTGGGCACGTGTGACGCGCCATTCTCTCAGTACAGGTTGGAAAATTTGTTAACAGCCAGCCACAGCCCCCAAAAGTTCACCGGTCAAGTAAGATTTCGCATTTCTTCCCTTATTTTAGCATTTTCTTCTATCTCAGCCTGCATATGATGCCACCCAACCTGGTGTCTAATTAATTGCCAACACCATAAAATTGCTTACATCTATGGGGAATTTTAATTTAATATTCCTTTTTTTTCAAAATAATCAAGTTAAAAATAATTTGATGGAATATGGAATTTCGTTTTTTCAAACGATGGAATTAAAATTAAGGGAAAAAAAACTGGCTTGGGCATTTTGTCGTTTGAGAGGATGGAATGCCCACGTTGGCATGCATTTCGTCATTGCAAATGATAGAATGCAATGTTGATAATTGGTAGACCACACCATCATGAACCTAAAGTCCCCACCCCCACAACATCCCCCCCCCCCTCTCTCACATAGAACCTCCCCTCTCTCAGAAGTAGCTCGCTATCTAGGGGTGGCAATGGGTCAGGTTGGTGGGTTGGTGGGTCGGTTTAAGACCTGGGTATTACATTTGATTCATTGAGTTGAATCCGACTCGATTATTTTCGGGGGTTAGAAAATATGATTCGAACCCAACCCCTTAATTTTGTAGGCTACCTAAATCTGATCCGTCAACCCACCAACAAGAAAAAATTATTTTTTCTTTAATTAAAATTAAGAATTAATGTTTTAAATATTTACAATTTTACAATTTAAATTTTTTAATTAATTTTTTTATATTTATATAAATATTTATTAAATTATTTAAAATATATTCACGGGTTTGCAGGTTCGTAGGTCTACGGGTCAATCGAATTTTGATCCAAACTCATGAAAGCTAGACTCACAACCCGTTAATTTCGGTTCGGATTAGCTTTTTGGGTCAGGTCAGAAATTACTACCCCTACCACTATCGGCCTACCCCTTAGCAACTCCCCTCCTTCACCCTTGTTGATTTGTAGCCCCCTATCCCCCCTCTCCCCCCCCCCCGGAGTGTCTCGTCCCCCTCCCTAATAGAAGTAATAGTAGCCCTGCCCTTTCTTTAGCACCCCCAAATTTCCTTCTTATGTGGAAGCAAGAGTTTTTCTAACTTCACTCCAATGAGTATCTCCTAATTTAGGTGTGTAGTTTAATTAATTTTGCGTCTTATGGGTGTTCCTTTGCTTTTTATGGTCTGTCTATTTTAATTCTTCATGTTCTAACGTGCTATATGTCTCTTCTAATCTTTGTGGCCTTAACATTATAACAATATTCTTGATCTCATCAACTTGCCCGCTTATGAAGCTATAGATGAAGAAGTTTTCTGTGAGATGTGGATTAATCTCTAACATACTTGACCTTAAATCCTCAAAAGCTTCAATATATTCAGGAATTTTCCCTTTCTACCTCAGTCTTTAAAGGACCTTACGATGTGTCCAAGATCTTAGAGGTCGAATCTTGCAAGAATTCCTCCTTCTAGTTTATCCAACTGACATGTTGCTTGCCCACTAGAAAGCTTAAACCACCTATCTACCTTTTCATCAAAGTAAAGGGTGGCCACCTGAGTTTTTGTTACCTCTAGTATGTTTGTAGTAGTTGAAGTAGCGCTAACACTTCCTTAGCTAAAAATCTCGCATTTGTGCCGTCAAACATGATCAATTCCACTTATGGTTTTGGATGAAAATTTGGCCTAGGCACCATCATTGGGGTTGTATTATTGGAACCAGACATATTGTCATGGGGTCCGATCCGTCCCTTGAACACCGATATCTAAAGGAAGGGGTTAGCCCGTGCAGAGTTGTGCAAGACCATCCCCAAGGTTGATGTTGGCAGAGGTTTCACATTCTCCCCACTCAAAACACACGCACGATCTTGTGCGTGCGCAGTAATCCCCCAAGGCGTTTGCCCCTCTCAAGCATAACGTATGCGCCGACCCTCTTCTCCAAGTCACTACGCATGGGATTACACTTGCGCTCGACCTATGCTCTAAGTCGAATGCAAGGGGTCCCCCCTCTGGGCACCAATGCATTGAGTAGGTTCTGATACCAAAAATGTCACGGGATCCGATCCGTCCCCTAAACACCGGTGTCGATCATGGCTCGAATGGACTTGCCATTGATCTTTACGTCCATACACATCAGTCCATTTCTTTTTCGGCCCTTCGAGCTCCCCTCGCTGGAAGGATTCTCTGTTAGTGTTAGGGTAGACTGTCCGCCCTCACAATTTTCCTTGACACTAGTCGCTATTTGGCAGGAAATGGTCCCACATCGATGGGAAATGGTACCAAGATTATTTCCCTCAGCATCTGACTCACTTTCATCTTACTCGGCCATCGGGGGTGGAGCTTGTTTTGATGGCCCTGCTTCCTTCAAGCTTGATAAAGCATTCACTAGTTTTCTCTTCGGGCAGTCTCAAAGCATGTGCGGCCCATCGCAAAGAAAACACCCAATTCTTCTTGGTGTAGTACCTTGCTTGCTCTCGGCAAGTCTATTCTTAGAGTTACTTTGGGGACGGATCGATGTTTGAGACTGTCGGTCTCCCCCACCTCTGCTTGAATTATTTCGGAACGGCCTCCAACTATTCCCCTTTGGTTGGGGTGCACTAGCTGCCGGATGTTCCTTACGAGGTTCATCCTGAAAATCTATGAGTCCCTTGACTGCACCCATGGCCGAGCTCAAATCCACTACATGCTGGCGCTGCAACTCCCACTACGACGTGGGTTTTAAACCTTCTAAGAAGGTGAAGAGTTTGTCCTTCTTGGACATGTCCCGAATATCTAACATGAGCGCCGAAAATGACTTTACATAGTCCTGGACGCTCCCTGACTACCTTAGTTCCCGAATGCCCTCCTGGCATTGTACTCTGCATTCTTCGGGAAGAACTGGTCCCAAATAGCATCTCGCAACTGCTCCCACGTATCTAGGCGCACTCGATTAGCCTGAATGTCAGTATATTTGGTGCGCCACCATAACTTGGCATCACCCATCAAGTACATGGTGGCGGTGGTGACCTTCTTGGCCTCATTGACAATGTTGGCTGCCAGGAAATACTGTTCCATGTCAAAGAGGAATTCTCTACCTCTTTGGCATCTCAGGCACCTTCATAAGGCTGCGGTTCGGGGACTCGGATTCTTGGCCTAAGGTCCTGGGTGACTGTTGGGGCATTGCCGACTGCCCACTGGAGTAGTCCAATTTGGATGGACATCTGTTCCATCTCTCTTTGGAGCTCTCCAATAGTACCAACTCCTTGATTTTCAACTTATTCCTGACATGATTCCCGACTCTCAGCAAGTTGGGCTTGGAGGTCCGCAACTTCGGCCTCCAGACTCTCGACCTTCTCCTCTAAGGTTGTTGCTACAAAATCCATCCGGGAGCCCTGCTCCTTTAGGGCTTCCAAACGCTGCTTCGTCGTCAGATTCTTGCATGGCGGGGCTTCCACTTCATTGCCTCTAGGCACATTCGCTGATGTAGTAGCAATAATTACAAATATTTACAAGTATGTATAAAACCCTAGACCTAGCAACAACGGTTGTTGTCTTGTTCGGCACAGAGCTGCGGCAGGGCCAGCATTGTGTCAAGAGGGCCTGTTGGGTAGATGACCCTCCACACATATGCTGGTAATAGTAGTGTTGGTTAGGATTTCCTTGTGGAGGGGTAGGCGGCATTCCCTTTCTTTCCCATGTTTGAAGGAGAAGGTTTAGTTTCATGGGTCTTACAGCAAACTAGGCCAACTCATAAGTTGGAATGCATTAATAAACATGTCTAGTTTGGAGGAAGTATTTGAATGTGAATCCTCCATTTTTTCCTGCATTTCCTTAATTTGGGAATTGAAGTTTTTTGTAAAAGTCCTGAGTTTTTTTTCTCCATCTTATTTTCCATCATTGCCTCTAGTTCTTGAATCTGCCTTTCAGTATTTTTATTTGCCCTTTCCTGCTGCCTTGTTTGTGTTAGGTTGTCAAGAAAGTGCTTTCATACCACTTTGTGATGAAGTGGGCTAATGATGATTCTAAACTTGGGTTTAGATTAATCTTTTTATATCTCGGTCTATGAAATTAATTTAAGGCCCATTAACTCAACCCAACAATTTTTGATAAGTTAGGCTCACCCTGATGTTGCATTGCTATCTTTGAAAATCTTTTGAAAAACAAGGGAGAGGCTGTCTTTTTGCTTTTAAGGTT
The DNA here is from genome assembly GCA_019155195.1 of Avicennia marina. Lineage (NCBI taxonomy): Eukaryota > Viridiplantae > Streptophyta > Magnoliopsida > Lamiales > Acanthaceae > Avicennia > Avicennia marina. The sequence goes on from CM032765.1 coordinate 317,380, forward strand.
GAGGATAAATAAGAAAAAATAAATTTCAAGGGCTGATTTAAATATTAACCCTTCATTCCATGCCGACAGAGTTCCTTGAAGTTTTTGGATTCTTCCTCCTATTTTCCTGTGTCAACCAAGTTTCGCCATCCAGAATCTTAATCGCCGATAGGCAAACCCCAATTCCCTTTCGATTAATCACTTCCTCTCTTTGAGATCTACCTTTTGATATGAATAGAATTATTATTCTTAGTCCCCTTTCACCATTTTGTTTTAAACTATCATTTTTTCAATGATGCTATTCTAGAATAGTGATGGTTGACGATTGAAATCTCAAATACTAGCACTCTAAGTTCCTGTGCTAAGGAAAATCTGGAGTGATGGTGATGATGAGTAGAAGAAGAAAAGAGGAAGAAGAAGCAGAGAAGCAGAGGAAGAGGAGAAGAAAAGAGAAAATAGAGAAGAATAAAGCGATTAGTTTTATTACTTTTCTCATGGTTTCCTTTTATAGCCCATTGTTACATATAAAAGAAAATTGAAACTCCATTTACTTTTATACTAATAAGAATAGATCTATTGTTATAAAAGCTGGTTGACTTTAGTTCTGGAGTTCCATGTATAGAACCTTTGCTGCTTGGTCTTTAGCTAATGGCTCCCTTGATTGAAAAACGGTTAAATCTTCTTTTTAATTTCAGATGGGTATTTAACCCGCTTGGTTAATGTATTAATTATAATCCCTTTTCGTAATTCGTCATGTCCATCTGAGGTTTTTATTTTGTTATCCTGTGGATGATGTATACTAATGTGACGTTAGCCACATGCTAGTTACATCTTGTTGTTTGTTGGTTACACTTGTTAGTTAATTTAATTTAATGTACCGTTGTTAGGTTCTAATTTAATATATTGCATTAGGGGATATGTAATTTTATATTTTTGTAGTCTTGGCATAAATATATTTTGTGAATATTTTTATCAGTGTTGCCATGTCATTTGAGAGTGAGATACTGATTGTTTTGTACTCGAGAGGCGTTATCTTAGAGGATTCAACTTTTGGGAGTTATAGCTATGGTCCATCAATAGTAACTTTGATGCCCAGTGACATTGATTTTGATTGATTCATGGCTACCATATATCAATTGTTTGGGTTCGATAGTACTAGGGTTTTACTTAGAATTTACTACAGTTATGTATTCAAGAATCAACTTAGAAGGTGGAGGTTGATGGTATTTCATGTTGACGTTGAGGTAAACTTGAACTTTCTACTAAACCATAGAAGTTAGTTGAACTACTTAAAGTTGTATACATAAAGAGAGCTTAGACAATTTGGTGATTAGTCTACATATGCCTCGGGAATATTAGACATGAGCATGTTATTGCATCAAACCTTTTCAGTTGGTGATGATGTAGCTAGTGTGCTAGGAGTCACAAAGCTGCTATATTAGTTCGGTATTCTTGATTCAACAAGGTACTTGATTTGAACCTTAAGCCTTATTTGTATGAAGCACCATTTATGCAGCAAACATATAAAACAGTTATACGAGGCAACCTAGTTAGAGCAGGACGCGAATTGGCATATGAGTTTAGAGTATGTAGATAAGCATGTTCACCAAACAATACTAACTACATCTGAGGGAGAGGTGGTGGAGGTAGTGCATGTGAAAAGGACAACGATCACAATGGAGTTGACATTGCAGCCATGGAGAAGGTGTTAGCATAATCTAAAACAGGCCCTTTAGTCATATCCCAGGCACCGATTCGATCAGTACCATCGATCAACGTGTTCATGTACCCATTAGTGCCTTTTGCTGGGATGTTCATATACCCATCAATGTCATTCTCCACATAGACAAGTGAGGAGATTTATTGTAATAGTTATAGCACTCTAAGGGTTAGAGGAGGAGCATACTATGACGAAGATAATGCTAACTTTGGCACCAATATGATTTCAAATCGAAGGAAAACAAGTAGACAACTGTGAAAGACTAATTTGTTAGGGTTGTCTATAGGGAGTATTCAGTGGTCAAGAGTATACGGACTATATAGAAGCTTGTTTGCTATTACGCCACCGATGAACAATCTTGTTAGTAGTATTTGACTACTTTATATAGTCAGCAATTGGGAGTGTGGAAAATTACCAGGTATAGGTCCGAACACACTTGTGTCCTAGAGGAATTATCGATATACCATGCAAATTTGAATATGAATATGGTTGTGTCACTCTTGATTGGGATGGTTCACCATGACCCCACCTATCTGATTAAACGTGTTATTCATATAGTAAAGGATAAGTATGGTTTTGAGATAAAGTATAGTGAGGCATGGCACGGGTTGAAACATGAGATGGAGAAGGAATATGGCATATGGGAGAATTTTTTGAAGAAGTTATTGTCTTTATGTTTGCGCAGCAAAGGTGGAATCCCAAGATGGTGGTGGAGTGGCAATACAGAGACACTAACACGCCCATGACTGAAATGTTACATTATGTATTCTAGGCATTCAAATCATGTATAAATGGGTACACATATTTGTACATCAAATACAACTACAAATTGCTAATTGCTGTGGCTATTAATCCTAACCAACAAGTGTGTCTCTTGTATTCACATGGGTGGAAGAAAAGAGTTTTCAATTGTGGCATTATTTTCTGTAGATGATTTTTGCACATATGATTCAAGGTAGATTGGGTACTTGTTTTATATTTGACCATTATTTAGGATTGCTATTAGGGGTGGATATGTTTGATGAATTCAACCCTCCCTTCCCGAGATGCCAACCAATCTTGCTTAAGGTATATACGGGCGAATTTGTTGAAAAAATTTAAGAACCACCATTACAGAAACTCGTGTTTTGTATGCTAGGAGGTACCATGAGGTGTCCAAATTTGAGAGGAAGATAAAGCATACAAGGACCCTAGAGCCACATGTGCATGATTAGCTATCTTTGATTGATCGTACAAAGTGGACTCTTACGCATGATGGTGGCTTGTGTTGTTAGACACTAACGATGAACATTTCAAAATTCACAAATGGGGTCATTAAGAGAATCAAATGGGTGCCTATTTGTGTCATAGAACAGTTGGCATTTGATATTATTGTGGCATATTTTGATGAGTGGTACACAAAGGCATAGGGAATGATTAAATAATATGGTTAAGCAAGGTCTATATAGATGTGGAGGCCAAATCAATCAAACACAATGTGCAGTTGTTTGATAGGCGCGAGGGAACAGCTTGGGTTGTCACTGTGGGCACTTGAGGTCATGGAGGTGGGAATGTTCAAACTACAACAATTAGACATTAGTAATATAATAGTGGGAAGTGGGCATTGCACGGTATTCCCTGCTCTCATGTTATTCAGATTTGAAGAAAATAGGGACTGAACCCGAAGATTCTTGTAAAGCCTTACTTTTCACCACAACTGATGTTAACTCTTACATGGGACATTTTCACCTGATTTGGGTTGAGGCTTATTGGGAGCAATCTTAGTTTAAACTTGTTCATAATTCCCATCGACAATTCATCAGGTGAAAAGGGTGTGGCTTAGGTACAAGAATTCTAAAATGGATGGTTGGCTGAAGCATCGACCATAAAGAGAAAGTAGGAGGCCCATTGTCAACTTCAAAATATGCCATTGTCCTCTTAATAGCCACAACGATGATAGTACTTTAGCCATTAGTATGTACTTATTTGAGACATCGTCGACATTTGTAACTTTCATTTTTGGTGGTGGAGTGTTATGTGCTTTCGTCTTACATATGATGAGTTCTACATCTCATTAGATTGTTATGTTTATACTATTGTTACTACATGAATGTACAACCCTTAATATGTTGCGAATGTTAACTTTACTCCAATGAAACGTTAATTCTCAACACTTAAAAACTTTAATTATGCTAACACCTTAGATAAATTATTCCAAAAAATCCTAAACTCCAAACCCCAGAAAATCATCCCAACAAAACCCTACTTTCCAATATTCTCATGACCTCTAATTCCTAATACTCAAATTATACCCTAGAAAATTATCCCAAACAAAACTCTAATTTTCAACATTCAAGACCCTCAATTCCTGACACTTAAATCATACCTTAGATAATTATCCTAAAAACCCTTGATTTCCAACATTTAAGACCTCCCCAACTCCTAACACTAAAAAACCTATCATACTGAAATCCTAGATAATTAACCTATCAAAAACCTTAATTTTCAATAGTACCTTAATTTTCAATAGTAAAAAATTCTATTTCATAATACTTAAAAACTCTAAAATCATGCCCTTTTATGTTGTAGGATGGACCCCAAGCTGGTTGATCGTGCTTTGTTACATGATTAGTACAATCATAGATCAGGTCAAGTGTATGATGGGGAGTTGGATATGCTTCTTTGTTCGCATCACCCAGTTAGTCATTTATGGAAGCTCAAATTAGATGAGAGAGTACTAACTATTCTACATCGGATTGGCTTTCATGGAGTTTATAGGTGTGGTCACCTTTAGATGGATTGGCATTTGGTAACTACTATAGTTGAGAGATGGTGCCTAAAGACCTAAACTTTCCATTTAGCATAAGGAGAGGCCATGATCACTCTTCAGAATGTGGCATTGATATGGTAGCTGCCAATTAGGGGCCACTTAGTGACAGGGGTTGATGTCGAGCAGACTAAAGAAGAGTGTCAAGCGCACTTCTAGCATTACATAGGTTTCACCTTAGTTTAGTGAATTTTATGGGTTCCAACCTCTCGATTCGTGATCTAGCTAACCATTTAGGTAGGTCCTGATTACAGCCACATAGCACTCTTGAGCAAGTTGTACATTATGCACTGGGATGTACGTTGATGATGCTGGCATGCACGATGATGCCTAATTCGTTAGGGAACAGGATCAATCTACTATTGTGCTAGCCATTCGAGGACCTCGATCATGCACTAGAGCACAATTAGGGTAGTTTTGTGCTAGCACAGCTATATAGACAACTTTGTGTGTTATTGCGATGAGGACGCGAGACGACCTTTGGAGGATACGAGCTATTACATGTAAACTTAAATCCAATTCCATTTTAGGTACAAATCATATAGTACATCTTTTTATTATTGATAATCAAGCTATGTTGGGTACAAATTTAGGTGTGATCTTTCGCTTAGGTTGCTATGAAGGGACATGCAGTTGATGGAACTAGGTGATGATCAATTGCTTCCGTCCGCCCCATTTGGTGCATGGTATGGTGATCTATTTATAAAAGTATTGATTTATACATTGTGGTATAAATTTGTTACATGATTTTATGCATTATAATGATTTTTCCTGTTATAGATACATTGCTTACAGTCATGAGTTACATGAGACAACAACCCATTCTGTGCGTATCATTCATGATATCTTAGACTTTAAGGCACACAACTAGGTTTGCATTAATAATACTACTATAATTAATGATGTATGCAATACATTTATAGTAATACGATCTTCGTTATATGCAGTTCATATGTCAGCCCTATAATGAGCAGTACTTTGCCTTATTGCTTAATGAGTGGTTACATGCTAGGTGATCGTACTTAAGTCCATTTATCCTATACGAGATAGTTGAGTATCACTACCTTAAAAGAGTGGTTAGACAATTCAAGGCAGTATAGTTTATACCAATGAACCTTAACATGAGTCTTTATGGATTGCATTGCATAGATTGATGATTGAGTGCAAATAAAGATTGTACCCGAAAGCATGCCATATACACGTAGCATTGGCAAGATTTATTTGGAGTGCTCCACTTTGCAACGCATCCCAAAGATTGGCCTTGTATCGAGAAGGGATATTGGGAGTGGTACCAATGAGTCACGCAGTGTAATATTAGTCCTCTACAACACTATGTTCATAAGGGATACCAAGCAGAAGTTGCTAGAGTTTTTGCCTTCATGGTATGTTATCCTCAACTTCCTTACATTGTCTATACATCAACCTTATTAAATCATACAATGCATGCATATTGAAGCATGGTTGTCCACATTTCGTTATAGGCCCAACAAATTCACTAAAGGGAGTACAACATAGCGATATTTGGATAGAGAACAACTTACTTGGGATTTCCAGTTGTACATCCAGATCCCATCTTGTTATTTGGACATGCCTGATCCCTTGTACCCACCTTCTCGTACCTACCTTCTCATTTGTACATGCACGGGCCATCCTTGTACACTTTAGCATTCAATGATGTACCAACATGGGACTATTGATCGACTGTAATATCTCAAATTTTTTGGGCTCAATAGTAATATTAATAAAGATGTTATTAGCAATTATAGTAAGGGATTTAAGCAGTAAAATTCTTGGTTTTATTTATCTAATGTTCGTACAACATAGGTGGTAATATTATGGTGGTTATGGAAAATGATATGTGCATGAAGTTGTGGGGAAAACCATGTCAAAAATATGAGTATTAATAAAGGATAGTTTCCATTCAAAAAGGGGACTAAATTAGGGAGATTGAGGCTAAATTTTAGGTTTGTAATTATTGAAAATTCATGCAAAAATAATGGAGTAATGTTGAGTGTATGTAGAATGGCAATACACACAACATTAAGATAGTCAAACCTTGCTGAATTTTGAGAACTAGTTAGCCAAAATTTTAATTATAATTTTTATTGGTGAATTCTTATGGAATTAATTAAAGCCTAAATCATATTATTTTATTTTAATTTTCGTGTGCAATTTTTGGGAAATAAATAAAGTAAGTAAGAGAAGGAAATATAGTTGCAACAAGCAACCAAAATCTTACCAAATATTTAGGATACTTATGAGAGGAATTATTATGCATATGGGAAACTAAAATAGGGATTTTAGACTGAAAGTTTATTATGTGAAAAACTCCAAAAAATTTGGAAAATAGAAAACGGAGGAATTTTGGATTTTTAAAACTTTAGAAATTATTGTATCCCAAATACCTCCAAACGGTAATATAAATAGGTGTTTTAAGAGAGAGAACATTATTTTGTAACCCTAAAGGACTAGATGGCCATGCCACATATGGTAGAGGGAAAGGAGAGGACTTTGAGCGCACCAAACACCTTAAGTCGAGGTAATTTTTAGTTTAGGTGTTTTGTTCTCCATTTATGCAATTAGAAAACCTTCTTGTACATGACTTAGGCACAATAAAATATGAATTTGGGTTAAGCTTGACATGAATTAGTCAAGTATATGTTGATTAAACCTGCAAGGTTTGATTAGCTTAGTAGTGTGTATATTGCCGTTCTATATACACGTAATTTTACCCTATTATTTTCACACAAATTTTCTATACTAGCCTAAAAATTAGCCTCAATCTCCCTAATTTAGTCCCTTCTTTGCATGGCAACTATTATTCATTAATGCTCACATTTTTGGTAAAAGTTCATGACATATGATCTTTCATAACCAGCATAATATTGCTACCTATATTTAAATCCCTCACTATAATTGCTAATAACATTTTTATAAATATTAATATCGAGCCCCAAAAATTCAGGGTATTATATCATTCTCTTTACAAAAAGTTTTATGCTCGAAATTTGCATTAACTTATTCCAAATTCAAGTGGGGGTATCGATTTGGTTAGCCAAAGTTTTAATTATTATTTCTATAGGTGAATGCTTAAGGAATTAATTAAAGCATATTTAATTTTCGCATGCAATTTTTGGGAAATAAGGAAGGTAGGTAAGAGAAGGAAATATGGCAACAATAGGAAACCAAAATCCTACTAAATATTTAGGATATTTATGGGAGGAATTATTATGTATATGGGAAACTAAAAGAGTGATTTTTAGACTGAAATTTTTGTGTGAAAAACCACAGAAAATTTAGAAAATAGAAAAAGGAGGAATTTTGGACTTTTGAAAATCTAGAAATTTATTGTCTCCCAAATGCCTCCATACCTTAGCATAAATAGGTGTTTTAAAGGGAGAACATTTTTTTGTAACCTTAAAGGACAAGAAGGCCGTGCACAAGGTAGTAAAGGGAAAGAAAAGGACTTTGAGCGCACCAAATGCCTTGATTTGAGGTAATTTTCAATTTAGGTGTTTTGTTCTCCATGTATGCAATTAGAAAACCTTCTTATACACGCTATAGGCATACGAAAAAATGGATTTAGGTATGCTTCACATGAGTTAGTTAGGTATATATTGATTAAATTTGTGACTTATGTGTAGAAAGTTTTAAAGAGCATATATTGATAATGTGCGTAAATTTTGAAACTTGAAACGTTCAGAACCTGATTAATATGATTAAGTTATATTTTGCATGGTTAGAACTTATGAAAATTTACCTAGGGACCTTTGGAATACCTATAGTAACAAAAATTGGTGATTCGAATTACATAGGGTTCAAAAGTAGCCAAATAGCACCTTACACATAGCAATCATTGTTGTGTCTTGCAATCGTGAGACTCTTTGTTGTGATTGTGAAAGGCACATTTGTAGTTGAGAAGCAAGACCACGAGACGAATAGAATGTCCTGGGGTTAGTGTCGCAAGCATGACAGAGTGGTACATGGTTATGCCCCTTCCTCTCGCGATCTTGGGTCATGAACGTGGGAAAGACAGAACACCTTGCGGTTGTGATGAGACCCCTCATAGTCGCAAGCCTTCTATCCTTGGTCATGAGGCACAATTACAACACGAGGCAATGTGTTCTGCGGTTATTGCTATGGGCACAGACGAGCTTTTTGGGTCGCAAGAATCTCTTTTGTAGTTGCGAGCTAAGTGTGGAACTTGAAAAGAAAATGATTTTCATGAAATTAAAGCTACATTATTCAATTTTGAGGCAAAATTAGGTTTAAATATGTTGCGTATGACTTAACAACACATAGAGATTATTAATCGATTGAAATTCGAATAAGGAAACCCACTTAGTAGGTAATTGAGAGTTTGAAAGGGCAATAGGAAGGGACATGTAGGATGTGCACAAAAGCAATTGAAATATTAGGATTACAATTGAATTGAATATTAAGTGAGTATTATTCTATTAAATAGGAAATCAAGTATTCAACGAACTAGTCGGTTAACAGTAATAATAATCAAGCAAGTGGACGCATCTTGTCAATTTTATAAAATATTTTCTAAACTGATTTCTTCCTACAATAACTTCTCTAGTGTGTGTTTTAAAAATTCACCTTTGAATATTATTCCCATTCCTACAAAAGCCTGATTTTGACATGTTAAACTCCCATGAAAAAAAATTTAGATATCATTTTCCTGAAATTTTGGATGTGGATTGTTCCAAAAAATAAATAAAAAAATTACATGTAATAGAAACATGAGCCTCTCATGTGATGTCGATAATAGTGTGAAACGAATTCTGTCTTACTAATTGGATAATACATTGGTACTTGTCCAATTAAGTAAAAGTATTGAGGCCGACAGCAGGTGAAGCTGATACGTGACTTTATCCATTGGGAGTATAAACGGAGATACCTTTTAGGTGGGGTTGTAGCCCAAGGGCCGTGGCGGCATAGTCGATTGCAACAGCATCATCTTTAGTTGCTAGTATAGACTAAGGCCTGATCAGTGAAAATAAATACACAAAGCACATATTATTGTGAGTAAATCAAAAAAAGGGACATGAGAACTATATAGTGTTGAGATAGATGGAATATTTAAGGAATGTTATAATTTCTTGTGAATTGTTTTAAATGTGATTTTTATTTTCTGTTTTTGAAAATATGTTTTCTACAAATGATTATTTTTGGCTCGTATCCCATGGAAGACAAAAAGACAGGATGCACCATTTAATGGGCAACTTGTCACTCATAATTTCAAAATTTTATTTTTGTAGAGGAAGCACATAAGGGTGGACTTACCTGGGATGGTTGATTCGGAACGACCAGGATCATTAATCTAGTTCATTTTCTTTTTAGTCACAAACTTAGACATTCTGATGTAATAGTTAGGGATTTTACTTTCCACTGTGGGGTAGCATTATGAGTATTTCTTCAAATATTATCTTTTAGATATATTTGACATTTAATGAATTAATTACTTTGATATTGTTGTTTTGGTATTCGCTAAAATTGTTCGGGAGTACTACTGTGTCATGGCTCCTGATTCTGAGCATGACACTAGCATTGAGTCTGGTGGGGATTACTACATACTGGCGTTATTAGACTTTGACTTACAATCCTCATACACACTGTTGGAATTAGATTTATCTCAATTACAGTATTCTCACATACTACTATATTTATATTTGAGATTAGGATATACCTCTCTGATGTAGTACGACTATTCAATAATATTTTCTCACCATTATTACTATGACAGTGGCCCAAGTACTCACTTACATCACGAGGGTACCACTCATGATTATGATGATCAATTAACACTACAGGGATAGAACCCTTAATGATGATGGAGGCCATGTTGTCCTACACAGCCACGAGGGTGCAGAATCGAGAGCCATTGGTAGTGTTAGACATTTCTTCTCATTTTATATAGTTAATTATTTTTTTTATTACTTGTATATACTGATAACATGTTTAAATGAAATTAATTATTTTTACGTTTTTTTATCATTAAATTATATTTTGTATTGTATATTAGTAGTTCTTCATTATGGGTTCGTTTCTTCATAATTTTGTAATTTTCTTGCACATAACCTAAAATTATAAAATAATAGCATTGCTCATAAAATATTGACACTTAAATGAGTTATAATACCAAAATTTCCTTCTAACAATATCCTAATTCATTTACAAATTATAATATTTTTTTGAAAAACATAATGATTATTACAAAATTATAACTACACACAAAACTCTAATATCAAGTATCACTTACATGTAAAAAAACCCTAAACCATCAAATGTCCTAACGCATCGATGCGTTACACCAATTATAGTGTAATAATTACACCAGTGATTTTTCAGCAAGCAAGTGACGTGTTGGTCAAACTCGATCAATTTCGTTGCTTCAGACGGCACCAATTGCACCGTATAGCATATTTCCATAAAATTATTTTGTAAACTTATAAATAAATAAAAAATATTAAATCAAAAGACCCTACGTGTATGGCTGCTAATTACCACACATAAAATGAAGCACGTATGCAAAGAAAACCCATTTCAAGCAAATCAAATTGAAGGAGCCATCTTTTCATAGAGTAGGTGGATCTTTACACCAAGTCAACAAAACTAAACCAAACAACTTGTGATTCTTGATGTTATATTTCAAACTTAAGAAGCTGACTCCTCCTTTACGTCTTCTTCAACCCACCGAACAGGTCAATTAATCACAACTCCAAAACCAATAATGCAGTCCCAATAATCAACCCAATGAAACAAAGCCAAGGGCATCAACAAAATATTGTAACAAACCCTTCACACTTACAGCGACGCCCTTTCATCATCCTATATATTTGATTAAACAAAACAAAACTAGGCTCCACCATCCTCACCAACCCCTCCATCTTCTCTCAACCTAGCACTTGCAGCATCAGTTATCTTTACCCATCTTTTCTGAGCAATGTTTAGAGCTCTAAGCACAAGAAGAAGCTGGAGGGGGTACGAGCAATTGGGCGATGACGAGGCCTCGACTGAAGCTTTGGTACCGAAGCTGAGCAGAGCCAAAAGCTTGCCTGCCAAACTCCTCAGCCGTTCCAGGAAGTTGACTGCCCCAACGCCGGCAGCCAGACCCCCATCCGAACAGGTTAAGAAGGCAAGCAAGGTTCATCCCTTCTTTAGTCTCTTCGATACGAGGCGGAAGAAGAAGGCCACGGCAAAGCCAGAGTTCTCCAGGTACCTGGAGTACGTGAGGGAGGGGGGAACGTGGGACGTGAAAGTGAACGCGCCGGTCATGTACTACAAATGAATTCTGTTTAGTATTTAGTAATTAGTTAGTGCAAAACATGGTTGTCTATGAGTTGAGGTCCTGCAGAATCGGTAGATCAACGTTGGGACTAGTCAAATGAATAAATGTTGGGCAGCTGGTGATTTTCTTTAGTCATTCAAGCTTCTCTTTGCTTTTATTAGTTCCAAGATTGATGTATATGAATATCTATAGTATGATACAAGTAACGAAGTGCAATTAAGCCAATTAATTTCTGAGTGCCAATGGCAACATAAAATCCTCAAAATACGACAGAAGAAGGGAGAAATTAAGAAATAATAAATATATAAATAAACGAGGGTGTGGGAGTGGGCGAAGCGACGACCAAAAAGTGCCCAAACGCACAAAATAGCACTTGCGCGCTATAATTTATCGAGAAACGGTCTCCAAAAAATGAGGAGGCGCCAAGCAGCAGCATGAGAAGAAAGAGAAGGGACTGCCGTCAGCTGTCTGTTGTATCACGTAACAGACTCTCCCAAAGTTTAGGCCAGGAAGGTCTTGCTTTTGGGCTGATTACAAGTAGAAACGACCAGAGTCATGGATCCAACATTCGTTTGAAGCTGAATCCGTTATTTTCACACGTTATTTGATGAAGGGTTTCTTCTTTTTCCTGCGGTTAGTTTGTCATTCCCTCCCGATCCTCCTACCAAGAGTTTCTTGTGTTTCTCCTCTGACGATCAGGTTGCCCTATCCTTTCGATTACATCCTTTGTTTTGAATAATTGTATTGTTTTGCCCGCTCACTGCTGATTTAATGCGTGTTTTGGTGGAAAATTGGGCCTTTGAATTTCCAAGTAACTGAATCGCATTTGGAGATGCTATTCTTCAGAGGGAGAAAAGCTAAAATACAGAACTGCGTAAGCTGAGGAAACTCACCTCAGTAAATCACCGGGTATTGAGTTTTGTTATTTAACTTACTACTGGAGAAATTGTGATTATGGAATTGGTTTTGCTGAACTATCAGAATTTAGCACTGGTATCACTAATTAGGTTGCTGTAAATTTGATACCTAATGCAATAATTTCGACAACCTTTCTTTGCTGCTGAACTCTGTTAGTGAGTTTAAGTTTCTTAATATGTTGACTTGTACTTTTTTTTGTATAGATACTTTTTTGATGTGATTAAGATGTTTATTTTCAATGCAGATTGTTTAGTGCTGGAAGTAATGCCGACATTTACACCTATAGCCTTGGATCAACTGATAGAACCTGGTACTGCAAAGTCTATGGGACCATGTAAGGATTCACATGACTCACATTTTCAGAGGAGATACAGAAGTCCTTACTCTAAGGAAAGACGGGGAAACAGATTATCCTAGATCAAATCTGGAAAGAGGAGTTAGTGGTCCTTCAAATCCTAAGCTTCAGAATGGAGTTTGGTCCGTTAGCATTCCTCCAAATCCTAAGCTACAGAGGAGAAGTAGTGTTTCTCCCAATGGAAAGTTGGAGAGGGGAGTTATTATTCCTTCCAACCAGGAACCTGATAGGAGAAATAGTACATCAACTACGACAACATCTGTTTTAGAAAAAAAGCACCCTTCGACTCAGATCTTGCCAGCCCTCTATGCCACTCCGATATCAACTCCAATTCCTGATCCTCCATACATTATTAATCACAAGCGGCGGGGTCCACAATTAATGAAGAGTTTCTCTGAAGATGATGTTGTGACTCGTAAAACGTCCACTATTGAGATTAAGGTAGGTGGGAACGGTAATGCTGCTGAAAAGGAGGTGGGAAATGTATCTAAGGATGACAGTTTTCTTTCTAAGGAGGTTCTAGGATCCACCATGGATGATAACATGAAGTCATCCAGCCTTGGAAATGCCAAGGAAAAGTATCTGAATGGTGAACAAGGAAGCACTGATTTAAAAGGTGGTCCACCAGGGAAAAATGGTGTGTTGAAGTCCGTGGCATTTAATCTTCTAGAAGATGGTGAGGTCAATGATTTTGTTGATCCACGTGACTCTATGAGCCTTAAGAGCATTGGTGAAAGTGAGGGTACTGGTGGTGCAGAACGGCCTTCGAATTCTACAACAGCAATTGCTGAGTTCTATGATGCTTGGGAAGGTACCTCCTTATGCTTTTTATCATTTTATTTTTTTATTTAAATTTTTGAGGATTCCATTTTACCTGATTATTATATTTTAACTCCAAGTATGCAGGTTAAAGTAGTATATTTTCTTTCGTTGAATCTCACGGCCTCCAATGATAATTAAGTGAAGAAGATTCGGGACTTGTACTCCTTTATTGGATTGCTCTGTGCATCAAATATCTAGATATTTACAGAGATAAAGGATTTTTTTTGGGTCTTGGAGGTAGGGGTGTGGGGAATTTTTAGTGAAATTAAACATTCTCCTGATTTAGCAACTAGCTCAAACATCATGAAGCAATTTTTTCTTTATCTCAGAATTGTCATCAGAGAGCAGTGGGCATCACCCTGCGATGCATGGTATTGAAACTGAATTGTGTGAAATAAGATTGAGTTTATTGATGGAGATAGAAAAGAGGAAGCAAGCAGAAGAAAACCTATATAATGTGCAAAACAATGGCAGAAGATTTGTGAATAATTATCTCTTGTGGGTTTTACACCTTTTCTGAATCCAATTACTTTGCTGGAGGGTGAACAATTGGCAGATCCTGCAGCAGATGTTTGCTGGCCAGTCTATCTTGCCCATTTTGTGTCTAATTCTATTGTGAGGGGAATTGCAAAATCTGAGATTGAGACGGAAATGGAGGCTCAAATAAATCTGAAAAGCTTTGAGATTGCTCGTTTATTGGATAGGCTTCATTATTATGAAGCTGTGAACCAGGAGATGTCCCAAAGGAACCAAGAAGTTGTAGGTAAGTTTTTAAAGCATGCTCTTTGCAGTGAACTTAATTTTCACTTGTGTTGATTGTCAAGAATAAAATGTAAATTTGGTTGTTTGCATTTCAAATAATGCAACTGAGTTGTTTGCATGTGCTGTTGAAGACAATTATGTAGCAAATATTACATGGCAAGACTTGTTTCTCCTTTATATCTCTTATGCATGGTAAGCCAGCCAGTGGAGATGTTTCATTCAGGCAATTTTCTGGTCTTGAGAAGAATGCATCTTTATCATGGAATTGATTCTTGTTTCGAAATTTGTATGAGTTTCTCCATCTAAGTTTGTTTTCTACATCATCTGGGAAACCAACTGTTCCTGGGAGGCTTGCACAAGGCCATTGGATCTCTCTCTCTCTCTCTCTCATTTTTTTGGGGGATCTATAAGTAACTGGTTGCTCTAGTTCTATATTGAACCTGATTTTCAACTCCGAGTCACAATAATTTATAGGTGGTTGTCACTTTTTGAAACTTAACCTTGGCGTACTTGTTTTAGTTGTAATTTAATAAGCTTATTGATCTTCAAGCACTCATAATTTTAGAGATTTTGAGAGTTAGAAAAACAAACAGCTTATTAAATGCTTTTAAACATTATTGTCTCCTTGTGAAATAAGTGAAGGTAGCTTGGTCATTTTTATGTGGAAATGTGTCTTGAAGACAAGTCATGGTCTACTTCATGTTTTTGAAAGAATTTGTAAGCACTTGAATGTTGTTATTTGAGCTTGTTAAATTCACTTCTTCAATTGAGCATTCTACCAAGATGTTTTGACCTATATTATGACTTCATCACTCGTTAATATTGACAATTGAGATTGGAAATACAACTACAATGCAATTTCCATTGACTATTCTCTTTTCCAGAACGTTCTCCTCTCAATTGTTTTCTGTGGCGTTGATATTCATGATGCTCTCAGTCTTATCCTGCCTTGATCTTTTGTAGAAATGGCAAGGCAACTTAGGCAAACAAGGAAGAAAAGACATAAAGGGGTCTGGGGTTCTGTTGCTGCCGCGATTACAGTTGGTTCGGCTGTCTTAGCATATTGGTACTTACAGAGTGGAAAAGGGTCGCATGTTTCTGAGGCTCACCGTAGACCAGATTAGCTAACTTCCAATTAGAAAGCATAGTGCAGGCCCTGACATGGAATTGATAAAATGGGGTTAAATCAACCGTCTTCAGGATAACAATGCCGTCACTTGTTTTCCTGAAGGTTGCATATGTCCTGCTATTGCGGGGTGTATAAATTCAATAAAAGTGTAGTAATGTGCTGCCAAATTGGTTATGTATTCACCTATTGAAGGATGTTCTCATGTAAAATATGCTGTTTTACATGAATGATAGTTAGTTATGTGCATTTTCTGAGGGCGGTGGGAGCCTTGTTACGCAAAGCCTGTGGATATCCTGGCACTTACCAAAATTGTATCCGGGTGTATTAAGCTATGTGATGCTCTGATCTTTCATGTTTGCTGCCATCTTTTTGGATGTCAGCACCATTATCTTTCAGAGTTGATATCTGATGGTAACTACAGACTCATAACTTTTTTGGTGAGCTCGACTTCTTGTGAGTGTGATACGAACTCCCTCCGTATTTCTTTGAAAGGGTAAAACTGGAAATGGCAGCCAAGTCGACTCTATTTGGATGCAGAATTATGATAAGACCAAAAATTGGCACAAAACTTAAAAACGTAGTGTAAATGCAAAAGAAAGAAATAATAAGATTATCTTACACGGTTCACCTTACTGAAAACGAGGTTTCTTTAGTTGTCAACAACTTCCCAAATGCCTTTTCCTTTCCAAGCTTATGGTTTTACTGACCTTCCATCCATATAAATATGTTTATTTCCATACATTTCTGCAGTAGCGGTGACATTCTTTCCCAAAAGTGTGTGCTAACAGCGTAACGACCCACATGCCGCAAGTTCTTGATAGAATTATAGAGCCATCAAAACTAGGTCCGAATAAGGTTCAACCAAGTGCTCGATATGAAACTCCGTCCCATTGAAAATTACAGACTAGATGAGCAATAGACATGTGAATATCGACTTGGCTGATGGAAAGAAAATTGCTAAGCAGAAATCTTCCATTCCATGCTGTGATCCTCATGTCATAATTTTAGCAGACCTTGCATAAAGGCTGTCCACAACCTTTTCCATGTTTGCAATGGTCTCCAATGTTGCTGGGTAAATCTCATCTGTCTTGGGATCATCAAATATGATTAAGCATCCAGCACCCTGGTCTAGAGTCCCCGCAAACTTCTTATCCAGAATCATCTGAGATAACTTCTTTTCAACAAGGGGGGATGGCAACTCTATCAACTCAGCAATGTGCGAGATCTCAACTCTGGAAAAGGGCTCTATCAACCTGCAAAGATTCTGCTCCAGCAGTGTGTCGTAAAGAGAAGAAAGATGCCTGTGAACAATAGGGTCTTCATCCAGATGTGTCCTATAATTCTGCAGGGCAATCTCGAAGAGCTTGAGAGAGCGTTTCGAATGAGCATCAGCAATGGCTTTCATCGCGTCTACTTCCGGTCCTTGATATTGCAAACCGACCTTAGGTGATGATACTATTCCTGCCACGTCATCCGCCTGGCTCACCATAATTTTACACAGCAACATGTACTTGAGGCTGTAAATGGCCTGAGGATCTTCCAGAGCATTGAAAGCTTCAAACGCCTCAAAGAAGTAGCTGTAGGCAGTTTTGTAGTCCTTCTCTTCTGCATGAAGAATTCCACTTTGCAAATCTATGGTTCCCTGCTGTGCTGGAGGCACATATATAGCATTAGCAGCTGTTCTCGCAGCAGTAAGTGCAGCTTTGGCCTTGGGCAGGTTTCTCAGAGAGAAGTGGAGTTTGCTCTCTAGCAAGTTAATTTCCACCAGTAGGAGCTTGTCATCTAACCTTCTAACCTCCTTGATAAGACCTGAAAGGAGATTCAGTGCTTCTGAATATTCCTTGTTTTCCATCAACAGAGCCGCGAGCCTTGCCTCAATTCTCTGACGGAGAAATGTTCGCTTTTCAGCTCGAGTCCATTGCACTATTTCCTTGCAGAGTGATATTTGGAGATCAGATGTGCCAGGTATTTTCGCAACTGCATCAACAATACCCCGCACAATTTTTGCAGTTTTTGCCTTCGGGATCAAAGAAAAGAAAGGGCGCAATCTAGTGAGGAGGTCCCGAAGGTCTTCTGCTTGACTCTCTTGTCCAAGAAGATCAGAGAGATTGGCAATAGCCTGTTCTTTAATCCTCAGGGCCTCTGAAGCAGATGAAGGATTTTCAAGAATCCTGTAAAGGATAGAGATAGCCTCAACGGGGGTTTTAGCTTCAGAAGCCTGAACGAGTGAATCGGTGGTGGCAGGGAGATGTGATGAAGACATGATTAAGGCCTCAAGATCTAAAGTTCTGCAAATTTGAACTCATTCAGAATATTACCTTTACTAGATCAACACTAGATTGCCATCTGGTAGACAAATCGTAAACAACTGAAAATAAGTCAAATAAATACAACTGATCTAGAATATAACCATTTGACAAAGTTCACGCTAATGAAGACGTGAACCTAAAATCTTGCAACAACCAACATAGTTTATTAAGAAATCAAATAAACATCAAAGATAAAACCACAAGCGATATAGAAAAACTGTAATTTTCCTCGAATCCTTTTTCCTTTTTCTTTTTTCCCCTTTTCCTATCCCTTACCGGAAAACCCAAATTAAAATATTAGAGCTTCAGTACAAATGGATATTAGGATAGGACACTGATTGTGGAAGCAGTCATTACTTCAAATTTCACAACTGCCTCCCTGAATATCAAGATCAACCGCTGATTCCAGTACAGAATTTACGTAATATAATTCAATTAACTGAGACACAATAGAACAAATAAAGATTATTTTATAGAATCGTGAGACAAGGCTTTCTTGTCCTTACGGACTGAGTTTCTACGTAATAATTGTCTGTGAACCTGCCGTCAACTGTATAGGGTTGTCTCATCACAGGTTATTCATGAACGGTTAAAGCATCAGAAATGTCATGTTTCTCAGAAATTTGAAAAGAGAAAAGTGAAATAAAAAATCCACTACAGGTTAGCAGAACACTGAAAAGCTAATAAAAGCAGAAAACAGGGACAAACTCACCAGGAATTCACAGAGCTAAACCACCAGACACGAAAGAGAGAATAGGCGAAGCTTCAACAGGTTCGCCCACAATAAATCCTTCACTGGGGGGGCGGCGGCCAATGTTGGGCCATTTGAGAATTTTACGAATTAAGATTGGCCCATAACTAATTTTGGAGAGCTCATATTTTATTATTTACTTATACTGGCCCAACGAACAAATAGAAATTTAGAATACAATGATTTAAAGATTTAAAATTCAAAAAAAAAAAAAAATTTATAATTTCAAATCCATCCTTTCACATTTATTAATTCCAAATTCACGTAAAGCCACGTAACAGGTTGGAAGCGGATGCTGCCAAAGGAAAAAGTCGAATGGAATAAAGTGTCCTAGGCCTCGAGGCTACGGAGGTTGTGCATCTGACATCATGCCGTATCACGTGATTAAAACATAATGATGGTTACGCGTTGATTAAGCGTGAATGCATTTATTTGCACGGTTGCAGAGTCTAATGGATTGGCTACAGAAGAGGGAGAGCATTTCCTCTCCATGCCCGACGACCCGAATCACCTTAGCAGGTACGAGGCTGTGGTGCGGAAGTCATTGCTGTCCAACGAAATCTTGGCCACAAGCTACCAACTATCACTGATGAGCGTCGGACTGCTGGACACCGTGTAATTGGTATTTGCCATTTCGCATATTATCAAGTTCAATTTTTCTACCATTTTGTTGTTATTTTTCTGTGACTTCTGGCTCTTGCAATAACTTCAGTATTGACAAATGACTACTTTTGAGAGTTGAGTTTGTCTTATACCGGTTTGAGATGTGACATCGCGTTGCACTTGAACATTATTTCACCTTCCGTGGTGTTGTTTGTGAATATTTCAGCTTTGTTGTTGTTACGAAATATAGTTCAATTTTGGATCATGTCGAAACAAGCACACATAGACACGCACACCAAAAATAAAGATAAAATATAAAACATCAATGTTTGGTAGTACAATTTGGAGATTCACTTCAATGTATTCGAGTATCAAGTTTAGATAATTTCATTATCACAATCAAAGTAGAGTAAAATATAATGTAAACAACTTTACGCCTCTCACACGGACCAACGCCTTTCCTAAGGTGGCCAAAATAGTTAAATGCATCAAAATTATCTTGTTAATAGTGCTTTACTTAATTATCCTTAACTTCAACTCTTACACATTTGGTTGGTTAGTGTAAAAATAAGGTTATTCCCTTACTTCAAGACTTACAATGATAAGAATATCACCCAAGGTGACTAGTTATCTTAGGGCTAGCTAAAAGAGTCTTTCGAAGGTCGCCCTCCACATTTAGGATGACTAACTATTTATAGTTGTAATTTGCAAATGTCCCATTCCATCCAAACTCTTGTGAGCCATTGATTCTTATAAAGTTGGTTGGAGATGAATATCAAATCAATGTTGCAATGTCTCTTAGAATTTCATAATATCTGCATCAAGGTTCCATAATCTCTAAGATTATTAGATGTATATTCAACCACAAACAATATCAAGTAATTGGTATCCAAGGATGATCAACTAAAACTATCCAACTCAATATCAACTAATTTTTGAAGTGTTTCTCTCTTTTTTTTTGCTACACATAGATCATTTATGTTACCAAGTCTGCTAACTTTAGGCCTCCACAACATCATATTCAAGCCTTGAATGTGATCTCCCTTAGCCACTCTCAACTTATTCTTTTTAGTTGTACAAATTTTAGTAACCAACCCAAGATAGGGAAGATAAGTTAGCATATTCTCTCTTCCAACAAAGTGAATGACGTTGTCATAAATGAGATGCTCTAAATTTACTTCACTCTCATTAACTAAGGAGTATAATAGGGTGGCCATTTCTCTTGTGACTAATGTTATATTGGCAATAGGCAACCAATTACTTGTTCCAAACTTATACAGTAAAAAAATACTTTAATGTGAGGAGGGATGATTTGAAGTAACTGGACTCAAGATGTTTAACAATCCTTCCACTAGTTAACACTTTAGCAATCTTATTGTAATAAATACAATGCTTAAACTCATAAGGTTCATCCAGCTTACTCAAAGGCTATCCCAAGATAGAATTAACAACATTTGGTGAAAAGCTTATAAAACTGCCTCTAACATATACCTTATGGAACCAAGCACAGTCTATGTCATTAATTTTCTTAGACATATTAGCATAGAACTTGTAAACAACTGAAGCAATGTAATGATCATATGCCTTTACTAAATTAAGTAATCAATGATGCTTCAAACAATTAATAATCTCAACTTTTGTAAACTAAGCCTCATCAATAAATTCCTGAAGGTTGAAGTCAAAGAAGAAACATACCCCCAGTGTTTGTGGGCTCTCTTGAAATAGAAAAACAACCCCAACAGTTGTGCAAGTTTGATCATCTTAGACCTCTTGATTGGAGTGAGTGAATCATCATGAACCTTTTCCTTCCCTTTCTTAGTTCTCATTAAACTTTTTGGTGGAGATTTAGGAATATCCTCAAACATTTTTTCTTTCCCTTTTCTAGTTTTAATAGGTTCAGTAGCGGCTTCCTCAACCAATTTTCCTTGGCTTTTAAGGATTGCACCTCTTTAGTAGTATTGGGTGTAGATTTCTTGCTACCAGAATCCTTAGGTTTTTTTTGGAGCACCACTGCTCTCGCAAACTTTTTGCTTTCTTTTCTCTTTTAAAGCCTTTTCTAAAACACTTTCATCAGCCTTGCCTTTTTTCAAAATTTCAAGTTCTAGAGGTTTAGAGGGCCCTTCAATAGTCTTCCTTTAGGCTCTTAGTATTTCTTTCCCAAGATTGTCATCCTTTTCTCTTGAAGGTCCTTCCATTGTTTTGGCTACTGTTGGAACAACACCTTTTGATTTTAAGAGTTTTTGGGTGGCCTTTTTTTGGGGACTTTCCAGAACCTTTCAAATTTGCATTCTTCTTCCCTGTCTTCTTCTTTCATAGGCTTAAAGGAGGAATAGGTGGTCCTTGATTCCTTGTTTGAGTACTCATAGGAACGTAAGGTTGTAGCGGCAGTGGAGGTGGCGGTTCATCATTTGAGTTAGAATCTCTCTCTGAGTGCATAGTGTAAATGGTCATGAGAGGCACTAGTTCATTGGCTTCATTGCCTAAGCAACCAGACTTATCATTAGGTTCTCTTTAGATAGAGTCAGAGAGGCATTCGGTGGTGAAGAGGTTCAGTTCAATGAGCATTTTTTATTGGGCAAAAGATGGATTGCCATTTGATTGTGAGTTTTTTAGTGATTGAGGGGTGTTCATTCCTTCATCTATAATAATATCTTGTTGAAGAGGAGTATTAACAAGAGGGTTTCATTCTGGAGGTGAGTTGAAGAGATGGAGGAACAATTTAAGAGAGAATGACCCATCAGCTCCTTTATTCAAGATAACTAACTTCATCCTAATTGCACAATAGAAGTTAATGATGATAATAACCACCAATTTGAGAAAAACTTACAAGTTTTGCAAATAAGCTAGTGTAAATTAAGGAGGAACTTCAATTTTAGGTGGAAAATGAAGAGAAGTCCCCCTTTTTTTAAATTCTTAACTCTTGAGAAAATCAAACTAGACATAAGCCTAGTGATTTTCTTAAATAATCAAACCTAGAAGCATCCAAAGCCTTAGTGAATATGTTTGCTACTTCTTGTTCTATTGTGACATGGTTCATAACAATGGTCTTGTTTTTCACGAGTTCACTGATGAAATGATGCCTCCTATCATATGCTCGAATCTTGAATGTTGTACTGGATTTTTTGTGATGTCAATGGCACTTTTATTGTCAACAAGACTACCATCCCATCAACATTTACTCTATAATCATTTAGCATTTGTTTTATTCATAATAATTGAGCATAGCAGCTATCTGTAGCTATATATTCAGCTTTGGTTGTAGAAAGTGAGATGCAATTTTGCTTCTTGTTGTACCAAGACACAAGGTTGTTTCCAATAAAGAAACATGCACTAGTAGTACTCTTACGATCATCACAATTTCCAGCTCAATCAACATTGGAATATAGAGCTAAATAGCCTTTTGAATTCTTTGAATACCATATGCCAAGGTCAATTGTTGAATTTACATACCTTATCATCCATTTGACATTTTTCATATGGCTTTCCTTCGGAGCTACTTAATATTTAGCACCAACCCCTACTTTGCAGTATAAATAAGGCCTGCTAGTAGTTAGGTATGAAAGACTTCCAATTATACTTCTATATGGGCTTTAATCTATTGAATTCCTTGATCATCCCTGTGAGGCTTCATTGAGATTGGGTGTTGCAACAAACTAGCATGTTTGGGAAACAAACATACATTCTTTTAATTGTTTAACTTGTTGACCTAAAAAGTATGTTAGTTCACCAACCATGCTTATCTCAAGCTCTTGCCACATATTTTTCACAAAGGCATCCAAGAAATTTTGTGACGTAAAACCAAAGATAATATTAAAATAGATTTATGTGATTATGGTGCCCTTATTGGAATGTTTCACAAAGAGGGTTTTATCAGCTCTCCCTTTCTTGAAGCTATTCTTCAATAGAAAGTTTTTCAACCTCTCATAACATGCTCAAGGAGCTAGTTTTAATCCATACAAAGCTTTATTTAATTTCCATACATGATTAGGATGTGTGTGTTAATGAATCCTTTTGGTTCCTCAATATAAACTTCCTCATTTGAGAAACCATTTAAAAAGACACTCTTCATTTCCATTTGAAATAGTTTAAATTTTAGTGAGCAAGCCATGGTTAGAAGCAATCTAATGGCCTTAAGTCAAACTATAAGAGCAAATGTTTTATTAAAGTCTATACTTTTCACTTGTGTATAGCCTTGAGAAATTAGCCTGGCCTCCTTTCTTGTTATTATAACATATTCATTTGTCTTGTTTTTAAAGATCTGTTTTATACCAATTTCATTAATGTTTTTAAGTTTTTCAACTAGAGTCTATACATCATTCCTCTCAATTGTTTTAGTTCATCTTGCATGGCTACCATTCAAAATTCATCTTTTAATACTTCATCAACATTTTTAGGTTCCATATTTAATACAAAGCATGAATATCCAATAAGGTCTCAATAATTTACCTTAGGCCTGTCTTGAATCCCTTTTTCATTATTCACATCACTAATTATGGCCTCAACTGGATGGTTTTTATGAATTTTGATGGAGGGTTTAGAAGCGGTATCTAAATCAATATTTTTGTCCATTGTTATTGGATCTGATGTTGCAATATTGTCTTGCAAATTCTAAGCCAGTTCATTTGTAAAGATACTAGCATCCTTGGTTGGTTGTAGATCATCATTAACTAGATTCTATACTATGGGGGGTTTTTAAATAGGTTCATCATCATCAATCACGACATTAATGGTCTCCATTACTAACATCGTTCTATCGTTATATACCTTATATGCTCTACTATTAATAGAATAACTAAGAAAGAAACCTTTATCATATTTACTTGAGAATTTTTCAGGCTTTTCTTAGTTTCTTGAGATTTAGCATTTGCCACCAAAAGCAAGAAAGTATGCAACAGTGGGCTTCCTTCGTTTCCATATTTTATAGGGGGTCTTTATCAAGATAGGTCTTAGGTATATCCTATTTATGATATAACAAGCCGTACTTACAGTTTCAACCCACCATTTGATGTTGATATCCTTTGCAGCTAACATGATTCTCACCATCTCTTGCAAGGTTTTATCCTTGTGCTCAACTACTCTATTTTATTGAGGGGGTCATTAGAGAAGAGAACTCATATGTATCCTATGTTGGCTACAATGCTAAGCAAATTGGTGATTCTCCAACTCCTTCCCATGATTACTATGGATTTTGATGATTTTGCCTGCTGTTTCACCTTTTTCTATTGCTAGCTGATTGCATAACTTTTCAAATACTTGGAAAGTGTTCGATTTTCCTTCAAAAAGTTAATATAAATAAAACGAGAATTGTTATCTACGCAAATAAAAATATACCTTTATCCATCGATGCTCACAACATTTGTTGGCCCCAACAAATCCACATGTAGCAATTCCAATACTCTTGAGGTGTTTAAGTCTTGCATCTTCTTATGAGATTGTCTCATTTGTTTGTTAAGTTGTCATGGTCCACATATATAAGTTGATGCTTTGGGCAACCTTGCTAATCCTTTAACAACTCCTCTATTAGACAATCTTACCAAATTGTAGCGGTTCATATGGCTAAGTCTATGATGCCATTTTAAAGCATCATCATTAGTTGTCTTCAAGCATGACATATTGTTAAAAATGTAACAGTTATCATTAGATTTTTTGCCAACAAGAATGCGTTTATTTTGATCATCGTACATATGACATTTGTTTTTAGTAAATTTTACAAATAAATTTTGATTACACAGCTGGCTTATACTTAATAAGTTAGCTTTTAAATTGTCGACATACAATACTCTTAATATTTAGGCATTCTATCCACTAGGAATATTCTTTTACCAACTACATGACACCTTTGTCCATATTTAAAAGTCACATGTCTCCAACAAAGGTTTTGTATTCAATAAGGTTTTTTTGATCACTTGTCATATGTTTTGAACAACTACTGTCAAAGTACCATGTCTTTTTTAAATATGCAGGTAAAGAAGTATAAGTAACAAGGCACTTAAGTTTAGACTTTTTTATCCAAACTTTCTTTATATGACTTTTTCTATTTTTAATGTTGCCTAAATTTGATGCAACATTACTCCCATGTAACGTGTAATCAAGCAATGCAAAACACCTTCAAATTAAATGTCCTGTTTTCTTGCAATAAAAGTAGAATTTCTTTGATCTCCTTTCCCATTTTCTTTTGTGATTCTTCGCAATTGGCGTTGGATTAAACTTTTGTGATGTTATCTCTTTCACAAATTTGATTTCCTTTTATTCTTGTGTATTGCATTTGTTTTATTCATAATAATTGAGCATAACAACTATCTGTAGCTATATATTCAGCTTTGGTTGTAGAAAGTGAGATGCAATTTTGCTTCTTGCTGTACTAATACACAAGGTTGTTTCCAATAAAGAAACACCCACTAGTAGTACTCTTACGACCATCATAATTTCCAACTCAATCAACATTGGAATATAGAGCCAAACGGCCTTTTGAATTCTTTGAATACCATATACCAAGGTCAGTTGTTGAATTTACATACCTTATCATCCATTTGACATTTGTCATATGGCTTTCCTTCGGAGCTACTTGATATTTAGCACCAACCCCTACATAGAAGCATAAATAAGGCCTGCTAGTAGTTAGGTATGAAAGACTTCCAATTATATTTCTATATGGGCTTTAATCTATTGAATTTCCTTGATCATCCTTGTGAGGCTTCATTGACATTGGGTGTTGCAACAAACTAGCATATTTGGGAAACAAACATACATTCTTTTAATTGTTTAACTTGTTAACCTAAAAAGTATGTTAGTTCACCAACCATGTTTATCTCAAACTCTTGCCACATATTTTTCGCAAGGGCATCTAAGAAATTTTGTGATGTAGAACCAAAGATAATGTCAAAATAGATTTATGTGATTATGGTGCCCTTATTGGAATGTTTCACAAAGAGGGTTTTATCAGCTCTCTTTCTTGAAGCTATTCTTCAATAGAAAGTTTGTCAACCTCTCATACCATGCTCAAGGAGCTAGTTTTAATCCATACAAAGCTTTATTTAATTTCCATACATGATTAGGATGATGTGTGTTAATGAATTTTTTTAGTTCCTTAATATAAACTTCCTCATTTAAGAAACCATTTAAAAAGGCACTCTTCATTTCCATTTGAAACAGTTTAAATTTTAGTGAGCAAGCCATGGTTAGAAGCAATCTAATGGTCTCAAGTCTAACTACAAGAGCAAATGTTTCATTAAAGTATATACTTTCCACTTGTGTATAACCTTGAGCCATTAGCCTGGCCTCATTTCTTGTTATTACAACATATTCATTTGTCTTGTTTTTAAAGATCTGTTTTATACCAATTGCATTAATGTTTTTAAGTTTTTCAACTAGAGTCCACACATCATTTCTCTCAATTGGTTTAGTTCATCTTGCATGGATACCATTCAAAATTCATCTTTTAATACTTCATCAACATTTTTAGGTTCCATATTTAATACAAAGCATGAATATCCAATAAGGTCTCAATAATTTACCTTAGGCCTGTCTCAAATCCCTTTTTCATTATTCACATCACTAATTATGGCCTCAACTGGATGGTTTTTATGAATTTTGGTGGAGGGTTTAGAAGCAGTATCTAAATCAATATTTTTGTCCATTGATATTGGATCTAATGTTGCAATATTGTCTTGCAAATTCTAAGCCAGTTCATTTGTAAAGATACTAGCATCCTTGGTTGGTTGTAGATCATCATCAACTAGATTCTATACTTTGGGGAATTTTTAAATATGTTCATCATCATTAATCACAACATTAATGGTCTCCATTACTAACATCGTTCTATTGTTATATACCCTATATGCTTTACTATTAATAGAATAACCAAGAAAGAAACCTTTATCACATTTACTTGAGAATTTTTCAAGCTTTTCTTAGTTTCTTGAGATTTAGCATTTGCCACCAAAAGCAAGAAAGTATGCAATAGTGGGCTTCCTTCGTTTCCATATTTCATAGGGGGTCTTTATCAAGATAGGTCTTAGGTATATCCTATTTATCATATAACATGCCGTACTTACAGTTTCAACCCACCATTTGATGTTGATATCCTTTGCAGCTAACATGATTCTCACCATCTCTTGCCAGATTTTATCCTTGCGCTCAACTGCTCCATTTTACTGAGGGGGTCATTAGAGAAGAGAACTCATATTGTATCCTATGTTGGCTACAATGCTAAGCAAATTGGTGATTCTCCAACTCCTTCCCATGATTACTATGGATTTTTGATGATTTTGCCTGCTATTTCACCTTTTTCTATTGCTAGTTGATTGCATAACTTTTCAAATACTTGGAAAGTGTTCGATTTTTCCTTCAAAAAGTTAATATAAATAAAACGAGAATTTTTATCTACGCAAATAAAGATATACCTTTATCCATCGATGCTCACAACATTTGTTGGCCCCAACAAATCCACATGTAGCAATACCAATACTCTTGAGGTGTTTAGGTCTTGCATCTGCTTATGACATTGTCTCATTTGTTTGTTAAGTTGTCATGGTCCACATATATAAGTTGATGCTTTGGGCAACCTTGCTAATCCTTTAACAGCTCCTCTATTAGACAATCTTACCAAATTGTAGCGGTTCATATGGCTAAGTCTATGATGCCATTTTAAACCATCATTATTAGTTGTCTTCAAGCATGACATATTGTTAAAAATGTAACAGTTGTCATTAGATTTGTTTCCAACAAGAATGCATTTGTTTTGATCATTGTACATATGAAATTCATTTTTAGTAAATTTTGCAAATAAATTTTAATTACACAGCTGGCTTATACTCAAGAAGTTAGCTTTTAAATTGTTGACATATAATACTCTTAATATTTAGGCATTCTATCCACTAGGAATATTCTTTTACCAACTACATGACACCTTGTCTATATTTAAAAGTCACATGTCTCCAACAAAGGTTTTGTATTCAATAAGACTATGTCTTTTTTAAATAAGCAGGTAAAGAAGTTTAAGTAACAAAGGCACTTAAGTTTAGACTTTTTTATCCAAACTTTCTTTATGTGACTTTTTCTATTTTTAATGTTGCCTACATTTGATGCAACATTACTCCCATGTAACGTGTAATCAAGTAATGCAAAACACCTTCAAATTAAATGTCCTGTTTTCTTGCGATAAAAGTAGAATTTCTTTGATCTCCTTTCCCATTTTCTTTTGGAATTCTTCCCAATTGGCGTTGGATTAAACTTTTGTGATGTTGTCTCTTTCACAAATTTGATTTCCTTTTATTCTTGTATATTGCATTCTCATTTTTCCACAAAGTTAGAACCTACTCAATCTTTTGCAAAAATTCTTATAGATAAGGCATCATCCAGTTTAGCTTTTTCAAAATATAATTTTGTTAGAGCATGTTCAGCCTCATTAGCCTTTATATTAGCATCATGATGGATAACCTCAAGTCTCTTGTTTTCAACATTTAATTTGAGATTTGTCCTAATCAAATTTTGAACTTCACTTTTCAAATCGTGTACCTATATCTTGAGGTCTTCATTTTCTACCTAAAGAGTTATAAACTTGTCACATGCTAGTTGATATGTATTAAGGATTTCTTCTTTAGAATCATTGCTGCTGTGCTCAGATTGTACTTCAGATATTGCTATGGATGTTGTAATATTGTAGGCTGAATTTTTGGCTTTCTTACTAACAAAATTAAAAGCCACATGGTTGCTTATTTGATTTTCTTCCTCCTTAAACTCTTCAGATTCTTCCTCGTTTCAAGTGCTTGTTCATTGAATCTTCACATTTAAAGGCAATGTCTTTTTCTTTATCCTTTTTAGCAAAATTCATATTTATTTCATATATTTGTAGAGACCCTATGAGTTCATCCAACCACAGGTTATTTACATCTCTTACCTCCTCACTAGTAGCTACTTTAGGCGCAAATCTTTCACGAAAAGAGCATTATGTCTTTTTCACTAGTTTTGCATTTAGATATTTCTTTCCTAGTTGGAAAGCTTGATTAACAATATGTCAAAACTTACCATTGAAATTTGCAATAGTATCATTTTCTACCATTCTAAGATTTTCAAACTCAAATGCCTACACTTGTGGCTTAGAATTTTGTAAACACCGGTTCCCTCATGAGTGTTTTTGTAGAATTTCCCAAACTTCCTTCATAGACTCACAAGTGGAGATTAGTTTGAATTGTTCTTCATCAACACTTGTAAAAATTTTATTAATTGTTTTAGAATTCCCTATAGCAACATGATGCTTATTAGCAGTTCAATCTTTCACATCCTTCTTGACTTCCATGCCATCGGTGTTCACTTTGGTTGGTGGTTTCCATCTAATTTCAATTGCATTTGAAGCTTTTTCATCTTGTGATCTAATGAATGCACACTTCCACATCTTCCAATATAATAGTTGGAACCATCGAGAAGTGGGGACAAGTTACAAAGGCTCCTTCTTTGGTGTTCATGTCTGAATGGCTTCAAGGAATCACCAGAATTACACCTGCTTTGAACCAAGTTTACTGAGCAACTTAACTCAGATATCACATGTAAATTAAGCAGTAGTGTTGTTGTTAATAGTATTTCAACAATATAGTTCAATTTTAGGTCCTACAAAAACAAGCAACCACAGACACGTACAACAATAACAAAGATAAAAAATGAAACACCAATATTTGTTAATGCAATTCAAAGATCTACTCCTACACATAATCAAAGTATAGTGAAACGTAAGATAAACAAATCTCACACCTCTCACACAAAACAAACACTTTCCCCAAGGTGGCCAAAATAGTTGAATGCACTAAAACACTCCTATTTCGTGCTTTACCTAACTATCTTCATGCTCAATTATCACACACTAGATTGTTCGTGCATAAACAAGGATAAGAATATCACTCAAGGTAACTAATTCTCTCACGACTAGTAAAAGAGTCTTCCAAAGGTTACTCTCCACGTCTAGGCTGGCTAGCTATTTATAGTTGTGATTTTCAAATGTCCCATTTCATTTAAACTCTTTTGGATAGCCATTGACTCCTATTAAGTCAGTTGGAGATGAATAGCAAATCAATGTTGCAACATCTCTCAAAACATTGCTATGGAAATGTGTAGTCATAACTCTTGGTGCATATCCAACAAGTATTTGAGTCAATCAATTCTTCTTTTATCATATTTACATCAAGGCTTTATAATCTCTAGGATTACTAGGTGTATATCCAGCCACAAACAATATTAAGTAGTTAGTCTCCAAAGATTATCAACTAAAATTATCCAACTCAATACCAATCATCAAGAATCCAAGTTAGATTTTGATAACTATTATCCATTAGATTTATTATATAAGAAGTTGTACATAAATATGCTAACATAATATTGGTAGCAATCTAAGTGATGGTTACTGACTTAAATCTTGTTAAGATAATTTAGAATGTTTGATCAAGGTAATCTTATAAGTTGGGATTGTGTACTTTTGATGATAATTTATGAAATGCTGGATGTTAGTGAGCAGAAAATGCACAAATTGAACTCTAAGATGATGAATAATATTATATGTGCTGCCATCAAAACCTGTTGTGTGGCTGTTGTTAATGCTTGTAAGGCACCTCTGAAGTATTCTCTTTTCATGTTTAGAAGAAAATTCCAGCTTTGGCCTTTTCACTTTTACTATTGGAATGAGTTGGAGACCTCAAAAAATAAGTTACATACTTTGATAGTTTTAAACAAGGGTCATATCAAACCTGGGGAGATTCTCAAGAAAATTGAGGCAAAATTTTTTGCACTTGTAATGTATATTGTTTTGTGAATCATGTGATGGTGGTTGGATTTTTGTTCTTCTGGGCTTTATTGTATATGAAATTGATAACATGTCATGAGGTGAAGTTAGATTCAATCCATATAATGAGGTGGCAAGTTCATTGCGTTGTGTTAATATTGGGCAGACTAGCAATTCTAGTGTGTGGAGCGTGCAAGTAATATGCAATTTCATTATTTAGAGAGTATTATTTTTGTTAGCATTTGTGATGAGTTAATTGCACAAGTGAAAATTATCCATGTCATCTTGACAAAATTATTAAGGTTTGGCTTAATTTATTTAACTGAATATAGGAGTTCATAAAAATGGGAAAAAATCATTTTGATTTTAAAGTGGAAAAAGATCATGTCAAACAAGTTCGAAGTTGACCAAATTCACAAGATTGAAGGAAATATATATTATCTTGAAATATACGAGTGGATCAAGCTGATTTCAAAGGAGATTTTGTTGAAGAAGATAATTGTTGTCCTAGTGTGCAACACTAGCTTGACGATGTCGATGGAATCAACAACAAAATATTATGTGAATATTTGATGATAAATGAATACCGTCCATAAATATAGAAGAGCTATGTAAAGGCTTAGGTGTGCCTTCCATTAAGTGAGCTAAAAGAGTGAAACACCACCACACACACTGGTGATACAGTTTTGTTGATATTTGAATAGACCTTATAAGAGATCGTGAAATTGGGATCTAAAGATAGTTTGGTTAAGCATTTAAAAAGGGGTTGAATTGTTAGAGTGCATTAACAAGTTAAATTAAATAGGGTGCTTGATTGAGATGAAGTGTGAGTGAGGCAAACGTCTTGTTTTTGAGTTGATGTTCCTTTAATTACACATTGAATATAGGATTGATTGATCTAGATTAAAGCCCCACACACGCAAGAGTTGAACTTTGAATTGTGTAAATATCTTGTGCACATTTGTCCTTGCTTTACTTTTTGTTTTGAGTGTGTAGTGGTATTACAACGTTGAATTGCAAATTCTTTAGTGAAATCCCAACCTCAGATAATTAGTATTAACTTTGTGTTACAGTATCTAATCTATCGAACCTGCAATTTCACTCTAGCTGAGATTACCATCACAGTTCATTGCTCTTGCTTTAAATAATTTAGGCTGCGGGAGTAAATTTTATCCCTTCAATCCAGTACACAATTTTCATATTTTAGTATGTTATTATCAATTTGAACATGGTTTACTAATTTATTTGAAAAGAACACTACATTGCTTGCTGCGCTATGTGTAATTTCCCATTGTTGATGAGGTTATGCCTTTGATTGCCAAATGGCCGTGGATGCCAAGGAGACAATACTGTCAAAACATCTTGTGGACCAGCTTAAGTTCAATGAATGTTTGCCATGAAATGCACATGATGAGTTCCAAGAAGGTGGAAGATTTAGGAAGATTATTTTTTTTCCAAGCAATGTATTGAATAAGTACGAGGATTGAAGCTGCGTCACAATTTGGTTGATGATATTTCTGTATCTTCCTTTTAGAAGGCATAGCTCTTCGTCCGAGCTTAAATGATTATTTGTCTCCACCATATTGCTAGTGAGGTCCTCTAAGAGATTTCTTTTGTGGCTGACATCGGCATAGAAAAAAGAAATATCTATGCAGTGATGGAATGAAGACATTGGTGCATGCAAGTTAACCTAAAGTATGCAAATGTTTCAAAATTTTGTATATTCTTGGACGTTATTTCACTTTATTCTTTTCTCCAAATCAGCAGGTTTAATGTGGTTAGTTATAAAAATAGAACAAATATGAAAACTTTCATTTGTTAGAGAACTCCCCACAAAAGACCAACCTAGTTGCTAAGGTTTGTGCTCACTTTTGTGGTCATACATATAATTCTTTATTTTGCATATCTCTCATTAGTATTAATCAAACTAAATTGTCATTGAGGTATTCTACGTTATAACGTAGCAACTTGAACATTGGAGCTTGGAAAAGAAGAAATTTGAGTTTTGTGGTTGCATCAATGTTCAAGTTGTCACTGATGTTGACAATCTAGTCTCTGGTAAGCGATGGTTATCTTTTTTGTGTTATCTACTTATCGTGCCCATAGACTGAGGTTGCGACATAACAGTACTCATGAATAATTTTAATAGATATCAAAGTTTGAAATAATTTCTTTCATTATAAGTGAATGGAAAGTCTATTACACTTGTAGCTGAAAAATAAATAGCAAAACTAGTCTATGACAATATCGTATTCGATCAATGGTAAAACAAACAACTAAGTCTTCTATCTCTTGGCTCTACCATTTCCATGTGTGATTACTCTCGCTAGCACCTTTTGCAAAAGAGACATAAGGGACAAACGTGAGCGACAATCGTCTAGTACTTGTCTTTTTGTTGTTGAGATGAGAACATAGTAAAACAATATTAAAATCAAAACATTTATTTGAAATTTACAAGAAAATAAGCAGTTGAAATTTCACATGTAATGTATCACAATTCGTTCTAGTGTATTATTTCTTGACATGTTAAGGAATTCAAGCAATTTATGTACTATTTTACTGATGAGGAATTTAGTTTATAAACCTGACTAAGAAAAGCCACATGTAATATTCATGGTTGTCTCATTTTACAAACCCAAATGAGAGGATCATGTGTTCAACATATAATCCTAATTGAGGTCTCAATCTACTGTACTAATTGAGAGGACCACATATCTCACTTGTTGTCAGGTGAGTGGGTGAAACTAGCTCTAACATTATCCTAGTTGATTTCTGTAGGCATCACATCACAATATCTAAATATACACAATTAACATATTTAAAGCATTCAAAATGATAGCTAGTTGATACTGGTTTACATCCAGAATATTTCTAGATAAAACAAATTAAAATCAAGATCATGGAAACTTGCGAAAATAATACGGGAATATTTTCTAGAAAAATTTGGGAATACGTCTCAACAAAATACAAGATTTTCAAAAAATAATTTGGAATAAATTCAATAAAAATATCAATTTTTCTAGAAATTTTTTTATTCTTAAAGACTTTAAGAAAACTTACAGATAATCACTTACACGGTGGAAATTCCCTTTATGAAATAAAATTATTTTAAAAGGCAATTATAAAAGTTCACAGGATAACTATTTACTTGATTCCCATTTGCTAATCTTGAACCCCACATGTTTGATTTCCTTGGTTTCCTATGCAAGTTAGAATAAATGCCAATTAATTCCTAAGACAATAGGAATTTAATCTCTATGTGTTATTTGTACAATTCTAGTGTCTTGAATTAATTCTTTCTCAAGTTCCAATTTACCTATGGATTGAGTTTTTCTATCCTACTTCACTTGTTTAGTTTACCTTATATCTTGTTAGGTTTTTATCCCAAATATTCATGCATTTTAAGTTTTAAAATGGTCAAAATTGAGAGTTTCGAAATGAAAAATCAATTTTTTTCTATCATTTTCCAATTATGCAACCATGAAAACATGACCCGCGACCTTTAGAAATAGTTCCGCACTTGCATGATGATCTGCAATGTATTCTGGAGAGCATTGCATTCAGCCCCACAACTATGAACTAAAGCCTCACAACCACTTGAAATCCTCTTGCAAACACACGCTTGCTCAGCTATAGTGTGTTCAATTTTTATTGCTGCCTACTTCACGCCCGCAGACTAGCACCTTGCAATCGCAAGCCCATCCCTCACAACTGCAAAGGCAACTTTAAAGGCTATCGTGAAGTAGCACTTGTTATGTGCGTAAGGTGTTGTTTAGTTTGAATTTTCTTTTATACATAATTTTAACCATCTTATTCAATACTTAGATATAATCTACAAGTTTTAAGGGACTTTTTTTTTAAAATCATATTTCCAATTACAAAAATCCAATCTATTCAAGTCCTCCCCCTAATAGCTCAAGAAAATAAGAATTTGCTAAAACCCCTCTATTGGGTTGGGTTTGATTACTCACCTTGAATCCCACGCATTGGCCTTAAAATTTCATCCCTCTTCTTCTCCTTTGCTATTTAGATGGCTACTAAGGCTTTGGGGGGTGGGATAATAATTTTTTCCCTTAGGATTTGAGATCACATTGATATTAAAGTATAATATGTCCCATATATAGAAGTTAGGGATCCCTTAATTTTGGGTAGAAAATTCACGCGAATATTTTGGGATTTGTCAGCCCATAGTGAACCTTAATCGTTTTAATTTAACCATATTTACCTAGGGTAATTAGTCTCCTTAGATATTACAATTTTTGCTAAGGTTTTTCTTGCACATTGTTGCACATATTTCATACGTGTGCACTTTAAATATGACCTAATATTTCCACATAATTTTTTCAGAATTTTCCTAGCCAAATTCAGCCATCTTTTCCCAATTTTAGCCCCTTGCACGCTTGGTAAGTGTCCAAACTAAATTACTTTATTTTTTGGTGGGGGTTTACCAAAGTGATTTTTAACATATTTTCCTTCCATATTCAATTTAGTAACCCCTAATTAATTCACACGAAAATTAATAAATTAAATAGACCATTGAATAAATTGATCACCCACCAAAATCTTACTAATAGTTTTTTTATAAATATTATTATTATTATTAGGGGCTAAAAATTTGGGGTATTACATCCCCCCTTTCTTATACAAAGTTTCATTCTCAAAGCTTGGACTAATGTATTCCAAAAAAGTGGGGGTATTTATTCCTCATCTCGTCCTCTAGTTCGCTTATTGCCTCTTGTCCAGCATAGTTGGTCCCTTGAACCTTCACCTAGGGCATTAGATTAGCCTTTGACTCTCAATTCCCGCCCGAGTCCTAGGTCACAATTTCTATATATACATCATGGTGGCTATCACAGTTTCTCCTCCTGGTGTGACTACCCTATAGAGTTGTTCTAATGTCTCAGGCTTATGCCCAAAGTGTCTAGCAAGACTTTTAGAAGCACAAGTATGCAAGCTACTCTAGCTGAATAGGATATATGCACAACATTGGTTAATACTAACATTACCTGCATCCTTAGTGGTGATAGTTCCCTCCTAGGTCAAGGCGAACATTTTGGCATTTCCCTATAGCCTAGTGTTTGACATATTAGGCTTAGGGTTATTATTGTTATAACTAGCACCGTTCCCATTATTAGTGTTGGTAGCAATTGGTCTAAAAGCATTATTTGGGCATTTTGCGACTTTGCTGGCCACATCTGAAGCATGTGCCAATTATCATTCAGCACACTCTAGTGCATTGGCGATGGTATGCACTACATTTTGGTGGTGCAGTTAGGGATTGATCATTATCAGTCCCATTAGTCCTTTTTCTAATCGGTGACCTGGTTGGGTATTCACTCTACCTTTCTCCAAAACTTGGGTTAGGTTTAAGCCTTTTTAAGTTGATTTCAGCCTCTCTACACTTGATATCAGCTTCTGCTCTTATAGTGGCTCCCGATAGATCATCAAAAGTCTCGACTTTGAACAAGGCTTGCGCCATCCTCTTTCACCTCTTTAATCCCCTTGTAAACTTGTGTATCTTCAAGGTGGGATTGGCCATCACTATTAGTGAATATTTCTGTAACAAGTAGAACTCATCAAAGTATTCCACAATGATCGTGTTAAGCGCTTGCATTAAGTAGTCAAACTCAACCATCGTTGGTAGGTGGATTGTGTGGGGAAAGAAATGATTTAGAAAGGTTTCATGAAAATGAGCCTAAGTAACGGGCCTTTCTTCTAACAATGAGAGTAAGACACCTTCCCACATAAGGTAGCCTACCTATTAGGAAGGATAACACAACCTTAGGTCAAACCTCAACTGGCACCTCTATTAGTTCAAAATTATCTTCCATCTTTAACTACTTTTGCACAATTCAAGGTCATGTGAGCTATCGAATGTGAGCACACGAGCTCTTCTCAATGCTTCGTAATGAGTCTTAGTGCTTCCATTGGGTAGGGCCTGAGTTGGTGTCGGGGCCTGTTGCTAGGCTCGTATCACTTAAGCCACTACAGTTGTTATGGCCACTAGATCCTCTTACCTTAGATTCATTTGGTCCACAGTCGGGTGTGACTGTGCAATTATTCGAGGTTGATTAATTATGTGCTTTTGTCAACTATGCATATATTAGTGAGACGAGAAATAATACAACAAGGTAAGTAATTATTATACGAAAAGGCAACTTTATTATTATTATAATGTAATCTAATTGATAATAAGGACTGAGTCGCTCCTATTTGTATCTCAACATTTCCTATAATATCATTATTCCTATTCTAAAATCCCTACTATTGGTGCTCTATTGGATTGAGCTTGTTGTCATCATTCCTATCTGAAGTACACCATGTGGGCTAGTTTGGGTATTCTGCCATTTTGTCCCCCATTGGCTGTAATGGAAATAGGCTTTGGTGACATATTGACACGCTTCAGTGTGCTGATAGTGGCATTTGTTACACTCACATGGTTGGAGTCAAGTCCTATCTTTTCTAACTTGTTTTGATCTCTTGTTAATTGGTGACATAGGCTGGTGTTCGAGTTGTCCTCCTTTGGAGTGAGGACTCAGTCTTAGCTTTTTCAAATTATTCTCAGTTTCTTCTTAGGGTTCGTGTTTGATCCTTGCCTTTGTACACTTCCTCTTAAGCTCATTGCACACCTTTGTCATATTGCCCAAGCCCAACTCTGCTCCTAATATTTGGTTTTTGGTTTCATTTTTCCTTACAGTGCCTCTGCAACTCGACCATCGCCATGCTATCTTCCTGATTAAACTCAAGATAGTGAAGAAAAGGTTCGTGATACTCCTCGTGGGGATAACGTCACCAGTAGCTGTACACCTCGTTGACCCGTTAGCTCCTTCCATTTTCTACACCAAGACATTAAGTTAGTATATTGTTAAGATTATTAGTGTCTTATGTGTGCATTAGCTCGTTGTTTCTTGGCCTCATGATTTATACCTAGTGGTTTAGGCTCTTATGGTTAAGCTTTGGTTCACATGTCCCATGTGCTTAGGTTCGAAACTTATGTCTTATCCCTAATCTATGTTGTAAGGTTAACCTAAATAAGTCACTAACAAGTAGAGGTATATGTAACAGTGATCTAATATGCCAATGACTTAAATCTTCGTACCCTTGTTCGATATCAGTTCTAAAGTCTTTTGTACCTAAGTTCAAATCAACACCCTTTCTACACTTAATGTTTTAATAGTTAGGCTTTTACATTGGATCCTAATAGTATAAGTCTTATGGTCATGGTTTAAGTTTCTATCGCCTATGGTCATGCATATAACGTTAAAACTTAGACTTTGATGCTACTTTTGTCACACCTCAAAATAAGGGTTGAGGCATGACAATACCCATGAACAACCTCAGGGGATATCAAAGTCCAAAATATTAGAGACGTACTAATCTATAATTTCTTTTATTGTGAGTGAAAGGAAAGTCTATTACATTTGCAATAGAAAAATAGTTTGTTACAATGTTTTATTCGACCAATGGTAAAACAAATAACTAAGTCTTTTATGTCTTGGCTCTACCATTCCCACGTAAGATTACTCTTGTTAGCATCTTCAGCAAAAGAGATGTGAAGGAAAAACATGAGCAAAAATCACCTAGTTAGAGGTTATCTATATTTTTGTTGTTGGGATGTGAACAAAGTTAACCAATTTCAAAATCAAAGCATTTATTTGGAACTTGGAAGATAGTAAGCAATTAAAATTTCACGTGAAATGTACCACAATTCATTCCAGTATATTATTTCTTGACATGCCTAGGGATTCAAGTAATTCATATATCATTTCATTGATTAGGACCTTAATTTGTAATCTCAACTAAGGAGGGTCACATGCAACTTTCGTAACTGTCTTATTTTATGAACCAAAATGAAGGGTCACGTGTTCAACCTATAATCCCGGTTGAGTGGACCATGTGGTTTTTATCTGCTATCCTAATTGAGAGGCAACATATCTCACCTATTACTCAGTGAGTGGGTAGAACTAACTCCTACACCATCTTGATACGTCATCATGGGAATCATATCACAATATCCCAATATACACAATTAACATATTTAAAGCAGTTTCAAAAATACAGTCAGTTGGTACCAGTTTACATCCAAAATATTTCTAGATAAAACAATTTAAAATCAAGATCATGCCAACTTGCATAAATAATAAGGGAATATTTTCTAGATATATTTGGGAATACATCTCAACAAAATACAAGATTTTTAGAAAATAATTTGGAATTAATTCAATAAAAATATTAATTTTCCTAGAAATATTTTATTTTAAAAGACTGTTAACTTGCTGATAATCACTTCCACGGTGAAAATTCCCTTTATGAAATAAAATTATTTTAAAAGGCAGTTATAAAAGTTCACAAGATAACCATTTACCTCATTCGCACTTATTGATCCTAAACTTCACAAGTCTGATTTTCTCGGTTTCCTATACAAGTCAGAATAAATCTCAATTTAATTCTCAATATATCAGGAGTTTAATCTCTATGTGTCATTGGTGTAATCTTAATGCTTGGATTAATTCTCTCTCAGGTTCCAATTTACCTAAGGACTAGGTTTTTTCTATCTTGATCCATTTGTTTAGCTTCTCTTATATTTTGTTAAGTTTTTATTCAGAATATTCATGCGTTTTAAGTGTTAGAATGGTCAAATTTTTGTTTCAAAACGAAAAATCAATTTTTCCTCTTATTTTACAATTTTATAATTGCAAAAACATGACTCGCAACCACGAGAAATGGTTCCATGCCCACGCGATGAACCACAATGTAATTTGGACAGCATCATGTTCGGCCCTCGCGATCGTGAGCTGTAGCCTTGTGATTGCGTGAAGTCCTCCCGCAACCACACGCTCGGCTAGGTTGCATTTTGTTTTTACCATGGCATGCTTCTTACTCACCAACCAGCACCCTACAATCGTGAGACCATCCTCACGACCATGAAGCGGTGCTTGTTCTATGTGTAAGTGCTGTTTGGTTTGAATTTTCTTTTTTATGCAATTGTAGCCATCATACTCAATACTTAGACATAATTTACGAGTTCTCAGGGATTTTTTATCATATTTCAATCACAAAAATCCAATCTTTTGAAGTCCTCTCCCTAATACCTCAAGAACATATGAATTTTCCAAAACATGACGTGTTTTGTTCGTTGTTTCTTATGCATGGTTCGGTCTGTACGGTCTCCATAACATGTTCAAAATTTTGTTCATGTGTTTCCTATAATTCATCATGCTTTTGGTTCTTAAACATGTGTAAAATTAAAATTCTACGAACATGGGTGGATTCTACCAAGTTGGATCCAATCACTCACATTAAATCCCATGAATTGGTCTCAAAATTTCGTCCCACTTCTTCTTCCTTGCTCTTTGGATGGCTGCTAAGGTTTTGGGGGTGGGAAAATAAATTGTTTCCTTAGGGTTTGAGGTCATATTTATATCATAGTGTGATGTATCCTATATATGTAAGTTAGGGCTCCCTCAATTTCGAACACAAAATTCACATGATTTTTTTTTTTTTTGAGACTTTTCATCCGAAAGTCAACCTAAATCATCCTAATTTAACCCTATTTACCCATGGTAATAAGTCTCCATAGATATTACAAGTTTTGATAAGGTTTTTCTTGCATATGTTGCACATATTGCATACATATGCACTTTAAATATGGCGCCAAATTTCCACACTAATTTTTCAGAATTTTCCTAGCTAAATTTAACTCTCTCTTCCAAATTTCAAGTCCTTGCATGTTTAGTGAGTATCCAAATTAAACTACTTTGTATATTTGGTGGGGGTTTACAAAAGTGATTTCTCATATATTCTCTTTCCAAAGCCAATTTAGTAACCTTTAATCAATTCACATGAAAATTAATAAATTAAAAAGGCTATTAAATAAATAATCACCCACAAAAATCTTAGTAATAGTTTTTGAAAAAAAATTATTATTATTATTAGAGCTCAAAAATTAGGAGTATTACACTACTAACGACGATATCTTGCAAAAGAAAGTGTTTGCTCGAGGTGTGAGCTAGTTGTGCTTCGCACAAGGAGGATTGTACATGGAAGCAAATTTGCTAGCTGCCTCTCTGTGTCGTTTTTAATTTTCGAAGGCACAATAGCATGCTCCCACGTGTATATCAAGAAAAAAATGTGTCCCGCTAGATGAGTCCTACATGTGCTGCAGATTTCCAGGCTTTGATCAAGACGAGAATGTTATGGACATACAGTAACATAACAGCCAGTCTTGAGCTTTAGGACTTTGATCGAAAGATGGGGCCACCAAGCCAAGGAAAAAGTGAAAGATCTCCGAGGTTTCAGGTCCTAAATGGCCCATCAGTCACGGAACTCGGGATGAGGATGTCAAAGCAGGAATATCTCTTCTAATAAAAAGGAGGGGAAGATGGATGTCCACTCATTATAACAGCTGGTGTTTTTTCTGATTATACAAAGTATTTTGGTTATGTTTGATTCAAACTTAAGTCCATTAAGATCATTTCTTTATCAAAATATTATTTTATTATTATTATTATTATTATTTTATCTTTACGCTACTTTTAAAATTTCCACTTTTGGACCCAAGCATAGCCGAATAAATCATCGTCCCTCCGTATGGCGGTAAGCTTGAAATCAACCTAGTGGGCTTCTACGATGTGCTTGTGATGTGACAGATGAATGTGTGTGTATTGGGATTGGCTAGTTAGTCAGTTACGTGGGTGAGAAAGGAGAGGGAGGCGAAACCAGCAGAGCAGAGAGCAGGCCACATGTCTTGGAAGATGTGGTGTCCTAACAATCAATACTTGGAAGATGTGGTGTCCTAACAATCAATAAATGCCATTGCGATTTATTCACTATTCATGGCTGCTTCATCCTCACAACCCTACCTCAAACCAGGGGCAGATCGCATCACCAAGCATGCAGGACGCGTGGCCTAGTAGGTTAGATTAATGAGCACCAAGTTAGGAGGAAAACGACCCCTGTTTTCTTGTTGCTCTTCCCAAAATGCACTAGCAGCACAACCATCACCACGCTCTTAGATGAAAGTTATCCAGTATGATGATGAAGGAGAGAGAGAGAGAGAGAGAGAGAGATGGCCAATGTTGGCTCCACCACCTTTAATGCTTGATGGGATTTCACTCAATTCCATCCCACCCCCAAGCTGTTACTTTCACCCACCACTTTTATTTTGACCTTTTTCAATCACTATTCGTCCCTTATTGGTCCGTTTCACTCCCTGCCTATTATACTGCCTCACAAGCGTCGGCAGGGATGTTCATTTTGTAGGATTTCACCCTCATTTCCATCTACTTCACCTCACACTTGCTTTGAATCTAGCTTTTATCTCCCAGTGAAAATAAACTTCAATAGTATGTATCGGCATTTTGCATTCAAACCATGATTGGATGCATGCACTGATATCGTTGTCCAACTGCATTTGACATCTTAACAACTTTTGGAGCCGATTAATTTATCGTGGTATCAAATTCGACGCAAAGTCGCATAGTTCTAGTCACGTTTGAATCTTTTATTTCTTTCTGAAAAACAGAAAAAAAATACTATAAAACTGATAATATTTTCATTATTTACTGGAACTAGAAAGTGCCACGACAAATCACATGACTGATGACCCCAATCCTTTATAATAAGTACCACATCCTAAATACGGGCCAATGACTTTGATTCTTTGATTTGACAGCAAGCAAGTTGTTCATAATGGATCAGCTAGTCAAAAAAAAAAAATCTCATTACTTTATTTATAAGCAAGACAAGAGACCAGAATTCAAGCACCACCGTAGTGCTCTCCAAGAGTAACAAACCCAAGTCAAACAGCTGAAAAGATGAAGCCACATTTGGCTCTATTACTCTTATTCCTTTCCCTCCCACAGAAAGGGTTTGTTGCCAATGGAGATATGTTCATCAGAAGCAGGGGAATCCACTTCATACTCAATGGCAGCCCTTTCTACGCCAACGGTTTCAATGCCTATTGGCTAATGTATGAGGCTTCTGACCCTACTCAGAGGCCTAAAGTCTCCACCGCATTCCGGCAGGCTGCAAGCCATGGCCTCACCGTTGCGAGAACTTGGGCTTTCGGTGATGGCGGATACAGAGCTTTGCAGTCTCATCCTGGCTCTTACAATGAGCAAGTGTTCAAGGTATTTTAATCTATAAACTAGTAATATTTTCCTTCTTCAAAATTAGCAACTTTTGTTCTAATCTGCAAAATTTTGAGTGTTTGAAAGTCTCTAGCTCTAATTGGTGCCTTCTGCCTTATCTTATATTGGTTTTTGTGAAGGGACTGGATTTTGTTGTAGGTGAAGCTAGAAGATATGGTATTAAGCTTATATTAAGCTTGGCCAATAACTATGAGAGTTTTGGGGGGAAGAAGCAGTATGTGAACTGGGCTAGAAGCAGAGGGCAGTATCTCACCTCTGATGATGATTTCTTCAGAAACTCTGTTGTGAAGGGTTTTTACAAGAATCATATAAGGGAAAGTATTTTCAATAATTTCATTATTCTTCTTTTGACTTGTACATTTTGTGTTGTTTATTTGCCTTTCCTGTGTAGATGGCAAATTAAATCCAGATTATCCGTTTCATTTCTCCTGATTTTGTGGATGTTAATGCAGACTGTTCTCAACAGGTACAACACCATCACTGGAGTTGTGTACAAGAATGATCCAACAATTATGGCATGGGAACTCATGAATGAGCCCAGATGCAGCTCGGATCCTTCGGGCAGGACCATTCAGGTTCACAACTATTCCGTGTCGTTTACTCTGCGTTACTTGTAATGCGTATTTGCTTTCTGCTATATTATCCAATATCCAACCTAATTTATTACTAATTGTATATATAAGGAGGAACCCAAGATTAAACCTCAAAATAGAAATAGAAAGTTCCAGTCCATGAAAAATCACAAGTTGTGTTCTTATCCACATCCTTTATGAGTTGATCTTTTGGTGTTTGGGCCAGATTTGCTAACTGTGGTCCCACTGGCTTTGTGACAGGCCTGGATAATGGAAATGGCTTCTTATGTCAAGTCCATAGACAGAAATCATTTGCTAGAAGCTGGCTTAGAAGGGTTTTATGG
Organism: Avicennia marina; assembly: GCA_019155195.1. Classification (NCBI taxonomy): domain Eukaryota; kingdom Viridiplantae; phylum Streptophyta; class Magnoliopsida; order Lamiales; family Acanthaceae; genus Avicennia; species Avicennia marina. The sequence continues at coordinate 361,666 of CM032765.1, forward strand.
CCAATCTTCTAATCGGAGGACTCACCTTAATCCTGTTCTCCACATAGGAACTGACTTCATTGCAAATAACCGGATTCCCGGCATCGATTTTGCTACCGTTCACTCCTATCCTGATCAATGGTATGTTTCAAAGTTGTCGTTAAAATCGTGTTTCCATGGCTTTTGATGCATTCAATTCGTGAATATATTCACGTTCTGTGGTTTGATATACGGACGATTAGGCTGTCCAACTCAAATGACCAAAGTCAGCAGTCTTTCCTGAGGAACTGGTTCGATGCACACATTCAGGATGCTCAGTACATTCTGCACAAGCCCTTGCTCATCACAGAATTCGGAAAGTCCATGAAAGATCCTGGCTTCACCCCCTACCAGAGAGACATGCTGTTCAACACCGTGTATCTCAAGATTTATGCATCTGCCAGGCGCGGTGGAGCTGCCTCCGGAGGCCTCTTCTGGCAGCTTTTAGCCCCTGGCATGGACTCCTTCAGAGACGGCTACGAGATAATACTCGATGAGAATTCTTCCACCGAGAATCTCATAGCTCAGCAGGCTCACAAGTTGTACCAGATCAGAAAAATATTTTCCAGGATGAGGAACATAGAGAGGTGGAAGAGGGCTCGGGCCAGAAGGACCGGATGGTTGGCTGGCAACAAAGGGAGGCACAATGGCAACTAATAATAATCTTATATGAACAGGAGCTTTTGAGTAACAAACTAGTTATTTTATCAAAGGCTTGGTACGGCATACGGAAAACAGTGTGTTCTTTAGTTTCTCTCTTAATGCTGAAAGCCTTTTCACCCTGGAGGAGACGACTTGCAAGAATCAAAAGATGGAGATCTCAAAAAAACTATGACTAGCTATAATCTTGCTTGTGACCTGTACTGAAGTCCAATCCCCTACGTTGTGGTGTACGTATGTCATATATTTCCTTCCAGATAAAGTTTGTCTCTTCACTTGTCAATTGTTATAGTGAGTGGTGATGACGATGATGATGATATCATATGCACTATCCCTCACGTTTGCGATGGAAAGTTTTGTGTATGATGCTTTAAGCAAGTTGCATCAGTTTACAATTGTGATGTTATTGCAAGTTTTGTCAATACCAGATTAGAATTGTATCAATAAAACCTGACAGTCTTAGACTGCCTATGGCAAGGACTGTTTGTGGTTTGAAACATGTTTGTTGCATTAGAATGGGAAAATATAGGGTGAAGCTGAATATGGTAAAAGAGATGCCATTTGAATGGGATACTGTTGTTCGGACAACTCTGCTAAGAGCTAGTAGAGAACATGGACGGAAATGAACAGCTGATAACAGGAACGACGTCACTAATGGGTTCATAACAGAAGTCGAAAACTAACATAAGTAGAACAACAAAGATCATTTATTGCATTAATAACATTCAATCGAATTAACCAGGATTCTGTTAGTAACATGTAAAGAAAAGAACAATCCGAGCCTATATGCATCTCTACACCAACAATTGTCTTTTGTTGACACTGCAGCAATGGATAAGATGATGAAGAAAACCCGAACCAAATCCAGCTGCACCCAAAATAACCACAACTCTAACCCACAACAAGGACATAAAACAATCTAATACGAGAGCGTACCACGACCAGAACCACAAAATGGATCCGATAACAGCCCCCACGATGACCGGGCTAAGTGTATGAAGCTGTTGGGAAACCCTTAGCCAAGACTGCACAGACAGACTTTCACGAGTTAACAAACCGTATACTTTTATACTGGGATCATATACAATTCAGGCAGGTTCTGTATCTGGACATTCATCAAGTAGTTAATTTTCTGATACACAATTAAGCTGGCTGCTTTACCAAGCAATTTCCACCATCATCCTCAACTATCCCATTTTAAGAGCAAAGAAGTGAGAAGTTCTCAACTAGATACATATCATTTTAGGACGAAAACGCTTTATTCAGTTATCATCAATGCAATTAGTATATTTGAATTGAACAAATTTAACCAGAAATTCATACAAATTAGGAATCTAGCAGTTAATAATGATGGATCAAGCGCATGTAATCTTGAAATCCAATCTTAACTGGTGTATACTTACAAAATAATAGCCGATTATAAAGAAAGTTCCGCTTAGAATTGATGTAACAGTATTGATCCCATACCACTGCAATATAGAACCCGCGTTAGACACACAAAATCCATCATACGATAGAACACTATGACACAGTTTATGCATGTATAGATGGATTTGAGATAGGCAACGGTCAGCAGTTAAATAAACTCACAACAGATGCGTAAAAATCGAGTCTTTTGACACTAAAACATTTTGTTCTCCTCACCCCATTGAAGGAACAATTTTTGAAACGGAAGATAAGACACAAATAGCATACTGTTGAAAAGGACACGATTGGTGGTGGTGAAGGTAGGAGTACGATGCTAACCTCATTTATTACAACAGGATATCACAATTTGCATGAACAATTAAAGTTAACAATGAAATATGCGTGGAGTCAATTGTCTGACAGGCTTACTTGACAGATTGAGAAATATGATCGTGTAAAAGAAGGATTGCGCAAGAGAAGAAGGCATTCCTGGGTCTGATCTTAACGTTGAAATAGGCCTTTCTTGGTTTAGTATTTTCTTAAGTGTGATTGAGAGTATAGAATTCAGAACAGCACCCGTTGCTGCCCATAACGCTTCAGCATCATGCCTCCAGAGGATGACTGCAGCAAGAAGAACAGGAACAAGCCACTTGCCCTGAATCAAGTGTTGTAAACATGAAAATCATGAGAAATTTATTAAAAGTAATAATCTTAAAGATAGAATGCATTCTTTGAGAAAGAATCTGCCAGGAAAATGCTTGTTTCAAAGGTGATTGATGTACACTTTGCATAGTGGTTCGAATAAGTTGTTGATTGATAACCATAGTTGGAGTTATGATTTACACCAGATTTGAAATACCACACCTTTATTCTATACCTCTTTTCCTATTTGACTTGTCAACAAATGTTACAACAAACAAATAGTCTGAGACATAAGACTTCTTCTTTATCGTCCCTTCAAATAACTTCAATTTATTACGATACATCTTCCATCTAAGAAGACGAGATATCTGACGTCATAACATGTAACCCACAAAAGTTTGCAACGTTACCAACCCAACTATTGAGAGTAGCTTCAAGTCCGTCGGCCCCAAAACTCAAAAGCTCTTCCACTGAAAAAGTTTCCTGCTTCAATTCATGAAAGCCCTCCCCATTAGAAACCATAATGGTGCTCCAAGTTCTTCTCCTATTAACCCAATAAACAGATTTTCTGCACCCGAATTGCCCTCCAAAACCCAATGTTTTGACGCAAATCTCGATGGGTTTCTGTAGCTTTCTGGAGTGATTAGCTCGGGATGCGGCAGCTCCAATGGGCCGTACAGGAATGGCTGACATTTTCTTCTCCTGGTTTATTTGTAGAGCAGAAAAACCAGAGAACTCGAAGGGCTTCTCCGGCATGAACAGGCAAGCAACGAGCATAAATTATCTTTTGTTGATTAAGAAAAACGCATCAAACGCGTACAAAAAGGAACCTGATTTGGTGCCCCTCCAATCCGAGAACTGCCAAATTCCCATTTTACTATTTTGTCATCCAGTGTTTTTTATTTTTGGGACTGCTCATGCAGTTAAACCAAGCTGGAAAAGCAAGAATATTGAAGCTATGAATGTAATCCCAAAAGAGTTCACTGTCCGAGGAAATTGCAATGGAATGGCCAATTCGTGGTAAAAAGAGTTTGGACCGTCCGAAAATTGGTAATAATTTTTATAAATAAAACAAAATTTCAGCTATATAAATTATAAAAATAATAATAGTTTAGGCTCTTGGATTTATTCCAGCATTCAAGGTCCAAATTAAGCTGCATTGAATCTAATCTATAATCCTATCTTACACAGATTAATCTAAATAAAATAAAACAACAATTAATAATGCAATTGCTTGTACTTGGGTTGAACGCCGTGGAATTTCGTGCTCTTCCCCCATGCTATTTGTGGCCACCAAGTGGGCCTGTTATAAGAAGTGAATATGAAAGAGACCAAAATAACAAGAACCACGTCAAGATTACATATAAATTAAAATGTTCCCTGCTGCAGCAGCTTTAACGTACACATGGAACAAAAGATGTATATATAATAATTTTAAGGACACGCGTTGCTTGGGAGTGACTTGTTTAAATAAATTTTTATTTTTACACTAGACTGAGAAATTTTCTTCCAATCCCCTCCAAACCTCAAGCTAAAATATAAGGCCGTAAATGAGTTAAATTTGAACTAGAGCTTCAGCTTGAATACACCTAAATAAGCTAGAATTTGAAATAAAAGTATTAAACTAAAGCTCGAGTTCAAGGTTGATGCATAATTTTTGAATCCATTATTAAAAATGAAAACACATTATTTGAATCCAGATTGATGTATAAGGTTCATATATTTTAGACTTTCAAAAGAAATTACTATTATTAATAAATTATTTATTTTTTAAAAAAATATGACACTTCATTATTTTCAAACCTAATTCTTGAAAACAAATTTAGAAAAAAGAAAGCGCATTAAATAGAGTTATTAAGTTTGCCTTCACAAACGAAATCTTTCCAAATAACATTAACTCACAATTTCTTCAACTATAATTATTAAAAAAAATTACAAATAAATATTTATTAAATAACATTAATCAACATTGAACAAACAAGGGAATATTTCTAATTTAATTTTATTAATTATTTTACTTTATTTTCATTTTTGATCATGTTAATAAGGCATATATTATTTTATCTGGAAATTATTGAATTTAAAATTTTGTAAAACATAGTAAGTTGTAATATGAATTCTTTGTAATTATGGACAATTTATTATGACTTTAAGTTTTAAGGATAAAATGCATTCATACATGGAAAGAATATATTAACTATAGAATAAAATTTTAACCAATAGATATTTTTCTGCAATAAAGAAATAAAGAAATTTGAAAAACAATTATAAAGAAATATTTAAGGTGTATCTATAGTAACATTTGCAAGCTTTACTTCAAAATTCAAAAAAAGAAAAATCTAATGCGAACTATTTAATTCTCAATTTTTACACTCAATCTTTTTAAAAATTATATAATTTAGAATTTGGTTAAATTTAACAAAGAACTCACTTATATTTGCAAGACCACGACATTCTTTTGCACTTTAATCGTATTCCTTTGCACATGTTAAAGACAATTATAAACTTAATTACTACCAATTATGAGTTGTAGGTATATACTTACTAACGTTTTTACAAAAATATAAAATTAAACGAATAAACAATCGTGAAAATGGAAAAATGAATAATATAAAAAAATAAAATATTATTTTTCGTACATAGGACGGATTTAATGCTTGCACTGGATTAAAGTATGCAAACAATAATACTTTCAAATGTATAATATAGCTATTGATGAAATAATATTTACGGCTTAGAGCTGTTGGAAATAAGTACGTGCAATGTTGCAAAAGAAGATATGGCTTAGGCCTAAAACCGTTCTACCCCATGTTACGCTAACTAACGGATTTAACCCTGTGTTTGGATCTAAATTTGTATTCATTTAAATCATTTATTCTAAACTTACGACATATTAAAATAAACTTTTTTATTTCAGTCTCTCTTTTATTTTTATACTTTTCTTAATACTTCGTACCAAATTTTCATCCTTTGAAAATTGGATCCAAACATTGAATAAAGAGCTCTCAATGACAAATAATAAGAATGGTTAATACAAATTATAAACGGACCAAATTATTAGTGGCACAATTGATTTTAATCTTGGACCACAAATTATTGTTAAATGATAATAACGAAAAAAACATGCAAGAATAGTAGGTTGTTTGAACGCAAATTGATAAAGATATTTAAGTTACAAGAATGGATCTGTCTCCCGAGATTATTTGTGTATATCAGGGAATCTGTTGATTGAGAATTCATGTTACCCTCCGTGACTGTACTTTGGCTCTCTGTCATTCTCCTTTTTCATCCAATCAAAGCAAACAGACGTAATACAAATCAAAATAATATTTTTTTTTTCTCGTTTTCTGTTTTTTGCATTCACGTAATAGTTAAACTTTTGGATCAATTTTCGATATTCATATTTTATTTATTAGAAATTACTTCCTAGGTACTTAACATGAGCATTTGTCTTCTAGAAGGCTGCTAACGTTCAACTGAAACTATCATGTAACCCTGAGCACTGTAGCAATTTATCATTCCTTTCATTTGGATAAAAAAATTTCATATGTATTTCCAACTATTGAATCTTTTTTTTAGCAATTTGGACATTTTATTTTATAATATCATGATATTTACATAAATTATATCCCAATTCACTTGGGAAAGTTATGATATAAGAGAGTACATTTCCCAGCACCCCAAGAACCCTCTTTGATGTGTCTCATACCTTTCCTAAATAATACTTCTCGGTGAAGGAGGTCTACATTAAAAAAGGTTAGGCCAAATGGAGTCTGGACAATGCAGGAGTATGAGGAGCTTGCATACAACTGCTTCAACTAGTTTAGGGCAAGTAGAGTTTGGTTAAGGCAACTTGGTCAATTGGCTGGTTAGCTTTCATTTGAGCCAGTCCCCCCACGTTCATCTTCCATTTACACTCTTCTTATTTTTCCTACTTAAAACTTCAAAAAAATACAAAAAAAATCTATTATGACCTGTTTGAATAGATTTTTGTGGTTTGGTGGTGTTGAAGCAATGAAATTTTGGTCAGAATATTATTGAATATTTTGTGGGAAAATATTATTGGTATTATTGTAGGATTATTTCGTGTTGGTGATATTGTTGGAAAATATTTATTAGGAATATTATTGTGGAAATATTTTTGTTGAAATTTTATGTGTCATTGGGAGTATTTTGTTGGAGATTTTGAGAGAGAAAAAAAAAAAAGAGTAAGAAGAATAGAACAAAAAAGAAAGGACTTTTGTTAAATTTTTTGTTGTTTGGGATTTAAAATCTTCACCCAGATCTTGCATTCGATCGAGCTTGCAGAAGTCTGAATGGAGCGCACCATTAGGATTCGCAAAACCCTAGTTGCTATTTTGAGACCCGTGATCAACCACCCCTTCATTTCGATTGATCATGTGTCGAGTTCACACCACAATCGAGTGCAAACCTACCGCACAATCGCACTGCTAGTTTTCCTCACTAGCTCAATTCAGAGTTATCTGAATTGATTGCACAACTTGTTCCTTCATGCCAAATTGATCTTTTTACATCTAAGGTTATTCAAAGTTATGTTCATAAGATCCATTGAGTGGATTTACATTTGCTTGTTCATGGTACATATATACAATTGCACACACGCACTTTATTTTCACAGTATACCCTCGTTTTGTCAAATAGCTAAGCAGGTTCGACTGGACATGAGGATGATGATGGAGCTCATAAGAGGAGATATGCAAAGACTTACTAGGACAGTGAAAGGAATGCATGGTTGGCCATAAAAGGTTGTGGCCTTTCCAACTACAAGGACATAGGATGACCTATCGCCACATGGTGGTTGGGTAAAGGATTGTGAACATGCAATGAGGGTGGAAATGATGTTGTTAGATAACCACTTTGACTTTTAAGATGATTTATATAATGAAACCCTAAGGAGATGAAGGAGGAGACACGTCAAAAAAGATGAGGATGGGTTTGGTGGGTTCAAACTCAAGATACTACAATTCTAAGGGAAGTTTGACCTTGAACTATGCCTTGAATGGGAACGAAGAGCTAAGATGGGTTTCATTGTTACTGGTACTTGAAGGACAAAAACTTAAAGTTAGTTATTGTGGAATTCATTGACTATGTGGTGATATGGTGAGACCAATTAACTATAAGCCGAAGGAGAGTCGTGAACAGCTAATATGGTCTTAGACCGAATTAAACGTGGCCATGAGTAGGAGATTCATTCCCTTTCACTATTATCGGAGCCTGTACCAAAGATTGCAAAATTTGACCCAAGGTTCCTGGAATGTTAAGTACTATAACAAAGAAATAGAGTTGTTGATGATGAGAGCCGACATGGTAGAGGACTAAGAGGCTACCATGGCTCAATTTTTGAGTGGACTACATTATGACATTGTTGACATTGTAGAGCTACAACATTATGTGGATTTGAAAGAGATGGTACAAAGGCTATCAAAGTTGAGAAACAACTTTAGAGGATGGGTTGGGAAGAAGCTAGTTCTAGCATATCGGGTAATAAGGCCACTTGCCAAGAGGGTAATCAAACTCTTATGTAGTGCTTCCTAGGCTAAGGAGACACATATGGTTGGCCCATAAACAAAGGTACCACCCTTTGCCCCTACTACATCTTGTACTCATCATATTATGTGTTTCAAATGTTAAGGCTGAAAACACTACTCTAATCAATGTCCAAACAAAATAACTATAATTTTTAATAATGTAAGTGAAGTGGTAATGAAAGAGAAAGGAGAAGATGATGTTAGAGTTAATGAGAAAAATGATTAGACAACTTTTAAAGGAGAAGGGTGCTTAATTTGATGAACATAGAGGTGCCTAGTACTACATCTAGCAAAGTAGTAGATGATAAGCAAAAGAGAAATGTATTCCAAACTTGGTGCCAAGTGCAAGGTAAGATTTGTAGCAAGATAATTGATAGTGGGAGTTTCACCAATGTGGCAAGCACTACTCTTGTAGATAAATTAAGGCTATTCATTACCACTCACCCCAATCCATACTCATTCCAATGGTTAAATGATAGTGATAAGCTGCACATGGCCAAGCAAGCTTTGGTTGCCTTTAGAGTTGGTGGGTATGCTAATAAAACTAAATGTAATTTGATTCCTATACACGCATGCTTCATATTGTTGGGATGGCTATCAAAATGGCAATATGATCGGAGGGTAACTTGTGATAGGTTCACCAAAAGATACTTCTTTTTTAGTGGTTGAAAAATCATCTTAGTGCCACTACCCCTTAAAACAAGTGAAAGAAATTTTAATTAGAGTTGAAAGATCACCTTCAAAGGCAATATGAAATAGAGTCGGCGAGAAGAGAAAGATCTAGGGATGAGCATGGGGAAAGAAGTTGTAACTTGAAAAATCATAAGTTTATGCTACATAGAGAGCAAGATTTAAGGGGAATATGTGAAGGGAAGAGCACAATGAGATCAATGAGTGTGAAGAAAATATGATTATTCAAGATAAAGTTACTTTTCCCCTCTCCAAATATTCTATGTCGTAGGTCTTTAACGATATGCCTTTAGATGAATGGCAAGCGAAGACAACGTTGTTCCATGGCACAAGCCACTGCAAGAGAAAGTGCCTTAGATTCAAGTACATTAGGTATCTAGGAGCCTATGGTAATGTTTTAACATTTAATAACTTCTGGGAAGATTTTGATTGCATTAAGTGTTAATGGTTCACACAATGGGATTATTTTCGCATATTTTGTGGAGTCTAAAGTGATGAACCTTAAGCATATGTGTGAGTTGCATGAACTTGAATATGATCTTGAAAATTAGAATGCTATGGTTCATCTCCCAGGTTATGATGAATTCTTTTCTTTAGGTGATTGCTTATGTGACCTTGGGAATTCATTGTATAGACTAATGGTTCAGGTTATTAATTATTGTGGAATGTTAAAATTGAGCCCACTTGTTTATTAAACAATATAGGAAACTTTTGGAATGATGTGTGCACCTTAAATCGTTTTAAAACTTTTTTAAAAATTTTTTTAGAGGTCTAATGTTTGCATTTTGTCAATAGGGCACTGGCTCATAAAAAGTTTTGGGGTTGCTAGCAGGTCAAGTGCAAGAACAGTTGATAGAACAACCTTTACAAGAAAAGGGGAATGATGGGGACATCAAAACCAAAGACCCACTCATCTTGGTGTCATAGATGAAGATGATTGCATAAGCCTAAATAAGTGAAGAATCCTTAATGATCCAAGTACGAGGAATGCAAGAAATTGATACATGGAGTGGATTTGGTGGGTCATGGAAGAAACAAAGAGTGATACTTCAAATTAGGCTAAGGAAGGCAAGAAGAGGCTTGGTAGGTGTTGGAATTACGATCTAGGCCACCATGGATTGATCTCACATTGCTTGGATCAACTTAGGGTGGTTTGGGGCACTTTGGAGTTAGGATCAGCTGGCTACCTAATCGAGTAGATGAGATGCGATCAACCTGGGCATGAATTGGACCTTTTGACATTAGGATTGTGTTGCATGCAATTGATCATGGAGACCATGATCACAAAGGCAAAAGCTTAGATGGAACAATCGCACACACACTAGATTACAGCAAGATCGATCCTTAGCATGAAACAATCAATCGATTGGCCTCCAGATCGATTGTGATAAGGGGAAATTAAATTGTGACTTGTTTTGATTGTTGGAGCTACTTTTTGAGGGTTATTTTTGTCATTTCCCATGCCTTTGATCCTTCGACAATGTTTGTACATATATTTACTTCCATTTGCCCATAATGTAAGAACTAATGTCCATTATATCTTGAAATCAATTGAAGAAGTTTTCTTCTCCTCCCCTTACTTGTTTGTGAGTGTGAGTGAATTACACTTTTAAGCTCAAGTACAAATCGGGTCATTTGGCTTGCTTCCGGCTTGCTTCCGATAGTATGTAGCTAACATCTCCAAGGCATAGATGTTCAATTTCTTTGATTATGCATTTTTTGATTTATTGAAAGGGTTTACCTCGTCCAAGGTATGTTCTTGTTTGGTTGAATCTTTTTCAATCTCAAGATTTATCCTCATCTTTTCCTTGTTTTGTTTCCCTTCTTACTTTTCCCATTTTCCCAACCATGTTTTGATCCTTCGCTTTTGCCGGTTCACATCATCAAGTCAATCATTCTCTTCCAACATGCATTAGTTATAGTAATGGATGCTACAAGTTTAGGAGAGTTAGGTTTCATTAGGTTTGACACATAAAAATTAAAATTTTAAAACATAAAAACTTAAACATGCAGTGGAAGTAAGTGAAACCAAACCCCGTCTATTTTCATTACATAACACTCATGAAATTACTTGATCAAGTAAACATAAAATAATCCATTACAAATCCCTTTGCAAAGCTCCCATGCAGAGCACCTTTTAGGCAAGAAAGCTTTTCTGAACAAAAAGAGAAGGAGAGAGTGACAAGAAAGTTTTTCTCTTCTAACTTAGTGGGATTGACGAAAATTTCATAGAACTTTCAAACTTGAGTTGTGTTGTTTTAATTGAGAACTCTTCTAAATAAATATGTATTGTTAAGATGCCAAGGCACATCAGTCATGGGCTCTAGGTGCTTCCTACATAGACCCTTCGTAAATTCTATCCCATGGACCTTTAATTGCAGCTCATATGATCTTTTAATTATTAATCTCTATTAATAATTAAGGGCCATTTGTGTCTTTCTGCCTCGATTTAATCAATCTCCGTTAAATAAACTAATGATCCATTGTGCTTCTAATTAATAATCTCATTACAAAAAAGTACTATGGTAATTTTTTCGCTCCAAGCCAATTGCTATGAAATAAATCATTTCTTGAGAATTCTTAAGCTTCATTCACATCTTACCAATTTTCCACTTGTCATAAATTCAAACATTTTTTTTGTAACTCGTTAGGTTCATTTTTAATTAGCAACGAGAATAGTTCAAAGAATATAAGTAGTGCCTAACCCTTAGTCTATATCGTAATCCAATTAAGAAGTTAATAGATCACATGAACCTTCTGAATTGTGAAAACCATGCACGATAGACATTTTTTCTTACTTTATCCTAAACAAGTGAGAGCCATGAATTTTGTAAAACTTACAAATTGGTCACATAACCAATCGATGCTACCTCATGAGACCAATGTTTTTATTGGAATTTTTTTTAATCACACTACTTTAGCTAAGGATTTTAGTCTTACGAAATATTAATTGTTCGATTTCTCTAGGGTTGGTACATTAAAATTCAAATTTTAAAACTTAAAAATTGATAGAATACGTATGGAAGATAACATAACAAACCTCATCCGTTTTCATTACAGAATATGCATAATATCACAAGAATAAGATAACATGTAACAATAGCACTATGGAATTGTATTCCAATGGGCATGATTGTAGTCCTCGAGTCGTGGCCCTTGAACATTGACCTTTAGTTTATCCACAAAGTTGGAATCTAGATAATTGCCTTCTACACCTTACAAAATTCCCTTTACGAAGCTTTTACTAAAACTCTTTTAGGCTAGAAGACTTTTGGTAATAAGAAGAAAGGGAGAGGGAGGCTAGAACTTTTTTTCCTTGATGATTAATGGGAGGTGGACGAAACTTATGAGTTAAGACATGTTTAGAACTCTTCTAAATAGGTATTTATATCAAAGATAATAGAGTTTGCTAGTTATGGGCTCCATAGGCTTACTTCATGAACATTTAGTAATTTCTAGCCTATGAACCTTTTAATAATTAATGTCTTTAATTATTGTAGCCCATACCTTTTAATTATTAATTTTCATTAATAATTAATACCCATCTAGTCTTTTAATTATTAATGTCTATTTATAATTAAAGCATAATGGAAATATATTCTTCAACTCAACTAATATCATAAATCTTATTAAAGGTTATCATGTTTCTAGTTAATAATTACATTCTTAAAAAAGATAATTGATATTAAATAGTTCCATTCATGCCTTGTACCTTTAATTTAATCTCTATTAAATTAAAGGTCCATTATACTTTTAATCAACAATCACATTGTTAACAAGCACTATGGTCATTTATTTGATCTGATGTAATTGATATATATCCTCCACGGGTCTTCTGAAAAACTAGTCCATGAGGCTTTTCAAACCTCGTTGACATCCCATCAATTTAATATCTATAACACATTTCAACTTTTTGAGTGTAACTCTTTAGTTTCTTCTTTAATTAGCAACGAATATAACTTGAAGGATATTAAGAGTACCTAAGCTATTAGTGATATGCCCTCTAATGATATTAACTAGTAGAAGTGAAGTAGTAATAAAAGGTGGTTGGGAAAATGGGGGAAATAACAAAAGAAAATAAAAGGAAAAAGAGTGAGATTACACAAAAATAAATAGAGTAACTAACCTTACTTGGGGTTAACCTCTACAATAAATATAATTTTGGGCAACCAAAGATCTAAAAGACCATATTGTGGAATTGTTAGCCACGAACCATCAGGATACACCCAAATGATCAGATTTACACATGAGCTTGGTAGTGTAATTCATTCACACTCACAAACAACAAGCAAGAAGTGAAAGAGAAATCTCTCAAGTACTCATTCAATCTACCAAAAGTTCTATACACAAACTAAGTATATGAATTTTTAGATACAAGCCATCGATCAGGTCTAAGGGAAGGGAAAATGACAAAAATACTATCCAAAAAGTGGCTCCAAATGGTCAAATTTCAAAAAGTGGTCAAATTTGCATTCTCACCTACTTAGTGATAAACTTGGGCTGGAGCTACATCGAGTGTAACACCTTAGCTACTGCACTAGATTTAACACCTTCTAGAGAGGAGGGGAATGATGTACACATCCAAGGTCAAGACCCCTTCAAGTTGCCACCTAAACCCATCACAAGAGCAAAGCCACACACATGCAAGAAGACCTTCACCAATTTAATGCTTAATTGGAAGCTTGACGAACATCTGGGCATGTTGAAAGGAGGCATAAAAGTTTGATTTACGAAGCCTAAAAGGTGATACAAAACTCAATAATTATGATTTGGACTAGCCTTGATTGAGCCAGGCCAGCTAGATTGACATGGAATGGCTTCTAACTTTACAATTGTGCCCTATGCAATCAAGCTGAGGAGACACGACAGACATGGAAAGAATTAAGCATTCTATAATTACGATCACCTAGGCATAGCCAAGCCGCTCCAGATAAAGAATAATTCTTAGATTCCAGAGCTAATCGACATAGTTGGCCCAATCAGTATATTAGTCTCAAGTAATTTGGATAAAGGCACACACATTATTTAATTAATGTAGTTACTGTAGAAAATAAACAAGATTATTTGTGTTACCATTGTAGTTATAAACTTTAAAACAAAATGGCCTCCTACTAGATTTTTTGAATCTTACACTCCCTAAAACAGAAATTCCATTAGTCAAAGCTCTTTAGTGGGGATTGGAGTCTTCATTAAACATGGCATACCTCAATTAAATCAAGTATTGGCATGCTAGACCCAATGAATGGCAACTCTTACCAACACATCTCATACATGGTCTAATCTTTCCTCTAACCCATGGCCCAAAATGGCTCATGTAATTCTAGTCTTGGCACCTTAAGTCCATTTAAGTCAAATCCATTTATTGACAACTCATAGGATTTGAATCATGCCTTTGGCTAACCACTCTTAAGGCTTAGTATGCTTTGAGTGCCACATCAAATGCACTCAAAGTCATAAACTTGCCATCGCAATGTGACCCTAATTATACAATGATATCACACACTAAGGCCCCACTTAGGGCTATTAGGCTAGAAGGCCATGACAAACACTTTGCCATTACAACCTAATATTTGCTTGAGAAAATTTTTAAGATCCATGTAAATTAGTTTTCACTTTGCAAATTATCTGTTTTTATGTATCTCGTACATTCGTCACAAAATAGCATGTAAATATAAAAGTTGAGGTTTGTAGACTTTTAAATCCAACTTAAGTCAAGGTTGGATCATGCACAAATGCGTGAAATCCTACACCATTATATAGGGATTTTTTTAAATGCTTTGTCCTAGTCTTCACGGCTTTATTAGATCTACTACGCCTTAGAACCTCAAACGGCACAACTTTTAGCCTTCACAATAATATCAACTCTTGATGTCTTCTAAAATTTTTTATTTTACAAGATACACGTCGCATACCATGGAAAATCCTATTCTACTTAATATATGAAAATAAAACTAGACTTATGTCATTACAACTCACGAAAAATTAATGATACAGCCCATGAAAAAACCAAACAAATAAAGTGCATTCATCCACAAATGTCCTAAGTCCATCATCCAACCATAACATTTATCTAAACAATTATACATTACATGTATAATTACATAATTCCGTCCAATAATTGTATCCGTGTCCTACACATATCATGCATTAGTTTTCAAACCTTGAAAAACAACTTTTTAGAAATCAAAATTGAAAATCTAACCCTATCATAGAACTTGGTCGTGATTGTGAGAACGCTTGCCACAGTAGCGAGTTAGCTCGATGCTACCATGGAGGCTAACCGCGGCAAAAATAGAGTATGCCTCAATGCCTCTCGCAGTCATGACAAGGCCTGTTGTGACAGCAGGATTAATTCTGAAAACCCCACACCACACCATAGGGTTTAGGTAACCCTTGTGGTCGACTGCCACCCATGACAAAGGGTTTCATGACCACAAGAACTCATCTTGCAATTGCAAGAACTAGTTACAATTTGTCTAGCAACATTGGCTACACAATTGTGATCTAAGATCAAAATTTTCCACTTTTCTTACACTCCAATTGACTCCAAAACACTTTAGAAGTTTTATGTATGCATCATATACATGCTTTATGGAATTAAATGGAAAACTTACATAAAACGTGGATTCAATCATTTGATTTTATGGTTTTGCAAGACATATGGTGGCTTTGACATCACAATTGGATTTTATTAAAGTTTGACTGTAAAAATCAAAACTTTTAATATAATCAACAATACATAGAGGAAGCAATTAGGACAAACTCCATCCGTTAGTGGAAAAATACGCAAGATATTGAATTTAAATTGCAAGAAACAAAACTGTACCTTTGAAATGCTTTCAACCTTTTTCTTAAGTGATCCTTGAAGTCATAGCCCTTGAATCTTGATCTTTAGATTGTCTACATGACTAAGAAGCTTGTGAGTTCCTCCTATACATTGCAAAACCCTTTTTGTGAAACTCTTGCACGAACACTTCAAGTTAGGAAAACTTTGTGAGCTAAAGAATATGATAGAGAGTGGCTAGGTGTTTGTTTTCTTTTGTCTTGACAGGACACATGAATTTTGTGTTATTTTTGTGCAAGGAATTATGCATTGAACTCTTCAAGACTCCTATTTATATTTATAAACGTAAGGGTTAAGTTCATGGGCTATATTGGCCCTCCTCCATGGACCTCTTTTTAATTAAATAATCCATGCGCTTTAATTTATTAATTTCATTAATAAATAAACTCACACATCTTTTAATTATTAATCTATTAATAATTAAAGTCTCATTTATGTCTAATTAATTTAATTTAATTAATCTTATTAATTAAATTAAAATTTTCATTATGTTTCTAATTAATAATCTCAACATTAGCAAGCAACATGATAATTTATTTAACCTAATTCAATTACAACTAAATAAATTATGTATCTTATCTATTTAACTATTACAACACTTTCTCATCTTATATGTATGACTCTTTAAATTCATTTTTAATTAACAACAAACATAACTTGAAGAATGTAAGTAATGTCTAACCTACAATCCACATTGTATTCTAACTAAGATGAAATAATTAAATCACAATGAACCTTTATAACTGTGATTTTCATAATAATTAATATTTTCTCATGAGACAAATGTTATTATCAGGAACTACTTTCAAATCATATACTGTCTTAGATAAAAGCTTTTATTTGATAAAACATTAATTATATAAGATAAACGTCTTATTTATTTATAAAAAGATAAATCCGCTGTTGAATGCATATCACATGCATTCATATCACATGCATTCAGATAACGGACGTATGGCTCATAGTCCTCTCGTATACTGTAATAGATATTAATTTTTAATATCTTAACGACTTATTTAATCATCATGCGTGGGACAATTATTGCGTTTCAGGCGGCCTACGCGATGCCATCACCACAGGTGGCCCACATGATGTTCGACGCCTCCAGGCAGTCGATGGCGAAGGACCCTTCCTTTCCCACCTCCATAGCCACTTCCTTAGGGGATGGCGTGTATTGCGGGAAGTGGAACGAATGCAGCTTCTCTTCTTCTATGTGCCCCTCCGAAACAATGCGTTGTAGCGCAGCGGCAAACAGCTCCCAAATATAGCAGCCATCCTTGCTGGAGGGATCCTCGCTCTTCCTCCCCAAAATAGTCAGCACCATTTTCCCACCGCCCACTACTTCCTCCGAACGACATCTGGGAAACGTCCCGAAATCTGCTTGAAACTGCCGGTAGTATGCGTCGATCACGCTCCGCGGGCTTGTACTTGCCATGTATATGTTCTCTTTGTTCATTTCCACCCCTTCAGGGACCTGATCAAATCAACATGTTTGAATATCATTTGCATCAATTTACGAAACAATTATGAATTTGTTGGGCTCGCCTTGGACTTCCACATCAGGCTGTAAGCAGAATGAACAAAATGCAGGCTTTTAGCAGCGAAAAGCCTGCCGTAGAATGTTCCAGGAACTCCAGATACAAAACATGGTCCTGATCCAGCTCTCCCCCACTTCCTCAATTATTTTTTTAAATTATTAAAATTATATAATCAAATATACTACTCATACCCATACAATTCTCACCAAACATCGTAGTCTCCCGAACACCACAAGGGCGGAAAAAAGGCTCACGGGATTAGTGAATTTATTATATTGGCAGGACAATAGGTTTGGTCATGTGTGACGTGCTACCGTTCGTTTGGGACCGAACGTAACGTAAGTTTGGCTTCTTCCGCACTCTCATGTGCTGTTTTCTAACAAAGGTTTATAAACACAAAATTATAGTCCAAAGTTATTAGGAAACTCGAAGTAGCCTTCCATGTTGCTCCTCCTTATTCTCGTAATAACATTAGCTGTTTCTGCAAATTGTCTGCCTTCTGTGTTAATGCATTTCGTCTGTGATCGACATGGCGAGTCACCTTCGGTTACAGTATCACATCACTCTTTATTTGGGCATTTATCTCTGAAAATTATGATGCCCTGTATGTAGGATTTGTATCTGAGAATTGTCGCTGGATTTATTTTTCCTTTATTTTTTTTTCCTGTGGCAGATATAGTAACCGTCAATAAGGGACTACACAAGAATATTGCGTACACATGCACACTACGTTATTAAAAGTTTGGGTTTAATTCAATTATACATTGTGATTTTATAACATTACTTTTAGTAAGTAAATTTACATCTTTACTCTTAATTAAAAAGGCCAAACACACTCAAATATAATAACAAATAAGTCTTTACTTTTTCTCTAAATTATGTATCCGTACTTGTACTATTAGGAAAGTTATGTCTTTTTGTAGTAAATAAAAACACATTCTCTTATTAATTTTATAATTTATAAATTAATTAATTCATGGATTGGTATGTCAGTATTATTAGTACATACTAAACAATATTGATATTAGTCAACAAGATGGCGATTTATTTTTATAAATCGTGATAAACGGCATTAAAATAAATTGCTCGCAAACAACTTGCGGTTTCCTACTTTCGAAATGGTGTTGTGCATTGGACCACACAACCTGTCCAGATACTTTTGACCACAAAATACACGTTATTGTTGACCGAAGAAACACTAGGGAAGGCAAATACGTTTCCAAATATTAACCACGAAATGAGATTTTTTGAACATGAATTTCACATTAAAATAAAAGAATAAACAAAATGTGAGAGGTTTTCAGGCTATTAAATTGGTTCGATAACAATTATATGCAGATATCATATATAAAAAAAGTGAGAGTGTGTACATGTTCAATGTAAAATGAAAAAAAAAAAAGAAGACACTTGTTATTCAATCTATATATTCAATTCAAAATAGATAAATATGGAAACAAATAAAGTATATTGAATTTTTTTACTAATAAAATAGAAGAAACAAAATAAGTCATAAATTGTATGAGGGTTATATAAATTATAAATAGTGACTAAAATTTTCCTCAAATTAGTACGTAAAAAATAGAGAAAAATAAAAGGTAAAAAATTGAATTGAAGAGAGAACAATAATGAGTTCGATTTTGTCATATTTTATAATTTTTTATTGTAAATAAACACATTAATTTTTGTGAGAAAATGTATAACTTATCACAATTAAAATGTATATTCCGTTCCAATTAATTTTATTACAATTCTTTATTTTAATTTTTGTGAAGTAGGCAAATTTATAATCTAACAGAGTCATTCAAAATTAACCATATCAAGAATTATATGGAAGTTAATTGCAAAATATGAGACGTAACTAATTACAAATATCTGGAGGCTGCCGACCATTAGGCTATAGGCATACTTTTGTAATTCTTATACCATAAAACATACATACATACATATGTACATATATAGAATTTTGAGCTCTAATAACTTTTCAAGTATCAAGCCTACACAATACATGTTCGAGCTTGACTTGTTTATACAAGTCGAGTTACTCAAGTTCAACTTGAATTCAGTCAAAATTGAGTTTAAGTTGGGAACTCTTGGTCGACTTTTGGGTGGGGGGGGGGGAGAGAGACAGAGAGAGAGAGAGAGAGGAATTTCATCTACAACAACAAAGTAATCACTAGACTGAAATTTTATTTCAATTCTATTTGCAACAATAGGTTCAATTGTTTGGAATTTTTCCTCCACATAGGTTAAATTCTCATAACTGTATAAGTAGGAATTAACACATGTGCGGAAGCATGAAAACTAAAGCAGAGCAGCATATGCCAGAACCCAATGAAATCTGTTTGAGAAAACCATGAAGACGGTCCAATCCAATGATTTTTGAAGAACTCTAGTGAAGAAGATGACCACAACTAACACACATTGTTAGTTAATACATCACGAATCAACCAAGAACACGCTTGGAATAATTTAATTTGAACTTCACGAGAAATTGATGCACTCAAGCTCAAAGAAGAAACAAAATTGTAATTCAATATCAATAGATCAAAGGTCCTTGTTTTCAATAACATAGTCAGGCTCTATTTATAACGTTAAATAGTTTAGGAACCCTAAAACTCGCATAAAAATTAACTAAAGAAGAAGAATAACACAAAAGGTAGTTTCCAACTATATTCTGGCTTTGAGACATCTGCACACTTGATCTGGATATTGATTTCGTGCCTCTGGATCATAAAATAGCGTGTCAAGTTATCCTAGTATTTGTGATCGTGCCTTCCACGATTAGGCATGACTCCAACGATCATAATTGTAGAATGTCACAGTTTTCAAGATTTTCGATTACACCCTGCATGATCAAGTGCAACTCATCTGATGGCAAATGCAAAGAGTTTTATTACATTGGATACACACTCTTTGTTTTAGATCATTAGACTTTTTGAAAAGTTCTATTATAAGTATGAGATGATTAAGTTAAGGATGTAAGCCTTGCTTTAGGTGTTCGTGTATTCTCTGATGAATGAGGAAGATTAACTAAAAAACAAAATTGAAAGTGAGGACTTAGAAAAATTCTAGAAAATGTATGTGAGTATGGAAAAAATTGGTCTACTCCACTAATTGGAGCAACTAAGTAGCCAAAATTGTGTAGAGATCCCTATTCATTCTCATGTACAATGATTGCTCAAATTATGAGTATGTAAAGCAGATTGAATTAGTTGCGAGTTGAGTAACTAGACGTGCACAATGATCCTTATTCACTTTCGCGTAAAAAGGTTTCAAACTGCTTAAGAAATAAGTTAAAGCTCACAAAAGATAATGAAAAAGAAGTGTGAGGGAGAATAACGAAAAAATTACTAACTCATACAAGTCCTCCAGTGAGAAGTAATAAGATTAAATTTATTCAAAAGAGAGTGAATTAATACCTTGGGTGAGCAGTTCTAGATTTGGTTGTCTTGGAATTGCTATAGGATTATTGAAGGGATGAAGTTGTTAAAAGTTGAAGAGTAACACACACACACACACACACAGATGAACTCATGTTGTCAACATTTAAGTTGAAAATGCTATGATTTTGGATAATGGTAGACTAAGTACTAGGTGTTTATATATTTCTAATTTTTGAAATTAAGAATAGTGGCCAAGTTCATTATTTTTATGCATCAATGACTTTATTGAAAGAGAAATGTTTGCTTGAAGACAAGCAAATAGGTAAGTGTGAGGGTGTAATAAAATGTGAAATAATAAGCATATTTGTGGCCATTTTGTGCTTAATTTATCCATGTATGTGAGTAAAAATGAAGAAAATATGTTATTATGTATGAATTACATTAAATATTATCATGCATGTATCTTAGAATGGGATTTCTCATGCATATGTTTTCAAATGAAAGTTATTATGGTCATTGGAAAGATTAAGCGAGAACTTTGAAATGATGCCACGTTTTGGTTAAACATTCAATTGATCTCAAACGATGCCACATTTTAGTTAAACTTTGGCTTTCCAAAGGCATAAAAATAAGGGTAATCAAACATCGGACGAAGAAGTTACAAATAAAAGAATGTATACCACCAGAGTAGTCAAACACATTAGAATTTCTGTGATTTCAATCAACAATCGCAAGGTTTCAAGCTGCGATCATGGTCCTCGACAATGTGATCATGGCATTCTAGTGCTAGAAACATTCAGCTCTCGTTTTCATAATTTTCTGGGGCTTTTCGACTTTTCACACTTTTACACATCTCTTAAGGTTTTTTGAGTTATAAATAAGAGATTCATGTATCTTAGAAGGGAGGATTTTTTAGTTTTTTTTTTAGGTTTTAGTTTCTTTCCCAACTCTTAGAACATAGAAACATAAGATTAAAGTTTGGAGGAGCAGGGACACATGCCAAGAGTTGAAGAAAATTCATTTTTCCACACAAATTAAAGTCTTAAGAATAAGTTTTTATAACTTTTCTATTATTTTGATGTTTGTTTGGATAATAAACGATTTAAAACCTATTTTTATTGAATTTACTATGTACTTCTAAATCCTTCTCTAGTCACTTGTGTTTATATTTAGTATATGATGTGTACATAAATTTCAATTAATTATCTTTACATGGTTATTTTTAATTGTAGATTTGAATAGTAATTGGGAGAAATTGACCACTTCTTTAATTATTTGTGTTAGTGCTAGAAATAATGGGAGTGAAACTTGCGCGCTAAACATATAATTTGTGAACACTAACTTCGTGAGAATAATCGGAGTGAAATCATAAAGTTAGTACAGGAAACCATTGTTAATCACCAACGTAAACACTTAACTCGATTTAGCCTGAGAATACCTGCTAAAATTTGATATTAGAACTATAGGAAAATTCAAAAGAAAATCTAATAGATTTTAGGATCAACAATTTGTAACCAGTGTAATTAAATTAAAAATTAATATAATTTGATATGTATAGAAAACCAACACAATTAATTAAAAATTAATATAATTTGACATGTATAGAAAACCAACACAACAAAAGTAGTTAAATTCTTCAGTCTTCGGTTAATTAATAATTTGTGTTTTCTAATATGATATTCATAGTTTAATGGATGTTTTACTCTTTCCACCTTTTAAAGACCGAATAGAAAGTGCATCTAGTAGTTGATCATAAATAATCCAAAGAAAGAGCATCTAATACAAACGGACTGGTATTTGTAAATAAAAACTACCATGTAAAATTGTAAGAAGGGTCGTCCGCACACGTAGATATTTATTAGCAACATAGTACAAACATTGAAAGAGAAGGTACAAACATGAAGCAGAAAGACAAACGACATGGGTGCATATACGTGTATAGGTTCTCATCGCCTAGTCATGGAAACAGTGACATTGATGATTTTGGGAACTTCCTTTGATATACGGTCTGAGAGCACTCTCCCGTAGGTCTCAAACAGCTGATCGATTATTGACTCACCAAAGTGGTGGACCAACAAGGATTCAGCCACAGATCTCATGCACTTGGCCACACTGTATCCCAAGTCGCCGAAGCCATCACCGCAGGCGGCGTACGTGATCTCCGATGCCTCAAGGCGGTCGATGGCGAAGGACCCTTCCTTTCCCCCCTCCATAGCCACTTCCTTGGGGGATGGCGTGTATTGCGGGATGTGGAACGAATGCAGCTTCTCTCCTTCTATGTGACCCTCCGAAACCATGCGTTGTAGCGCAACGGCCAACAGCTCCCAAATATAGCAGCCATCCTTGCTGGAGGGATCCTCGCTCTTCCTCCCCAAAATAGTCAGCACCATTTTCCCACCGCCCACTACTTCCTCCGAACGACATCTGAGAAACGTCCCGAAATCTGCTTGAAACTGCCGGTAGTATGCGTCGATCACGCTCCGCGGGCTTGTACTTGCCATGTATATGTTCTCTTTGTTCATTTCCACCCCTTTCGGGACCTGATCAAATCAACATGTGTGAATATCATTTGCATCAATTTACGAGACAATAATGAATTTGTTGGGCTTGCCTTGGACAGCCACATCAGGCTGTAAGAAGAATGAACAAAATGCAGGCTTTGAGCAGCGAAAAGCCTGCCGTAGAATGTTCCAGGAACTCCAGATACAAAACATGGTCCTGATCCAGGTCTACTTTCCCGTCTTATTTCCTCTTGAAACCTCGGCAGCATCGTCTGGAAAATGGAATTGAAGTCGTTTCCAGGGAGATCGTTCAAGCTTATGTGAAATTCTGGCGACTGGTGGCCAAGTTTCTGGCGCAATTTCTCTACAGTTTTAACCAGCTCAGCCGCACAAAACAGTGAGTTTGGGCCAGAGGAACAACCCAAGCCTGCTATGCACATAATCTTGGGAGCCATTCTCGTGTATAGCTCAGTTATGGCTTCTTCTGTGATGGGCTTCGTCATGGATATCACCTTTCTCTGCTCACGCAAAAATGGAGCCACCACCCATCAACAAATTTTGCTCCCAAGTCATTAAGATTATTTTGACATGCTCGTATGTGAATCTTGCACACGCACACGCACACGCACAAATATAAGGACAAAAAATAAAGTTCATAAATACCTGAACCGAGGAGTTGTTAGCATAACCGGTGTCTCCCAGCCCTCCTTTCATGTGAAGTATCTGAGCTACTTCCATTCTTAATTATAATTCTAAGTGTGCGTGTGTGAATTCTAGCCGCAAGAGATGGAGAGTTCGTTTGTGCAAGGAGATGGTGAGGATAGTGTTGGGAGAAATGGACTCTAAAACAGAAAGGAGCTTTTAAAACGTGGCACTTTATATTTGAGTGTGTATAGTACAAAAGAAAGAAAGAAACAACAAAAGGGAGGGAGGAACTTGAACTCTCCAAAAAAACAACCTCACAAGGAACACTCCTTTTACACACACTCACACACTCAATTCATGCACTTGAACTAATGCTAAAGCTTGCCAAAATCTCCTCTATTTATAGTTGAAAGCCCTGCACTCGATTGGCCACATTTGGAGGTACCTACCCCTGCACCCGATTGGCCATATTTGGAGGCACCTACCCCCGGCACCCGATTGGCCACGTTTGGAGGCACCTACCCCCGCACCTCATTGGTCATAACCTTTGGCTTGTTCTTGTTGGTCAAAATGGGTGGCTCTTAGTGTATAAATAGCCACAAACCTTAACATTCCTCCCCCTTTGTTGCTATTTATGAACTTTCTTGTAACCCAGCAACTTCTTTGCATGTGTCAGTCTTCTCTCTGGGCAACGCCTTAGTTAACATGTCTGCTCCATTGTCATCTGTATGGATCTTTTGCAAACTTACTTCTTTTTCTTCCAAGGCTTGTCGAATCCAATGATAACGAACATCAATATGCTTGGACCGGGAATGGAATGTTGAATTCTTACTTAGGTGGATCGCACTCTGACTGTCACAATGGACGGCATATTTCTCTTGGTTCCATTTTAACTCTTGAAGGAACTCCTTCAACCAAATTAATTCTTTGCACGCCTCGGTTAGTGCAATGTATTCTGCCTCTGTACTTGAAAGTGCAACACATTTCTGGAGTTTACTTTGCCAAGATACAGCAGCACCTGCAAAGGTTATTAAATAACCAGAAGTAGATTTTCTTGAATCAACATCACCTGCCATGTCTGCATCAGAATATCCTTCAAGAACAGGCTTATTCCTTCCTCGAGTATAGCAAAGTCCAAGTTTGATTGTTCCTTTTAGGTATCTCAAAATCCACTTGACAGCATTCCAATGTTCCTTTCCGGGATTTGACATGTAACGACTTACTTGTCCAACTGCATAGGCTAGGTCTGGCCGGGTGCAAACCATTGCATACATCAAGCTTCCAACAGCTGAGGCATATGGTATCTTACTCATATATAGCTTTTCATCTTCACTGCTTGGACACTGCTTCGAACTCAACTTGAATTGTCTTCCCAGTGGAGTTGTCACTGGCTTTGCATTTTCCATCCTGAACTTTCCAACCATCTTTCTGATGTAGCTTTCTTGAGAGAGCCAAATCTTACCATTTGGTCTATCTCGTAGAATATGCATACCCAAGAGTTTCTTTGCTGGTCCCAAGTCCTTCATTTCAAAGGACTTATTCAACTCCTTTTTCAACTTGTTAATCTTGTTTAAATCATGGCCAATAATAAGCATATCATCAACATACAATAAAAGAATGATAAAATCATCATCAAAATTCTTAATGTATACACAATGATCACCACTTGTTTTTCTAAAACAGTGATTAGCCATGAAGGAGTCAAATTTTTTGTACCATTGCCTCGGGGCTTGCTTTAGTCCATAAAGGCTTTTCTTAAGCCGACAGACTAAATTTTCTTTAGCTTTCACCTGGAAGCCTTCTGGTTGCTCCATAAAAATTTCTTCTTCAAGTTCTCCATTTAGGAATGCTGTTTTCACATCAAGTTGTTCTATCTCCAAGTCCAAACTTGCAGCTAATCCAAGGACAACTCGAATAGAATTCATTTTCACAACAGGAGAGAAGATTTCATCAAAATCTATGCCATATTTTTGTTCAAAGCCTTTAACCACTAACCTTGCCTTATACCTTGGTTGAAAACTCCCTTCAACCGTCTTTAGCTTGAATACCCATTTGTTTTTGAGTGCCTTTTTTCCCAGAGGTAGACTTATCAAATCATAAGTCTGGTTTTCATAGATGGACTTCATTTCTTCTTCCATCGCCCTCCACCATTCTTTGCTATTTTTGTCATTTACTGCTTCTTCAAAGGATTCTGGTTCACCATCTTCTGTCAGCATAAGGTATTCAGTTGGATTGTACCTTATTGATGGCCTCCTTTCTCGTTCAGACCTTCTTGCAGGTTGAGGCGGAGTTGCAATGGTTTCAGCTTCATGCCTTTCCTCTATGTTTTCTCGTGGGACTTCAACTACTTGCTTGAAGGGAGGATCCTTTACTGGAATTTCTTTAGTAGTCCTGTTCTTATTTTCTTTCTTTACATCTTCAATAGTTTGATTTTCAAAGAAAATAACATCCCGCCTTCTTATTATTTTCTTTTCATTAGGGTCCCACAATCTATATCCAAATTCTTCATGTCCATATCCCAAAAAGATGCAATCTCTTGATTTAAGATCAAGTTTATTCCTTTCATCCTTTGGGATATGAACAAATGCCCGACACCCAAAAACCTTTAAATGCTGCAAATTGATAGACTTACCGGACCATACCTTTTCTAGAACATCTCCATTCAAAGGAACTGAAGGTGAAAGATTGATCAAATCAACAGCTGTCCTCATAGCCTCCCCCCAAAATGGATTTGATAGCTTTGCATGTGATAGCATAGCTCGAATCCTTTCAGTAATGGTCCGATTCATTCTTTCAGCAACGCCATTTTGCTGCGGGGTCTTTGGAACGGTCTTCTCCAACCGGATCCCATGGCTGTTACAATATTCTTCGAATGGTCCTCGGTATTCTCCACCATTATCAGCCCGAACACATTTTAATTTAAGGCCCATTTCTTGTTCAATCCTTTTATAAAAATTTTTGAAAGACTCCAAAACTTGATCCTTTGATTTTAATGCATAGGACCAAACTTTTCTAGAAAAATCATCAATAAAAGTCACAAAGTACAAAGCACCACCAATTGTTCTTTCATTCATTTGACAAACATCAGTATGTACAAGCTCAAGTGGTTTTTCTTTCCTTGTAGGGGGATTGTTTGAAAGCAATTCTTTGTTGTTTCCCTTTTATACAGTCGGTACAAGGTATGAAATCCAATTTTTCAAATTTTGGCAAATAATTATTTTTAGCCAAAATTGACATACCTTTTTCACTCATGTGCCCTAGCCTTTTGTGCCACAACTCCATTGATGATTCCACCACTGCACAAGCATTACTATCAATTTTTACATCAGTAATGTAAAGGGTATTCACCTTCCTCCCTTTGGCAATAATCAAATTGCCTTTGTTAACTTCCAAATTCCACCAGTGAAATGACTGGAGAACCCTTCATCGTCCAACTTTCCCGTAGAAATTAAATTCAACCTTAGGTCCGGTACATGCCTCACATCTTTCAACTTTAATTTGCATCCCAAGGCAGTAGTTATTAAAACATCACCAAAACCATGAATTTTACAGGTGCTACTATCACCCATTTTTACAAAACCATTTTCTATAGGATGATAAGAAGAGAAGAACTCCTTATGCAGAGTAACGTGGTAGGAAGCCTCTGAGTCAATCACCCAAGAGAAATCTTGAAAGGTAAAGTTCAAGGAATTTTCATCACTTACAATTATCACATCTCCATCTGAAGCTGTAGCTGTAGTTTCTTCGAGCACGTTCTCTTGTTTCTTTTGCTCCTCTTTTCCTTTGTTAAAATCCCGTTTCCAATTCCAACAATCCTTTTTGATGTGGCCTTTCCTTTTACAGTAGAAACATTCAACTTCTTTTCTACTAACCGACTTACCTCTTGAGTGTCCTCTTCCTCGATTTGGTCCTCGACTTTGGCTTCGTCCACGTCTTCCATATTTTTCAAAAACCAAAGCCTCACCTTCAACTTCTTGTCCAAGCTCTTTTCTCCTTGTTTCTTCGTTGAGTAGAGCTTCCTTCACCATATCCAAGGTCAAAACTCCATTTGGAGTAGAGTTAGAAATAGTAACAAACAAGGTTTCCCAACTATCAGGCAATGAACTAAACAACAAAAGAGCTTGAACCTCATCATCCAAATTTAATTTCAAGGTTGCACAATGATTAATTAACCCTTGAAAATCATTTAGATGCTCTGACATACTAGAGCCCTCCTTATAACGAAGACGAGTAATTTTCTTTAACAGTGAAGCTTTGTTTAAACCATGTTTCCTTTCATACATTGCTTCAAGTTTCTTCCACAAAACATCAGCTCTTGTTTCTTTAGAAACATGATTAAAAACACTTTGATCAATCCAAGCACGAATTTGGCCTACTGTTTTTCTGTGCATCCTTTCCCACTCGGCATCAGACTTACCTTCGGGTTTTGCAGCGTCTCCAAGCACTGGATCCCACAGGTCTTGTATGATCAAGTGGTCCTCCATTCGAGGCTTTCAAATAGCATAGTTGCTATGATTCAACTTGATCATGGTGCCGGTTGATTCCTCCATTACTCCTTGAATTATAAAAATGACAGAACCTGGCTCTGATACCACTTTGTTGGGAGAAATGGACTCTAAAACAGAAAGGAGCTTTTAAAACGTGGCACTTTATATTTGAGTGTGTATAGTACAAAAGAAAGAAAGAAACAACAAAAGGGAGGGAGGAACTTGAACTCTCCAAAAAACAGCCTCACAAGGAACACTCCTTTTACACACACTCACACACTCAATTCATGCACTTGAACTAATGCAAAAGCTTGCCAAAACCTCCTCTATTTATAGTTGAAAGCCCTGCACTCGATTGGCCATGTTTGGAGGTACCTACCCCTGCACCCGATTGGTCACGTTTGGAGGCACCTACCCCGCACCCGATTGGCCACGTTTGGAGGCACCTACCCCCGCACCTCATTGGTCATAACCTTTGGCTTGTTCTTGTTGGTCAAAATGGGTGGCTCTTAGTGTATAAATAGCCACAAACCTTAACATTTTTTCAGGTACAGGAGTAATCAAACAAATACAAAATAGCCATTTATTGACAAAAAAGGACTATATAGAAAACAATGACCTAGTCATGTTTATGGGGACATGAAATATAAATGAAGTTAAACTGTAAGAAGTTTATCTCCTTATCCATGGCATCTATCTATTTTTTTTCTTAAATTACCTTTTCCTAGCCTAGACGTTCACAATCGACAAAAAGACAAAATTGAATTAAATCACTCAAATTTTGAGTTATCTCCTCCGTTCCATCGTATAAGTCATGAAGACTTTTGGTCCTTCGGGGCCCTTCACTTGAAATTTCTTCTTCAATTGGTGAATTTTGTGGTGGAGGTGTTGAAGGTGAACTAGTTGGCTGCATCACATCCTCATCTTCTACAAAGAATAGTTGAAAGCTTTGTCCATCCTTTGAAATGTTTCATTCTCAAGTTTTTTCTTCATTAAATTTAACATCTCAACTATTAACAACTTTGCCATCAACCGGTTCATACAACTTGTATGCGTTAGAGTTTTGATCATAGCCAATGAAGGTATACCTTTCACTTTTATCACCAAGTTTAATCCTCCTTTTATTCAGTACATGTGCATATGCTATGCTTCTAAATACTCGCAAATGGGATGGTCTTGGTTTTTGTCCACTTCGAACTTTATGAGGTGTTTTGCCATTAACACTTTTATTGTGGCAATGATTCAACAAATAAGCTACACATGCTACGACTTCTGTCCAAAATCCTTTAGGCATGTTTTTACTCTTCAACATACGCCTTGCCATGTTTAAAATGGTTTGATTCTTCATTTCAGTAACTCTATTTTGCTGAGGTGATCTTGGTGCTGTTAAAAAATGATGAATTCCACTGTTTTCAAAAAATACTTTGAGTTTATTTGATATGAATTGTCCTCTTCCATGTGATCGAAGAGTTTTGATTTGACAATCACTTTATTTTTCCACCATTGCCTTGAACTTTTTAAAAATTCCAAGTACCTCCGACTCTTCCTTCTAGAAATACATCCAAATTTTCTGAGAATATTAATCAATAAACAAAAGAAAATAACTATTCTTACCAAGTAAAAAGATAGCTTGATAGGTTCGCAAACGTTTCAATGAATCAACTCTAAAAGTCGATGGGCTCTTGAAAAGGACTCATTTGGAAAACTTTTTCTTGTTTGCTTGTTGAAAATGCATCCTTCATACATTTGATTTGGATGCTCCATGTGTGACAATCCTTTCATCATATTTTTCTTGCTCATTTCTTTGCTACCATCAAACTTCAAATGCCCAAATCTCATGTGCCAAAACTAAGAAGAAAATTTGAAACAAACTTGCAAGCGTCTTGAAACATCACTTTGAATGTCAAGTATAAATTTCTATTTTTTGTCGCTAACAACTTTCCATTTTCATCTTTTATAATCAAACTCTTATCTTTTAAATGAATATCATAATTTTTCTCCGAAGGTTGTCCTAAACTCAAAATATTACTTTTTATTTCCAGCATATAAGAAACATTAGAAATAAATTGATGGCTTCCATCCTTCAATTGAATTAAAATTACACCTTTTCTTTTGACTTGAACTTGAAAGGAATCGCTAAAAGTAATATTTCCACCGAATAATTCATCTACATTCATGAAAAAATTCTTCTTCCCACATATATGGCTGCTTGCATTAAAATCAAGATACCATGTATTCTTCCTTTCATTTTTGGGCCCTTTCGTTTTATTATCAACACCTTTATATGCTAGAATTAAAGGGGGTCTCCATCTTCATTATTACTTTCCACAAAGTTAGATTTTTCCTCCATGTCACTTTTACATTTCCAAGAATAATAGCCAAAATTATGACAATTGTAATATTTAACATTTTATTTGTCATACTTCTTTGAATTTGGCCTCCAGCCATTTCTTTTATCCTGTCCATGTCCTCTTCCTTGATTAAAGTTTTGGCTTTGCTCCTCTTTATTTGATTATGTGTTGCTACCTCTCCCTTTACCATGACCGAGTATAGATACATGTTCACGACCTCTTCGGAACATGCCACATCTATCTTACTTATTTTTGAAAGAAAGTTTTGCTTGTAAAACTTGCTCCGCATATTCTTGCTTTGGTTTCTTCAACCACTCTTCATGGGCTTACAAGGATCCGGTCAACTCCTCAATGGTCAACGTGTCCAAATCCTTGGACTCTTTAGTCACAACAACAATATAATTAAATTTAGGGTCTAAAGATCTTAAAATCTTACCAACGACCCGATCATCTTTCAAGTCATCTCCATATTTTCGCATTTGATTGACAATGGACAAAACTCTTACGATATAA
The DNA here is from genome assembly GCA_019155195.1 of Avicennia marina. NCBI lineage: Eukaryota > Viridiplantae > Streptophyta > Magnoliopsida > Lamiales > Acanthaceae > Avicennia > Avicennia marina. The sequence goes on from CM032765.1 coordinate 392,894, forward strand.
TTTGAAATAATGTTAGATTCCTTCATTTGTAGAGACTCAAACTCTCCTCTTAATGTTTGAAGATGAACTTTGTTCACCTTTTCAATTCCCTTTAACAATGTTTGGAGAAAATCCTAAGCTTGCTTGAATGTGTTTGTACTTGCAGCTTTCTCAAACATCTTATCATCCAATTCTTGAAGGATGGGTGTGAGAGCCTTTTGACCTTTTTCAAGGAGGACGCTAATTCCAAAGGAACGCCATTCTTCATAGGTTCCCAACAATTATAAGCTCCAAGCAATGCCTTCATGCGAATACACCAATTCTCATAATTATCTTTAGTGAGCATTTAAACTTGAAAGGAAAGTCAATTCAATATCTCTTTAAAAATAATTTCTTTTCGTATTCAAACAAAATGGCTTTGATACCACTTTCTCAGAAAAAATTGGTAAGTTTTAACACCAAACACAAGATAGGAATGGAGGAAATTTTTAAATTCTATAACATTTTTAACTTGGGATGATTCCAAATGATTAAAATACATGAGTATTTATAGGTGTTTACTAACATAGACCTATTCTAAATTCATGAAAAATATTTTATATGATACATCCCTTTTTCTATTATATGAATAGTACCACAAGACAGAGAAAAAAATACGTTTCAAACCTAGTACATGAATAAAGTAAAGAGATACATTCATGTATCATCTTAATATAATGTTCCCACACCGTTCATGCACTTGGTCAATGAATCTTGTTTAATTATTAACAATAATTTCCCTGTGAAGAAAGAAAGAAAGCAAAACCAAAACTGTGATAATTAACTATTAATCAAGCTAGCTTACCAATAATCTTAATGTACAAGACCCCAAAATGCCCGAGTTCCTGGTGTTATTTTAACGTGCGTGATATTATTTTTATTTTTGTATTAGTTATGTAGGTAAATCAAAATGTATCTGGATTTGAGTTTCAAATGTTTATATTATTTTATTCAAGATTGGCATTATTAACATCTTATTAAATATATGATCTTAGTTTACTGAAACAGTTGAGTAACAAATATTTAAAATAGAATTTAGCTTCTTTTAAGTTCCAGCAAAGTTATATAAAATATGAGGTTATAATGTATTTCGAACAAGTCCAGTCAACACCCACATTTTGCCCTCTTCACTATTGATTTGACATTATTAAAAACTTCCTTATACTAATAAAAACTTCAATTATGCATCAATCTAATTGGACGGATAAAATTATCCTTATTGTATAGTGAAAGAAATTTCGTCCTTCCACTTAATATATTCTATATACTATTTTTCCTTTCATATGTAAAATATCTATTAATTTTACTCAAGCTTATTAACCTGAATCAATTAAAAGACTAAATAAATATACCATTATCGTACAATACCACACGTGTAGAATAATATAAATATAAATTGTTCATGTTGAAAAACATATGAAAGAAATCTTAAACAATATTATATTAACGTATTTAACAAAGAAAAACTCTCAAAATAAGAATTAAGAAAAAATTAATTGGACACTTAGTCCTTTTTTCTTCAGAAATTCTGTTTGTAAGATATCTTAATTAATGATATCGCAAATGAAATTATTAATTGGATTAAATAAATAATAAAGAGTACTTTAAAAGATAAAGTCTTCAAGAAGGAATAATAAATGGGACGAGAGAGAGAGAGAGAGAGAGAGAGAGAGATAGAGAGAGAGAGAGAGCGAGAGAGAGAGAGAGAGAAGAGAGAGAGAGAGAGAGAGAGTATAAAAATGAAATTTAAAAATATTTTTATTCTTTATTTTATATATAATATATCGATTTAATTTAGCACTAAGATATTTGCAAAGCAAAAAGGATTGGTTATTCAATTACTCACTACTAGAAATTCGGCGAATTGGAACGGCTTTTTGGCACAATTTTTCCGTAAAAGCCGTTCCAAATTTTATTTGGAACAAATTTGGAACAGTATTTTTTCCGCTCCAAAACGGCACGTTCCAAAATATTTTGGAACGGCATTAGAAAGCTGTTCCAAAATTTGGTACGGCTTCGTAATGCCATTCCAAAATTTGGCACGGCATTAGAAAGCAGTTCCAAATTTTGGAACGGCTTTCTAATGCCGTTCCAAATACATGGTGGCGCTACAGTATTTGGATCTGTAATGGATCGCATTTGGGACGGAAATTTGGAACGGGTTATTTTTGGAACAGTTTAGGAACGGCTTTGATACGGAATTTTGGAATGGTGTTGGCACGACAACTTTTGGAACAGTTTTGGCACGGTATGTTTTGGAACCGCTTTGGAACGGTTCCGTTTGGGACGGCGTTGGTACGGTTTTTTTTTTGACACGGCTTTGGCACGGTTTATTTGGCGCGGCTTAGGAACGGTTTATTTGGCACGGCTTTGGAACGGTGTTTTTGGCACGGCTTTGGAACGCACGGCTATATTTGGCTCAGCTTTGGAACGGTTTATTTGGCACGGTATATTTGGCGCGGATTAGGAACGGCTATGTGGCACGGCGTTGGCACGGTCCGTTTTGGAACGACTTTGACACGGTATATTTGGCACGGCTTAGGAACGGTTATTTGGCACGGCGTTGGCTCGGCATTGGCACAGGCGTTTTGGAACGGCTTCAGCACCACTATTTTCGAATAGCTTTAGAACGCATTTTGTACAAATGTATAGGAATAAAGAAGGATCGTTTTGGATGCAAATTCAAATTTTTTTTTGCATATTTTGGCAAAAATTCTTATGCAATAATTGTCAAAATTATTTACCATGTTTGCTTCGACGTCAACTAAAATTTAAAAGCATACAACCATTATATTACTCCATTAATACAAAATAAAATTGAAACTATTCAATCTAAGACATTATGTGTATTGTAATAATAACTTGACATACGGAGGAAGGTTAAAAACTCTAAGTAACATGGCACACTAGTCAAGCCTCTCGTCATGATCATCATTTGCATCTTGATTCGAGGATCGGGATGGCTTACCAGAAGTGAAAGCTTGAGGGTAGTTTGCGTTAACCCAATTCAATAATTGATTTAATTGTGCCTCATTTCGCTCAAGCCTCTCCTCCGCACTCTTCCATTTCTCCTCAGCCATAAGCAGTTTCTCTTCTGTTTGAATTAGTTTTTGCTCCACATTGCGTAACTCAGGAGAAGGTGAGGAGGTTTGCGAGGTGGATCCCCTACAAAAATTGCGAAAGTTGTTACCCTCTGATCCCATGCCCGGCAGTCGGCCTTTCTTAAAGCCACCAAGAGCTATTGCGACAGCATTGCTACTAGATGAACTGTAAGATGATCTCCCTGCTGCGATTTGATCATCGGAATCCATGGCATTTACTTCTTCTAGTGTATTCGCAATATTCTCCTGTATATTAATTTATTTTTATAAATGATGAGAAGAAATTAATAGATATATTTATGCATACTGTGTAGAAGAGACAGACAAAGTTACCGCTTGGATCTATGCACGAGGTCCTGTCCAATCCCCAGATGCAGTCTTCCAAACCTTAGAGTACAACTCTAATGGATTTGGCGGCCTGCCCAAAGTTGTCTCCTACGAGAATATAATATATGAATTTAAATAATGAAATAATAAGAAATTTCATATTATGGGAAAATCACGTACGTTGATTTTTTGAATATAGCTCAACTAACCATTCGGTGGCTGTGGGCAGTAATAGATATCGAACCTCCTCGGTAAATAGTGGATGCTGAGGCCGTATCAGCAAGTCGATTGTTTTTATTTTTTTCACACGTTTCAGTAAATGACTCCTGTGCCCACTCATTCTTCATTTCTACCCAATTCTCTTGGGATACCCATGGTGGCTTTATATCAGAAACCCTTGCACGGTGTAAGTGCTTCCTTAGGAGCTCAGAAGCTTTCTTCTTAAAGTTCTTCTCAATTGCAGTCGTGTCTGCAGAGTTCCATCCAAATTCGGCCTGTGGAGAATCGTAAATTTTTTCACAAACAAGTGTCAATGGTACTTCATGTATGCATAATAAGAATCAGATAATTCACAATATACAATCACGATTCACCTAAGTACTTCATGTAACTATTATTGTGCAAACACCACAGCAACATTTAACCATTGCTACGTAGAAATCGTATGCTGGTATATGGCAAACTTATGCTCGAACTCTTTTCAACACTAGTATGTCAGCCTAATCGTTCATGAAGTAGTCCACCACCATGCATAAACACGCTGGTTTTCTCCTCCATACATTTTCATTTAAATCAATACTGAGATTCATAAGTGGACAACAAGGATTGTTCTTATAATTAATTAGCGAGAAATAAAGCAAAATAGAAGATATACACATATATCCGATGGGTTCAAAAAGCAAGCAGGAGAAAGAAACCACATGTGCACACACAAACACAGGCTATCATATATTAAATCATTCATATTATTGAATTTGTTCAAATAGCACATATAACAACATCTATGATACATCCATACATCCATGTCAAAAAGCATACATTAATTAAGCAACTCACCAACAACACAACCCATAGCCAACAAAACGTATAAGTTCATGTATTTTGAAAAAGTACACCAGCATGTAACACGTTATGTGCCACATACCCGAAAATTTATGCAATATACAAAATTCGCCTTCGTACTTGTCCACTAACCTTAAATAGGCGAAACCAGAATTTTTTAATGTCGAGCTCAACATCCTTGAATCGAACCCAAGCACCATTGTAGTGGCCAAATATAACCTCTCTTATACAGTCAGTTACTTCTTTATATACACTGTGAAAACAATCTATGTTATGAAAAAATTTCAATAACATACATATAGTAAGTAATAAATGAAATATGCAACCATACTGGAAGGTTCGCGGGGTTATGTGTATAGGTCCTCCAGTCCTCCAGTGAGATGTTTCTGATGCTTGTACATTTGGAGTTACTTTGGCAACAGAGTTCTCTTGTAACCCATTGGAGCCAAACGTGCCACCCTCGAAATCCAGAGGGCTAGGGAGACTATTATGTAGTGGAGATTGTGTCGGTGAGGGTGGCTGTGTTTCAGAGTCTTCTGAAATAGGTCTATGTATAGCAGAGTTACTCCGAATTGTATTGAGCCTTCCTCCAAGCCTTGGTGAATTACGTCCATGTCCCCTTGAATAAGCACCACGTGTCATCTGAGAAAAATTAAACGAATAAATAATAGTTCCAAATAACGTGGGACAGCTATGACTTGACAAAAAAATTATCATACACAAAGTACCACATTACCCCCTTCACTTTAAATTATGTCAAACTTGATAGATACGACAGACCAACATTCAATTTGAAATGTTATTTCCCACAGTTTAACATATAAACATGAAACAAAATTGGATTGCAGCACAAAGAGAATACATTCAACACACATGTGCTTAAAATCAACTGCAAAGTGTCTCAGCATATTCATCATCATTGTTCATTACATTTCCTCTATGTTATTTGACATAGACAAAATTAAATTTCACTTAGACATTTCATCAAACACTTATCATGCATTTGTTTATGTAGAAGAGCTTTTGCTATTACATTAAAATACAATCAAGCATTTCATTCACCATAGACAATAACAACACTAGGATGTTGAAATTTAGCTCAACCATAACCCAAGTACCATAAACATGCAGTTTTAACATATTAACATAAACACGCTGGTTTAGCTCAACTATTACCCAACTACCATAAACATAAACACGGTGGTTTAGCTCAACCGTAACCCAACTATCATAAACATAAACATGCTGGTCGCGTGTTTAGCTCAACCATAAAAATAAACACGCTGGTCGCGTTTTTAGCTCAACCCTTGCACATAAACACGCAGTTTTAACATATAAACATAAATATCACCACGGTTTTGCTCAACAATAACCCAAGTTCCATTATTGAGAAAATGTCGTTTACGACTCGACCAAATTCGTGAAGAGAAGAAATAATAATACCTTGAAATGTATGGTATACACAATACTAGTTATCACGAACCAAAGTTGTGGAAGATTTGGCTTGGATGACTTCACGGTTTCGCTCGAGAGAGAGAATAAGGTTTAGTATGTTTAATTTTTGAATTGAATAAAAAGAGGTGTAGGAGGGGATATATTAATATTTTGGAACGGTTTTGGAACGTGAAGTGGAATATTACCGTTCCAAACTGAAATACGAGGCCGGCGTTGTCACCAGCATCGCGACGATAATGCTGACGGCCCAAATTTTCACCACCCGTCGCCCGATCATCGCGACGGTTGACGACGACGGCAAAAAATTTGAAAGTCGGACGCACAGTCGTGCCCGTCGTCGCAACGAGGATAGGGCGACGGCGCGCCGTTCTGTCGCCGTCGCGACGCGGAGGGCGACGGGGGCTCCAGAATGTTCTGGAGTCCCCGTCGTGACGCGAAGGGCGACGACAGCTCCAGAATTTTCTGGAGCCGCCGTCGAGCTACGCTGTCACGACGCGAAGCGCGGCGAGGGCTGCAAAAAATTCTAGAGCCCCGTCGCGATGCTGAGGGCGACGGCGGCTCCAGAATTTTCTGGAGTCGCGTCCAGCTCTGCAGTCGTGACGCTGAGTGTGACGGTTCTGGAGCCCCCGTCGCGATCGCTGTCGCGACGCTGAGGGCGACGGCGGCTCCAGATTTTTCTGGAGTCGCCGTCCAGCTCTGCGGTCGCGACGCTAAGCGCGACGGGGGCTCCAGAAAATTCTGGAGCCCCCGTCGCGACGCTTAGGGCGACGACGGCTCCAGAATTTTCTGGAGTCGCTGTCCAGCTCTGCCGTCGCGGTGCTGGGCGCGACGGTGACTCCAGAAAATTCTGGAGCCGCCGTCACCCTCAGCGTCACGACGGCGGTCTCGACGGGAGGACGGCGTGCTGTCCTCCTAGCTCGTCGCGACGACGAGCGCGAGGAATTCTGCACCTGTTGTAATCAAATATTTTTCTGTTACACATACATCAATTCATGTGAATAAAATCTCTTATTAATGTGGTAAAAGGATATATTGTGCAATATAGCTAGGGTTAAATTCACTTTAACCCCTTCTATTATTGACTAGAACCCCACAGGATCATAGTCACCGTACAAATTAAACATCTACTATCCCATTAGTATAAAAACGTTAGATAAAGTGCATCCACCTATTTATATTCAAAATAAATAAGGAAGAATTATTTTTGAAAAATAAAACTTATAGACAAAGAAAAAAATCATAAATGAATTCCTAATGAGAGAAACAATCCTTTACAATGGAAATTTTGAGTAGATTTGGTTCCAAAATATTCCATGCTAAAAAGAGTCACTACTAGAAATTCGGTGAATTGGAACGGCTTCGTAGCCGTTCCAAAAAATCGTCCGTATTTGGCACGAATTTGGAACATATATGACATTATACAAAACTCCGTGCCAAAGCGGTTCCAAATTGGAACGGTTAAAAAAACCGTTCCAAATTTGGAACGGGAATAGAATACCGTTCCAAAATGTGGAACGGCAACAGGAAGCCGTTCCAAATTTGGAACGGGTACAGAATACCGTTCCAAAATTTGGAACGGTTCTATGTTGCCGTTCTAAATATGACTCAGGCTTTGGAACGGCTTTATATTGCCGTGCCAAATTTCAAATTTCAAATTTGGAACGGCTTTACTTTGCCGTTCCAAATTAAGAAACCCATTTGCAATGATAAATATTAGGGAATATAATTACATTTCTGAGCAAATTTTGATCCGGCCATAACTATTTATTTGATCCTAGCAAGTACTATAATAATTTAATATACCAAGATTGCTAGAAACTAATTATGTGCATTAATCTTTCAACATTTTGATAAACAAAACAGAATTAATGTTATTCTCTGAACTGCAGTTCTTCGGCTCACTGGATGTTTCTCATTTAAGAGGATAACATGATTCAATATTGAGCCAAATTCGTTGCATATGACAGTTAATTTAAATGATAAAACATGGGGAATAATGTTTAGGCTAACTAAAAGTACATGAAAAATGTAACAACGATGTTGTAATAGCTGTTGCAACATATGGCTCAACAGAATCCTGAGAACTTTTGAGTATAAATTCACACATACCAATAAGAATTAAAAATTGAACATCTATGTGCTAATATAATTTAGAGCAACTTTCCTATATTAGTGGGCATTTCACCAAGCAAAAACTTTTACTAACTTCAACAAAGTAATGAAGACAAAGATCAATTCTCAATTCTCAATTCTCAATTATAAACTCACTACTCCAATTATTAGATTCATGATTAGTTAAATGCTTCAAAACTTTAATCTACACATTTTGAATTTCATCTAAATCTACCTTTAAGCCCGATTTTCTCAAGAGAATTGATTCACAAGATTTAACACAAAGTCATACACAAACAAATATGACTGTCAATAAAATTTCACGGCTCTTGTATGAGTAGACTTTTTAGGGGTGCGTGTTCTAATTTCCTTGACTTGGCAGATGATATTTATTCTTACTTGAGAATCTTGGATGCCTCACACCACAAATCTCTTTTGGATCAACTTCTTTGTCCTTAAAAATCGGTCACATATTGGCTTCAACCTCGGTTGTAAAAGATGTTGTAATAGTTTTGTTTAAATCCAAACTTCTTGATGTTATCTATGAGTGTCCAATATTGATCCAAACTTCTCCAAGACTGTTTGGTTACTTCAGACTATTTTGCACTTTCGATCTCTGAGATTATTTATTTGTAGAAATCCAACACAATTTCTACCTCAAACAAGAATTTGAACATTATTAAAAATTTTCAACGCTGAGTCCAAATTAAAATAGAATTATGCCATAATTGAGATATTGCAACAAATGTGATAATCATAACTTAGTTAATAGTATATAATGAATTATCCTGTGATTATTTTTTGTTTATTTTCACTTTATGCTCATTATTGAAAATGAAAATATGATGTTAAACTTTGATTATGTCTGTCCACAAACTTTGAGGAGCCCAACAAATTTCAACTTTACCAATTGTCTGGTTTGATTATATTGAGAATATCAAAAAATCAAGTCAATTTGTGCTAGATTGATTGATTTCTTAATTATATCGTTTTTTGTGTTTGATCGATTGAGTTTTCACTCAATCAAGTAGAGTTTTTGGTCAAGATAGTTGAGTTTTCAAATAATTAAACCAATTTGTATTTGATCCTTGAATCTGACACTAGAAAAATTTTAAAATATTTAAATTCAAACTAAAGAGACATCAATTTGGCATAGACTATGAAATTTTCCCTACTAACCAGACAAAACAGTGACACCAAACATTATTTCACTAAAAGTAATTTTTTAAAAAACCTGAAGTAAACATACAAATGGCAAAATTATAATTAGAAAAGCAACATTAAAAAACGGTATCATCTCAAAAACGTCCCAAAAAGTCAATTTGTACTTTCAAGTCATTCTCCGCAATTGCCAGAATTTTGCTTTTAAGCGGCCAATATTTATGGCTACAATCCTCAACAACCTGGAGGTTTTGGATTAATTAAATTGATTTAAATACGTGTGAATGGTTTAAAATTATTATATTCGTTTAATTGGAAGAAGTTGCCTTTTATTTGGTAAAATTATGTTACTATTTACTTAATTCCAAAAAGAGAGAGAGAATGAAAAACCATCTAGACCCAATTCTATACTAGTTTACGGCCAATTTTTATATAGAAGACATTTTCATATCACATGTTAACCCGGCAACCAGGAATTACATTACTTCCATTACCATTTTCCCACGTAAGCCAAATGGAATGCTGGACCAAGAAATTTCACCCACCAACAATCTGTCAGCTGGCCGTTGGCGTGCCTCAAAAGAACAAATGGAGGGAAAAATTGGTGTATATATGACTTCCCGCGTCGATGACAAAGTCAGCTCCTTGGACAGCGATGATAACTGTTTATTTATTACAAGAACTTTTGTCTAAGTTAGTGACCGAGTAACAGCAAATGAAAGGGTGATCACTTGTGCCAAAAATGAATATCAAGGCAATTCCAATGGTCCCTTAACTTTCATCCGTGAAAAAAATACCACGCTGGGAGACATGAGTTCCATGTCTGCAATTCTGATCCTCATTCGCATGTTCTCATTGCCAACAAATGCAAATGACGCGCTCAGTGAAAACAATTTAGACACTTATATAGTCCGCGTTGAAGGTCTCGAGGAACGATTCACCGCCCAATCAGAGGATACTGAGAGCTGGTACCGTTCGTTTTTGCCCTCGATCACAGCATCATCCGCAGAGGGAAAGCGAATGATTTACACGCCGGGATGCTCAACACTAGTGACGTCAGCCTCCCGTTTTGCGAGGAAAGATAGTGGCGTGCGAGTTAGGCGTGGTAACAGGAGTTGAAAAAGGAAGAGCAGCGAAAAATGCTGGAGGTGCTGCCATGATTCTGGTGAATCCTGAACAATATGCAAATCCGACCTTCTCTGAAGCTCATGTCCTTCCAGCAACACACGTTAGCTATGCTGATGGACTGAAGATCAAGGATTACATAAACTCAACATCAACACCAACGGCCACGATTGTGTTCAAACGCACTATCATCGGTGATGATCGTGCCCCCGTGGTTTCTGCATAACAGAAGCTCAACTCAACTACCCTTCTTTTGCTCTCACTTTTAGTTGGTTACAGTCAGGTTCTCAGACATATTCCAGGACAGTAAAAAATGTGGGTGAGCCTGATTCATCTTACGTTGTGGAGACTGTTCCTGCACCTGGAATTGATGTTCTTGTTGAACCGGACCAGCTCAAGTTCTCAAAGCTTAACCAGAAGCAGAAGTATAGTGTGACGTTTAGCCGATTGGCCACTGCCTCAAACCAGACATTCGTCCAAGGTTTCTTGAAGTGGAATTCCACCAGGCACTCGGTTTGGAGTCCGATAGCAGTCACACTGAGCTGATTCGATCTTGCGAATCTGATATATATCAGAAGTTGGAATTAGTTCTCTGCAGCATGAATGTACGCAGGTTACTTTGGCGGGAATTGTGTGATGTTATCATGGACTGCTTATTTACATTATCAATAATCTTTACGGAATTATTAAGTGTTTGGAGTTATTTTAATATCATTGCATATATACATTAAAATTCCTTTTCTATTCTTCATTATTTTATTTTTAATATATTTTTTATTTATATTTTCTCTTAAATTTTCTCACTTCTCGATTTCATTTGATCTGTTTCATTTTTTATTTCAAATATTATTTGTACGATTAATTTTAAAAGATATCACTTTTATTATTTGAAATATAACAATTTCATAATTTATAAATAATTTTTCACTTGCATATAATGTGTCAATGTACTAGTATATTATTACGAATTTATTATTAATTTGGTAGTATATTGTGAATTATATTACTTGAATTTAGCAAATTTGTACTATTACACTTAATTTAAAAGACAAAGACACGGTTATCAAATATAACTATTAGCATATTATTACTTCTTTTACATACTAATTGTACTTATATTGTTACCAAAGTGAGACTTTTTTTAGTTGTACATTATAAAATTACACAAGTGTGATTAATTTAAATTTTTATCTTTTATCTTTTTCTCAATTTTTAGCTTGTTATTTATTTTCTTTTCTTTCAAATTTTCTCATTTTTCGATTTCATTTTACCTCTATTTTTTTATTATTTTAAATATTCTTTATTTTTCAAAATTTAACAAATTTTTATTCAAAAAATAATAATTTTATAATTTGTGAAAAAATTATACACCCATGAATTTACCATGTTTCCGAGTGATAATTAAAGTCTTAATAAGCTTATTTGTGAAAAATGAAACCACTAATAAATTTATTCCCCCTTGCATTGCATGAAACTCGTATCTTCAACACACCAAATATATGTGTAAAAATTTCGTTGTATAATTTTGGTCTTTTTTAATTGAATTTTTTTTATTTTTATTTGAAAAGTATAAATGTGACTAATAAATTATATTTTGTATTGTAAAACTATAAATATATATATTAGGCACAGGCAATCCTGCTTGTCAATAAAGGCAATATCCTGATCGGAATACCAAGTGGCCGACAACCATCTCGATTCCATACATAATTGACTTCTTGCCTACGTGGATCACTTGATATTAGAAGCAAGGGCATGAAATTGAGTCATGGAATTCAGCAGGAATGCTAGAATTATTGGTGCCTCAAAATTGATACATGAACAAGAAAATTTTCTTTTATATTGATTTATGAATGTGAATTTTTCAAGCTTTATACATGAGGCACATTCTATGAATTAATGTACTTTTTAATCCATTTTTGTCAAATAAACAATGAAAGAAATTCATGTCGAAAAATTTGTTACCCTAGCTGCATTTTATAAAAGAAATAATAATCAATATTTTGAGAGAGAAGAAATTGTGGGAAGAAAGAATCTTAATTATTTGTAGCAGGCATGTACACTATTTTGGATATAAATTAAAGGGAACGAATTTTTTTTTATTCACTTCTTCTAAGGTAATAAATTAAATATAAAAAAAATAGATTTTACTTACACTTTCATTTATAATTAATTATAAGTTGTTAATCGCTACAGTCTTGCATCTACCAACAAAAAGGAAAAGAAAAAATAAAATAAAATAAAATAAAAATATTAGACAATTCTCTCCATCAATAGTAATTTATATATATATAAGTTTATATATCAATGGTAATTATTAATTCATTTATATACTTATCCACATATATCAAGTATCTTTCGATCACTAATATTCTGTGAGTTTCTTTAATAAATAATTGGCAGCACAAAGTTGAAAATACCGCGTGTATGGTTTCGATGGAAGACTAGATGTGCATATTTCCAGTCAGAGGACAAGAACGTTTATACCTTCTCAGTTGTCTTACTCCCATTAATAATTGATGGAATTAATAAACACATCATTTTCTAGGACCAAAAGATATTACCAATTAACAGTTGGCCAATTGCGTATTATTTCAGCAATCCGATAGTGGTCTCGAAACTTTATTGAATAAAACTACACGCACTCGCAAGTTGACAAAAGTCATCGATCAATTATATTTTAGCAAATATTGAAAATTCTACCACCTTAATGTGTCATACAGGCATCTGGAAGAAAGCCACTATGAAATCACATTCTCAATTCGCCGATTAAAGGACATACACTAAACTTCAATAATCCTGATTCCATTTTGGAAAAATTAGTTCCATTGTAACCATTTCTGTCTAGTTTATGCATTATTTCCAAGTGAACATTTTTTTTCCCTCAGTATTGTAGTTTGAATGATCTTTTATATATTTGAAGATCAGATTTATTACGAAAAACGAATATGAGTTTCAAGCCAAAGCAGAATTTGGCCAAACATACGGAAGCAAATAAAAAAAAAATAAATGATATGGCAAATTGAAAATAATTATATTATTGTTAAACTATTAACTTAACCTTTAAGTTAAAATATGACTAAGCCAACTTGTTGCGGGTTATTGCGGCTAAGAGCAAAATAATTTAAGAATTAACTAAAGCTAGGATATCAAAAAGGGCAAAGGGAACATGTGACTATAAAATAAAATTACCACAATTATATATTCTGTTCTTTATGATCAATATTGTCGGTCGTAGAGAAGCAGAACAATTATTCGTTTAGAGTTTCTTAATTAATGTAACCTATATCTTGGAGTTTCTTCAAAATGAGACCTATATTTTTGTTCCTTTGTTAAAAAGCATAAATGATAGTAAAGTGTAATTTGAATCTTTTAAATTTGACTAAACGTCATTTAAATTTCAAACAATCCACCATTCTAAAATATATTAATTTTATTCAAAAAGAAACTATATACACCGAAAAAAAATCAAGTATGTAAAATTTAAACTATTACTCTTCATCTGAAGTTATATACAACAACTTTAGGAATGCCAGCTCAAAACAAAGCAAACTTCCCACGATATTTTTGGCTGTGAACGACTCTTCTTTTTCCTCTAAAACATCAAGTCCTCGTACTTGGCTCTTAATTTAATGTTGCTTAAAACAATTCGTATGGCATGATTCGGGAGATAAAAAGATTCTTATCTATACTATATAAACAAATATGAATGTTTTTACCAATTATAAAAGGAAATGAGTATCTTTAACTAAATGTCTATATTTATTATAGTAAATAAGATTATATAGGTAAAGATAAAATTCTATTTAAAATATTTATCTTTTAGTAGTAGAAGATTAATTGAGTCTTAATATATTTAAACTACTTTTGTAGTTATCATTAAATTATGTAAAGTAGAAATCTTTTAGTTATAGGAAACTAAAAGAATATTCAATTAATATGTAGCCTGCCAATAGAAGATTAATATAGTCACAATATATTCAAATAACTTGTATAATTAATTCTAAGTTACGTAAAATAGAAAATCTAAGTAGTAGGAATTTGATAGAATTTTAAATTATTTATAAATTAAATAAAATTAAAAAATTAATAAAATCCTAATTTTAAATAAATATATAAAAATTTAAATCTATAATAAACCAAATTACAATTGCATAAATATATTTAAAAATAAATCAATGAATTTGTTGGAGGGCATTGACTCCATAACTATAAGGCTTAATAAATAGAAAATAAATAAATATGAAGAAATTTTATACATATAGGTATCAAGTTTATAAGGAAAAGCTACAATTTTAAAAATAAAAATTGTCATATACAAAGGCATTACAATTTTTATAACAATATATTATAAAATATTTAAAATGAGTCAAACTTTGATGATCAAATGTATGCAACGTGTGGTGATTCATTTTATATCATTATTTGATTTCATAGTTAATTATATCCTACAAATATTATAGAACAAATAGCAAGAAAAATACAGCTATAACAATGTGCTAAAAAATTACATAAATAAATTTCATATATATAAGAAATGAACATTCTTATAAAAAATAATATGTTATAAAACATTTAAAATGAATAATTTAATGACTATCAACTTTATGAAATATATTGTCATTGCATAATTACATTTTTGAAAACATAACAATTAATTCATTGGAAGATATTTGATGTCATGATTTTATCCCCTAATAAACACAAAATAAAATAATTTGTTAAAAACTATAAGTTTAAATATCAATTAATTGAAAATATGAACGAGAGACAAAAAACAAAAAAAAGTTATAATAATGAAATAAAACTTTGAATAAATAAATAAATTTCACATACAATATAAAATATTTAAAACAAGTGAATATTTTACTATGAGTATTATCAATTACGTATTGAGCTAGAATTAAAACAAGTAAAATAAAATTTCCTATATAAAGAACACTAATCTTGTAATAATATATTATAAAATATCAAGGTCAACAAGTCAATATTTACCCATCATTTTCACTAAATATGTTATAATTCTTTGAATATTATTATATTTATTTTTATTGTTAATTATATTTTTACAAACTATCATATAAAACAAATAGAAATAGAATATGGGACAATAATATGTTAAACCCTTAAATAAATAAATAAACTATAGACTAAAAAATGAATATTCTTGAAAATTTAAATTATAATGATCAAAAATATTTTTTTAAAAATTAATTAAATACCATATTGATGTTATATTTTTGACTAAGAAAACGAAGATGAAAAAATGAAATAAAATTTAGTGATTCATAGGCAATTTTTATTAAGAATTTTAAATGTTTATATGCAAGAAGGTGGTGAAATGATAATTTGAAATTCAATCTAATTAACATATTAATATAAGTAACTTTGTTTAAAAATCAATGCAAAAAAATAGAGAATTAATATCAATAATTTAATTATAGAACTTCAAAGTAAAATATAAATTATGTTAATATTAAGATAAGTTTTTTATTTCAATAAATCTATTTAAACAATTAATAAATTTTTGTTGATAGTGTCTCAACTAAAAAATAAAATATATCGATAGATAAGATAAAAAAGAGAACATTTATGCTATAATAAGGTAATTGAAAGAGCGTTTTCAACCAAACTTTTATTTTAGAAACCACCTCAATTCATGTAACCACATCAAGCACAAATGAATTGAGCTCAAACTTAAATTTTTATTAGTTTTTTAGCAAAGTAAAAAATTGCATTATTTGTCATATAATAAACACAATAAAATAAATATATTAACTCAAATTCAAAAATTAACTAAGCTATACAAATAAAAAATATATATAATGAATGATATACTTTTATATTATAAGATTTTAACACATATTTTATACTTATACATGTAAAGCGTGTAATATTTTCTAATTTACACAAAAGTGCCAACCCTTTCAAATGCATCATACTTATTCTCTCTAATGTCTCTCCAATGCATTGGTAATATGAACTGTAACTTATTGAGTGATTAGACACTCAACTCCTTCCTAACCTCACTGCGGATGGTATAAGTGATGGAAAAGATTTTTGAGGTGGGTAAAGAGTTTGAAAGTTTTAATTTAAGTACTTTGTACGGATTAGAATTGAATATGGTTATTGGTAAAGAGTTTAGAAATATTAATTTAAGTAATATGTAGGGATTAGAATTGAATGTAGTTATTGCTGGATCTCTTTCTTTTGATTGATGTAACTAAGTTTTATTTAGTTGTGCAATCTTCCGCTTCTAATCAGATCATGTGTCTGGCTTAGCGACTTTGACTTTTGGATTTAATCCTTTTGTATTATCTGCTTGGAAAGTATTTTATCGTGAATTTCAGGCGTGACATAAGGTAAAAAGGTCATTGTGGAAATTTCAGCCCCGGAGTTTACGTCAAAGTCTTTTGCTACTGTTGACTAAACCCCAATAAAGACATCAACTGACATTTGGAAAGCGAATCCCTAAGAAATTTCTCTTATGTAATAATACCGAAACATCGTGATTAAGCTTGGCACATTGTATGTCCCAAATCCATAACGTGGTCCAATCCAATATTCTTACACTCACAGCACGCAAAAGTATTCAAAGTATATCTTGTATATAAAGGAGTTTAGGTAATCCCCAGCAGCACAAAGCAAACCATTTTCTAGTTCTGTCAGTTGCACGCAAAAAAGAAATTATGGCTTTCATATATTTCATCACCCTTATTTGCGTGTTTCTTGTCACTCCATGGCCAGCATTTTCTGCGAATGCACCTGAGAAAAGCAGTTTGCAAACCTATATTGTTCTTGTTGAGGAACCTAATCATGAGCAGCCCTCTACTCAATCGGAAGATTTGGAGGGTTGGTACAATTCATTTCTCCCCGCAACCACAGCAAGCTCACACGAGAAACAGTCTCGCATTGTGCACCCATACCGAAACGTGTTCAAAGGGTTTGCTGCCAGGCTATCGGCCGATGAGGTCAAAGACATGGAAAAGAAGGAAGGATTCGTGTCGGCAAGACCCGATAAGGAAGTGACCTTGGACACAACCCATTCTCCCAAATTCTTGGGATTAAACCAGAACACGGGCCTGTGGAAAGAATCCAGCTACGGTAAAGGGGTTATTATTGGAGTCTTGGACACTGGAGTTTTCCCAAACCACCCTTCATTTAGCGACGAAGGAATGCCGCCTCCACCTGCTAAGTGGAAGGGAAAGTGTCAATTCAATAACACATCATGCAACAACAAAATCATTGGAGCCAGGTACTTCAGCACCGATGATCAAAGCCCACTCGATGACGACGGCCACGGCACTCACACCGCGAGCACTGCTGCTGGGAACTTTGTCAAAGGTGCAAATCTTTTTGGCAATGCTTATGGCACAGCTGCGGGCATTGCACCACTTGCTCACCTGGCCATTTATAGAGTGTGTTGTTATGAAAGCGATATACTTGCTGGAATGGATGCAGCCATTGAAGATGGAGTAGACGTGATCTCTATCTCTCTTTCCGGCTTTCCAAATAATTTCTTTGAAGATTTCATTTCACTGGGTGCATTTAGTGCGGTGGAGAAGGGCATTCTGGTTAGCACCTCAGCAGGAAATTTTGGTCCAGATAATTACTCTGTGTCAAATGGGGCACCTTGGATCCTTACTGTGGGTGCAAGTTCCACAGACAGAAAATTAAGAGCAACAGCGGCGCTTGGAGACAACCAAAAATTTAATGGCGAGTCAGCTTTTCAGCCCAAGGATTTTTCAACGAATCTCTTGCCCCTTGTTCATGCAGGGATGCTTAATGCTAGCGATCCTTATGCTATGTTTTGTAACCCTGAATCATTGAATCAAACTGGCGTCCGAGGGAAAATAGTAGTGTGTGAAGGATTTCCAAGCACTGAAAAGGGAGAAGCAGTTAAAAATGCTAGTGGCGCTGCCATGATTCTGATCAACAGTGAGTGGCTCGCAAACACTATTCTGGCTGAAGCCCATGTCCTGCCCGCAACAGTTGTTGGTCACGCTGATGGATTGAAGATCAAAGCATACATAAATTCCACGTCCACTCCCAAGGCCACCATTCGTTTTGAAGGTACGGTGATTGGTGATGATCGTGCACCAGTGGTTGCCGCATTTTCTTCCAGGGGACCCAACTTTGCAAGCCCTGGCATCCTGAAACCAGACATTTTAGGCCCTGGCGTTAACATCCTTGCCGCATGGCCTACCTCTATAGAGAACAACACCAACACAAAATCCACATTCAATATAGAATCAGGTACCTCAATGTCATGCCCACACCTTAGTGGTGTGGCGGCACTTCTCAAAAGCACCCATCCTGACTGGTCACCAGCGGCAATCAAGTCTGCAATCATGACTACAGCCGAAGTTGTAAATCTCGCGCATAATCCAATTGAGGACGAGCGGTTCCTTCCAGCCAGCGTCTTTGCCACTGGTGCAGGCCATGTCAATCCATCAAGAGCTAATGATCCAGGGCTCATCTACGACATCCAACCTGAAGATTACATTCCTTACTTGTGCGGTTTAAACTACACTAATAGAGAAGTTGGCTTTTTCTTGCAACGCAAAGTGAATTGCTCGGTTGAGTCCAGCATACCAGAAGCCCAGTTGAACTATCCATCGTTCTCCCTCACTTTTGCACCTCAATCCACTCCGCAAACATATACCAGGACAGTAACAAACGTTGGCGCCCCCAAATCATCTTACGGTGTGGAAATTTCCCCACCACCTGGTTTTGACGTTCGTGTTGAGCCCTCTAAGCTCGATTTCTCAAAGCCAAAACAGAAAAAGAAGTATCAGGTGACATTCACCCGACGG
The DNA here is from genome assembly GCA_019155195.1 of Avicennia marina. Classification (NCBI taxonomy): domain Eukaryota; kingdom Viridiplantae; phylum Streptophyta; class Magnoliopsida; order Lamiales; family Acanthaceae; genus Avicennia; species Avicennia marina. The sequence goes on from CM032765.1 coordinate 412,071, forward strand.
ACCACCGTAGGGCATGACCGGGTCGTTCAAGGTTTCTTGAAATGGACATCTCCTGGTCGCTCCGTCAGGAGTCCTATAGCAGTTATATTGCAGTGAAAAGCCCTGGAAGAATCTCTCTATCAAGAACTGGAATTGGTTTTCTGTCAAATTAGCCAGCTGCCATGATACTATGTGGTGTTACTAATAAGGATCATATGGACTCCTGAGAATAAAGTAGCAGTGGTCTTTTAAGTGTCTCTTGTTAGCAATGTGCAATCGTTTGTTGTTATGTGTGCGGAAGAACTGTCGTCATTTTAGCGTTATCGTTGTGAACCAGGTCATTGAATCTACTCCTTAAAATCAGCATTTTCCAAAAATTGCCCAGTTTATTTTTGCACAACCTTATACATAAAAAAATAACAAAAAACAAAAAAAAGGGAAACATAATGCACGTCTCTCTTCAAAAATCCTTGTCCAGAAGATCAGAACTCTACTGCATGCGCTGCTTGACATTCTTTTTTCAGGTACAGTAGTAATCAAAACAAATACAAAATAGCCATTTATTCACAAAAAAGGACTATATAGAAAACAATGACCTAGTCATGTTTATGGGGACATGAAATATAAATGAAGTTAAACTGTAAGAATGGGCTAGGAATTAAGCTAAAGTCATCTTGTTGAATAATGATATAATTGTCAGAAAAATTTGGTGAGTCTCTACACCAAACACAAGAAAGGAATGGAGAAAATTTTGAAATTCTACAACACTTTAACTTGGGATGATTCCAAATAGTTAGAATACGTGAGTATTTATAGGTGTTTCCTAACATAAACCTATTCTAAATTCATAAAAAATGATACATCCCTTTTTCTAATATATAAATAATAACAAAAGACAAAAAAAAAAATAAAAATACAGTGTTTCAATCCCAGTACATGAATAAAGAAAAAAGATATATTCATATATCAGCTTAATACAATGTTCTCACGCCATTCATGCCTTTGGTAAATGAATCTTGTTTGATTACTAACAACCTCTCTTAAACTTGATTCATTACTCCAAGAGATTTCCTCAACTTTTGGGAAACATTAAACTTCAATAGCTCGGTGAAAATGTCTACAACTTGATTTTAAGACTTCACAAATTCAAGCTCCACTTCTTTCTTGGATATGTATTCTCCTATAAAATGATACTTTGTGTTAGTATGCTTACTTCTTTTATATGACACTGGAATTTTGGCCAACGTAAGTGCTAATTTATTGTAAATAAAAATTTTAGTTAGCTTTCTTTGTTGTTGGTGAAGTTCCTTGAACAAACTTCTAATCCAGATTGCATGATAAGTAGAAGAGATTGTTGCCATGTATTCAACTTCACAAATAGATAAAGTCACATTAGATTTCTTTTTAGAATTCCATATAAAAGCTGTACTTCCCATAAAGAAAAATAACCCAGTGATGCTCTTTCGATCATCAATTACCAGCCCAATCACTATTACAATAGCCAACAAGTTTGAAGTCATTGGAAAATGCATATAAAATTTCATACTTGAATGTACTTTTTATATATTGAAGAATCTTTTTAGCCACATTTAAAAGTGAAGTAGTCAAAATTTCTATATACTGATTAATATGTCTAATTCCAAATAAAATATCGGGCTTTATACAAGTTAATTACCTCAAGCTTCCAACAAGACTCGTGAAGAATGTGGGATTAATCTTTTCTCCATCTCCATATTTGGATAATTTTACTCCATATTCCATGGGGGTGGTAATTGCCTTGCAATGCTTGATATTGAACTTTTTTAATATTTTCTTGGCATAACCTTCTTGAGAAATAAATATAGCTCTATCATCTTGCTTCACTTCAATGCCAAAATAGTAGGACATCAAGCCTATGTCCATTATCTCAAATTCTTTTGCCATTGTTTGTTTGAATTCAACAAGCATTTTTGAGTTATTTCCTTTCAAAATCAAATCAACCACATAAATAAACAAGCAAAATATCACCATTATTGTTCTTTCTCATATAAAGAGCATGCTCATGTGGGCACTTGGAGAAATTGTTTGCTTTGAAATATTTGCCAATTTAGCAATTCCAAGCTCATAGGGCTTACTTCAAGCCATAAAGGGCCTTTTTCAATTTTAAAACTTTGTCTTTATGATTTTTAACAACATAACCCAAAGGTTGATCAATATAAACCTCTTCCTCAAAATAACCTTTTAAGAAAGTTGATTTTATTTCCATTTGATGAAACATCCACTAATATTATGTTGCCAAAGAAATAATCAAATGAATGGTTTTCAATCGTGCAATAGAAGTGAATACCTTACCATAGTCAATATTTTGTTTTGCTTGTATCTTTTGGCAACCAATCTTGCTTTATATATTTCAATTTCTCCTTTTGATTTTTTCTTTATCTTGTACACCCATTTAATTGTAATGGTGCTCTTACTTTTAGGTAGTGTTGTTACTAACTCTCAAGTATCATTATTTTTTATTGCCTTGATCTTCTTATCCATGGCATCTTTTTATTTTTTGTCTTGAATTACCTTTTCATAGCCTAGACGTTCACAATTGACAAAAAGATAAAATTGAATTAAATTACTCAAATTTTGAGTTATCTCCTCCGTTTCATCGTATAAGACATGAAGACTTTTGGTCCTTCGGGGCCCTTCACTTGAACTTTCTTCTTCAATTAGTAAATTTTGTGATGGAGGTGTTGAAGGTGAACTAGTTGGTTGCATCACATCCTCATCTTTTACAAAGAATAGCTAAAAGCTTTGTCCATCCTTTGAAATATTTCATTCCTAAGTTTTTTCATCATTAAATTTAACATCTCGATTATTAACAACTTTGCCATCTACCGGTTCATACAACTTGTATGCGTTAGAGTTTTGATCATAGCCAATGGAGGTATACCTTTCACTTTTGTCACCAAGTTTAATCCTCCTTTAATTCAGTACATGTGCATAAGCTATGCTTCTAAATACTTGCAAGTGGTATAGTCTTGGTTTTTGTCAACTTCGAACTTTATAAGGTGTTTTGCCATTAACACTTTTGTTATGGCAATGATTCAACAAATAAGCTGCACAAGCTATGACTTCTGCCCAAAATTCTTTAGGCATGTTTTTACTCTTCAACATACTCCTTGCCATGTTTAAAATGGTTTGATTCTTCCTTTCAGTAACTCTATTTTGCTGAGGTGATCTTGGCGCTGTTAAAAAATGATGAATTCGACTGTTTTCACAAAATACTTTGAGTTCATTTGATATGAATTGTCCTCCTCCAGTTGATCGAAGAGCTTTGATTTGACAATCACTTTATTTTTCCACCATTACCTTGAACTTTTTAAAAATTCCAAGCACCTCCGACTCTTCCTTCTAGAAATACATCCAAATTTTCTGGGAATATTAATCAATAAACAAAAGAAAATAACTATTCTTACCAAGTAAAAAGATAGCTTGATAGGTTTGCAAACATTTGAATGGATCAACTCTAAAAGTTGATGGGCTCTTGAAAAGGACTCATTTGGAAAACTTTTTCTTGTTTGCTTGTTGAAAATGCATCCTTCATATACTTGACTTGGATGCTCTATGCATGACAATCCTTTTATCATATTTTGCTTGCTCATTTCTTCGAGACCATCAAAATTCAAATGCCCAAATCTCATGTGCCAAAACTAAGAAGAATATTTGAAACAAACTTGCAAGCGTCTTGGAACATCACTTTGAATGTCAAGTATAAATTTCTATTTTTTGTCATTGGAACTTTGGCTAACAACTTTCCATTTTCATCTTTCATAATCAAACTCTTATCTTTTAAATGAATATCATAATTTTTCTCCGAAGGTTGTCCCAAACTCAAAATACAACTTCTTATTTCCAGCATATAAGAAACATTAGAAATAAATTGATGGCTTCCATCCTTCAATTGAATTAAAATTACACCTTTTCTTTTGACTTGAACTTGAAAGGAATTGCCAAAAGTAAGATTTTCACCAAATAATTCATCTACATCCATGAAAAAATTCTTCTCTCCACATATGTGGCTGCTTGCATTAGAATCAAGATACCATGTATTCTTCCTTTCATTTTTGGGCCATTTCGTCTTATTATCAACACCTTTACATGCTAGAATTAAAGGGGGGTCTTCATCTTCATTATTACTTTCCACAATGTTAGATTTTTCCGCCATGTCACTTTTACATTTCCAAGAATAATAGCCAAAATTATGACAATTGTAATATTTAACATTTTATTTGTCATACTACTTTGAGTTTGGCCTTCAGCCATTTCTTTTACCTTGTTCATGTCCTCTTCCTTGATTGAAGTTTTGGTTTTATTCCTTTTCATTTGATTATGTGTTGCTACCTCTCCCTTTACCACGACCGAGTATAGATACACGTTCACGACCTCTTTGGAACATGCCACATCTTTCTTACTTATTTTTGAAAGAAAGGTTTGCTTGTAAAACTTGCTCCACTGATTCTTGCTTCAGCTTCTTCAACCACTCTTCATTGGCTTGCAAGTATCCGGTCAACTCCTTAATGGTCAACGTGTCCAAATCCTTGGACTCTTTAGTCGCAAGAACAATGTAATTAAATTTAGGGTCTAAAGATCTTAAAATCTTACCAACGACCCGATCATCTTTCAAGTCATCTCCATATTTTTCACATTTGATTGAGAATGGACAAAACTCTTACGATATAATTTGAAATAGTGTTAGATTCCTTCATTTGTGGAGACTCAAACTCTCCTCTTAATGTTTGAAGATGAACTTTCTTCACCTTTTCAATTCCCTTTAACAATGTTTGGAGAAAATCCTAAGCTTGCTTGAAGGTGGTTGTACTTGCACCTTTCTCCAACATCTTATCATCCAATTCTTGAAGGATGGGTGTGAGAGCCTTTTGACCTTTTTCAAGGAGGACGCTTATTCCAAAGGAATGCCATTCTTCATAGGTTCCCAACAATTATAAGCTCCAAGCAATGCCTTCATGCGAATACACCAATTCTCATAATTATCTTTAGTGAGAATTTAAACTTGAAAGGAAAGTGAATTCAACATCTCTTTAAAAATAATTTCTTTTCATCTTCAAACAAAATGGCTTTGATACCACTTTGTTAGAAAAAATTGGTGCGTTTTTACACCAAACACAGGAGAGGAATGGAGGAAATTTTGAAATTCTATAACATTTTTAACTTGGGATGATTCCAAATGATTAAAATACATGAGTATTTATAGGTGTTTACTAACATGGACCTATTCTAAATTCATGAAAAATATTTTATATGATACATCCCTTTTTCTATTATATGAATAGTACCAAAAGACATATAAAAAAATACAACATTTCAATCCTAGTACATGAATAAAGTAAAGAGATACATTCACGTATCATCTTAATATAATGTTCTCACACCGTTCATGCACTTGGTTAATGAATCTTGTTTAATTATTAACAATAATTTCCTTGTGAAAAAAGAAAGAAAGCAAAACCAAAACTGTGGTAATTAACTATTAATCAAGCTAGCTTACCAATAATCTTAATATACAAAACCCCAAAATGCCCGAGTTCCTGGTGTTATCTTAACGTGCGTGATATTATTTTTATTTTTGTATTAGTTATGTAGGTAAATCAAAATGTAACTGGATTTGAGTTTCAAATGTTTATATTATTTTATTCAAGATTGGCATTATTAACATCTTATTAAATACATGATCTTAGTTTACTGAAAGAGTTGAGAAACAAATATTTAAAATAGAATTTAGCTTCTTTTAAGTTCCAGCAAAGTTATATAAAATATATGAGTTTATAATGTATTTCGAACAAGTCCAGTCAACACCCACATTTTGCCCTCTTCACTATTGATTAGACATTATTAAAAACTTCCTTGTACTAATAAAAACTTCAATTATGCATCAATCTAATTGGACGGATAAAATTATCCTTATTGTATAGTGAAAGAAATTTCGTCTTTCCACTTAATATATTCGATATACTATTTTTCCTTTCATATGTAAAATATCTATTAATTTAACTCAAGCTTGTTAACCTGAATCAATTAAAAGACTAAATAAATATACCATGATCGTACAATACCACACGTGTAGAATAATATAAATATAAATTGTTCATGTTGAAAAACATATGAAAGAAATCTTTAACAATATTATATTAACGTTCTTAACAAAGAAAAACTCTCAAAATAAGAATTAAGAAAAAATTAATTGGACACTTAGTCCTTTTTTCTTCAAAAATTCTGTTTGTAAGATATCTTAATTAATGATATCGCAAATGAAATTATTAATTGGATTAAATAAATAAAAAAGGGTACTTTAAAAGATAAAGTCTTCAAGAAGGAATAATAGATGGGACGAGAGAGAGAGAGAGAGAGTATAAAAATGAAATTTAAAAATATTTTTATTCTTTATTTTATATATAATATATCGATTTAATTTAGCACTAAGATATTTGCAAAGCAAAAAGGATTGGTTATTCAATTACTCTTCTTAGCATGGAATATTTTGGAACCAAATCTACTCAAAATTTCCATTGTAAAGGATTGTTTCTCATTAGGAATTCATTTATGATTTTTTTCTTTGTCTATAAGTTTTATTTTTCAAAAATAATTCTTCCTTATTTATTTTGAATATAAATAGGTGGATGCACTTTATCTAACGTTATTATACTAATGGGATAATAGATGTTTTATTTGTACGGTGACTATGGTCCTGTGGGGTCCTAGTCAATAATAGAAGGGGTTAAAGTGAATTTAACCCTAGCTATATTGCACAATATATCCTTTTACCACATTAATAATAGATTTTATTCACATGAATTGATGTATGTGTAACAGAAAAATATTTGATTACAATATGTGCAGAATTCCATCATCTCAAAATAAGAAACCGATTTGCAATGATAAATATTAGGGAATATAATTACATTTCTGAGCAAATTTTGATCCGGCTATAACTATTTATTTGATCCTAGCAAGTACTATAACAATTCAATATACCAACATTGCTAGAAACTAATTATGTGCATTAATCTTTCAAGATTTTGATAAACAAAACAAAATTAATGTTATTCTCTGAACTGCGGTTCTTTGGCTCACTGGATGTTTCTCTTTTAAGAGGATAACATGATTCAATATTGAGCCAAATTCGTTGCATATGATAGTTAATTTAAATGATAAAACATGGGGAATAATGTTTAGGCTAACTAAAAGTATATGAAAAATGTAACGGCGATGTCGTAATAACTCTTGCAACATATGGCTCCACAGAATCTTAAGAACTTTTGAGTATAAATTCACACGTACCAATAAGAATTAAAAATTGAACATCTATGTGCTAATATAATTTAGAGCAACTCTCCTATAGCAGTGGGCATTTTACCAAGCAAAAACTTTTACTAACTTCAACAAAGTAACGAAGACAAAAATCAATTCTCAATTCTCAATTATAAACTCACTACTCTAATTCTTAGATTCATGATTAGTTAAATGCTTCAAAACTTTAATTTACACATTTTGAATTTTATCTAAATCTACCTTTAAGCCCAATTTTCTCAAGAGAATTGATTCACAAGATTTAACATAAAGTCATACACAAACAAATATGACTGTCAATAAAATTTTACGGCTCTTGTACGAGTAGACTTTTTAGCGTGCGTGTTCTAACTTCCTTGACTTGGCATATGATATTTATTCTTACTTGAGAATCTTGGATGCCTCACACCCCAAATCTCTTCTGGATCAACTTCTTTGTCCTTAAAAATCGGTCACATAATGGCTTCAACCTTAGTTGTAGAAGATGTTGTAATAGTTTAGTATAAATCCAAACTTCTTGATGTTATCTATGAGTATCCAATATTGATCCAAATTTCTTCAGG